>JABSTQ010010995.1:0-240161 GCA_013358835.2 Ixodes persulcatus
TGTTGTGACCGTAAGGGTCCGAGTGCGACCACATGGTCGCCAGGCAGAAAGAACACAACCACCCCGTCTGACAGCTCGCCAAAAAGTGCCTTTAATCGGAAATCCACAACCGGAAGAAACCCCGTTTCCGGTAGTATAGCAATACAACGCCTGGCGCCATCTATTGACAGGTGTCCTTACTACATCTCCCCTTCCAGCTCGAGGGAACTTTACCTCGTGCTCTCACAAGTTCAGTCTTTGAGGAGGCTTGACTTGCCGCCCCGAACGTGTGACGCGTATACCCGGTGGGAGACTCTGCCGTGTAGAACTGGGCACCTCCGCTGAGTCGCCTGTTGTTCTTTCGGCAACAGGAACTGGCCTGTCTGAAGTTGCAGGCTGGGTGCAAACAAAGTCGCTTGGCTGGCTGGGAGTACTGGGTGTAAACGGCACCAAGTGGCGACGGTTGCGCTGGACAACACCCCTTGGCGTCTCGACCACGTAGGAGCGCGGCCGCTGAGCCGGACTCAACACCCTAGCAGCACATGGTATATCTTGTACCCACACATCTTCCCCTGCTTCCAGCGGGCGCAGTGACTGGGCGGCGTGACGCCTGTTGAAGTCTTTGCGTTGACGTCTCTTCACCCTCTGGTCCCTGCTCTTGACGAGCTTTGGTGACGGCCACTTTGGCATCAGCGATGCGTGTAACCCTGGCAGCCTGGTCCGGAGACGACGACCCATGAGCAGCTCCGAAGGGCTGTAGCCGGTCACTCCGGGTGTGTCCCGGTACACCAGTAACGCCATGTGCGGGTCCTCTGCCTTCACGAAGAGCTCCTTCAGTGTTCGAACCATGCGCTCTGCCTCGCCATTCGCTTGCGGGTACCTCGGGCTGCTCGTCCGGTGGGAAAACCCATACGAGGCTGCGAAAGAGGCAAATTCCGTTGACGAAAACTGCGGACCGTTATCCGAGACCACAGTCTCCGGAATCCCAAAGCGGGCAAAAGAACTCTTCATAGCCGGGATGACGGAGCTTGATGTTGTGGTCGCAAGACTGACCACCTCAGGGAAACGGGAATAGTAGTCAACCATGACCACGTAGTTGCGTCCTTGCAGCTCGAAGAGGTCAACCCCGATACGTTGCCAAGGGCGATCGGGTGTAGGAGTCCCGAGAAGCGGCTCGCAGCGCTGAATTCTTGTCTGGGCACAACGCTCACACGTCCCCACCAGTTGCTCCAGCTCGCTGTTCAAGGTTGGCCACCACACTGAGTCGCGAGCCCTTGCCTTGCATCTTCCCACGCCTTGGTGGCCCTCGTGGAGTAATGTTAGCATCTCCTTCTGAAGGGTCTGAGGAACCACGATGCGACAGTCCTTCAGCAACAGGCCCTCAAAGGTTGTGATGTTGCCTCGCTCCTTCCAGAAAGCCCTAAGGTGCACTGGAACGTTGGCCACCTTCTTGGGCCACCCATCCTTGCAGAATCGGAGCAGGCCGGCACAGACTCCATCCTCTGCTTGGTGCTGGCGAAGGCGATCGAGGCGAGTGGATGCAAGACATTCGATGTCCTTGAGCAGGGAGCCAACGAAGAGCTCGATGGTGTCGACTTTGTTGTCGGCAGCCTGTACAGGAGCTCGGGAAAGGGTGTCTGCTGTCGACAGGAGCTTCCCCGGTACATAGAGAACGTTGTACTGGTAGGCCATGAGCCGCATCCTCAGGCGCTGAATGCGAGGAGGCATAGTGTCCAGTTCCGCAGATCCCAACAGAGTGACGAGGGGCCGATGATCTGTTTCGACATCAAACCTGATGCCACGGACGAACTGGTCGAACCTTTCAACGGCCCATGTGACGGCCAGTGCTTCTTTCTCCGTCTGGCTATACCGGGTTTCAGTCGGTGTAAGAGATCGCGAAGCGTAGGCAACGGCACGACGCTCTCCTGATGGTTGGTCCTGTAGCAGAACGGCTCCCAGTCCATACGAACTTGCATCAGCCGACACTGTTGTATGGTACGAAGGGTCATACTTGGCCATGCAGACTTTGGAGCTCAACATGCCCTTAAGACGATCAAAGGCAGACTGCTGACTGGGCCCCCAACACCAGGAACTGTTCTTTTGGAGAAGAGCTCGAATCGGCGCAGTCACGTCGGACAGGTGAGGAAGAAAATACATGATTAGCCATGCCTAAAAGTCTCCTGACACCGCTGACGTCCACTGGGGCCTCCAAGTTGACCAGAGCCTGGACCTTGTCTGGATCGGGGCTGATACCGTCTGCGCTGACAGTGACTCCCAAGAACCTGACAGCGGACGCTGAAAAGACGCACTTGGCCCTGTTCAGTTTCACTCCGGCACTGCTCAGGCGACCTAACACTGTTGCAAGACGCTGGTCATGTTCCTCTTGGGTGCGTCCGAAGACCAGAATGTCGTCGATCATGTGGACGACTCCGTCGAGACCCTCCAGGATCCTCCCCATTTGACGTTGGAAATACTCCGGAGCGGAGCAAATTCCAAAAGGAAGGCGACAGAAGCAGTATCTTCCGAACGGGGTGATGAAGGTCGTGAGGAGCTGGCTTTCGGTAGACAGCTTGATCTGGTGAAAACTGGCTGTAGCGTCGAGCTTGGAAAAGATCCGTGCAGGACCCAGACGTCCCAGGATGTGCTCCACCGATGGGAGGACGTAACGCTCCCGCTGGACCACCTGGTTAAGGCGTGTGAGATCGACACAGATCCGGTATCCTCCAGAGGACTTGGGGACGACAACGATACCGGAGCACCAGTCCGTCGGATCGTCGACTTTGCGGATCACACCGTCAGCTTCTAACTTATCCAGCTCTTTGCGGACAATGTTATGAAGGGGTATCGGAATTCGGCGAGGAACGCTGAGGGAGAACGGCTGTGCTCCTGGCTGGAGTCGAATCACATACTCGTCCTTCAGCTCACCCAACCCTTCGAAGATGTCGCTGTGAAGAGGGCTTTGCTGGTTGAGGCTGGAGAGGGCGTCAACGAACTTCACAACACCAAGCTCCTGGATGGCAGGAAACCCCAAAAGAGGCGGGTCTTGCGACGGCAGGACGTAAACCCGCTCCACAACCGACTTGCCTTTCCAAGTCATTGTGGCTTGGAAGGTACCGAGAACTGTCAATGGGTGATTGCCCGGTCCAGTGATTTGCCCTTCAGGCTCTTGGAGACTGCGAGGTGCTCCGGGAAAAGTGCTTGGCACCACCGTGACTTCCGCTCCGGAGTCCACTTTGAAGTCGACGTCGTACCCGTTGACGGCGACCTTGACAAACTTCGCTCGGCCCACGGTCGAAACGGCGTGTAGATGAACAGTGCTCAAACTTCGTTTCCGCTTCTCGCAGACATCTTCGAAGTGACCCAGGCGTCGACAGTAGTGACACTTGGCTTGCCTAGCTGGGCACTCGGTACGGGGGTGTGCTCGACGGCCGCAGAATCTGCAGTCCTTGCTGCCTTCTCTCGGTGACGACGCCGAGTCTCGCTTGGGAGACGTCTTGGGAGCCGGTTTCCGTCCTTTCTTCACACGTGCTTCATCCAGCTTGAGCTGCTCAGGTGCGACGGCAGCTGTCTCGTCACGAAAAACGGTCGCCCGCGCCTTGACGGCGTCCTCGTGGATGCGGGCCTGGCGACCATGTGGTCGCACTCGGACCCTTACGGTCACAACAACGCTCTCGTCCGTCAAGTCTCTTCTCGCGCTCATCATGGGCTCCTTTCTAATTGTCTGCGTGATCACCATCGGCGTCAGCATGTCGCACGCGAGCCTGCACGGAAATTGCACGCTCGAGATGAGTCTGAACAAGGAGATCAAAGTACATCGGTGTCCTGCATCCGTGATAGCAATACGTGAATGGTCAAAAGAGGGCCATCCGAAAAGAGCCGGTGTAAATTTGGACAGGAATCAGACTGAGGCGTTGAAGCAATGTCTCAGCGAGCTGGACGTTCTTGCTCCCCGGAAGCATGAACTCGAGTGTGAAGACAGCTGCATCATCAGCGAGTCCATGTACCTTCGAAGATGTCCTCTGAACATCTATCAAATTCGGCGACTGATCGGAGGAAGGAAAGCCTCATTGTACGGAATAAATCTCGATCGTGAAGCTATATTGCTCCTGTCAAAAGTTTTGAATAAAAAATGATAAAACTCGCTACGTGTTTGTGTATTGCGATGTGCGCGCAGAGCCCACGATCGCTCGACGCGTCGCGTAAAGGACACGAAAACGTTTTTTTCTTCATCTCTTTTATTGCTCAAAATCGTTCGCATTAACCCAACTGTTGTGCGAGGAGGCGTAGCCCCTCCATTTTACGAGGTATTGCAGGTGGGGCGCACGTCGGCGTCTCAACATCTTCTCCACGATCCAGGTCTTGTTTTCGGCCAGGGAAAAGCGCTGCAGTTCTGCCTCGTAAAAAGAGCCGAGAACGGGCTCTTTTCGCACCATATCGACTAGATGGTAGGTATTGGGCACACCTAATCGAATTCGGTCCACGATAAACACCTCGTCCGTGAACGACTGCTTGTACTTCTTCACGAGAACGTGTCGATCTTTGGAGATACGCACATGCTCACCCAGGCGAAATTTAGGTATTTTCACGCGACCGGGATCGGGGAACAAGTGAAAGAAAAATTCGGTCTGGTTCTGTGGGGTAACGTCGACCGGCCTAGCGTTCAGTGTCCTGTGGTGGCTAAAATTATAAGACTCGACGATTTCCGGGAGGATTTCAATTAATCGTTTGGTTCGTGCATACTCAAAGTACTTGTAAACCCGATTCATTATGGTGCGTTGTACGCGTTCCACGATCGAAGCCTTTTGCTTCAAATTCACGGAATACAATTGTATGTCGTTTTTCTCCAGAAACGAGAGGACCAATCTTTCGTAAAATTCACGACCACGATCCGTACATAAACGACTGCATTTCCCCCTGTTGCGAAAGACAATTTTCAACGCCCTGACAACTTCCTCGCCCGTCTTTCGAGCTATGGGGACGACGGTGAAAAATCGTGAGAAGGTATCAATCACAAACAAAATGTATCGTTTTCCATCGTTGTATTTGGCAATTTTTTGAATTTCCACTAGGTCAGCCTGATAGACGTCTCGCAGTCCCAAGGATAGCGTTTTGCGGTGAACGCGAGGGCGCTTGGTTTCCCTGAACAGCGTATATGCGTCCGATCTTTCTAGAAACTTTTCCGCCGTTCTTCGTCCCGTATGTCGTGCGAGCCTGTTGATTCCACCGAAAGAGGCTGGATGACTTGCTTCGTAGTAGACGGCTTTGCTCCCCTTCTTTTGTGACGAAGACATGCTTTCTGGACGCACCGCTTCGTTAGTCGGTAGTGTCGAGCTCGAAACGCACTCAGGTTTAGTTGACAATTGATGAGAGAGGAAATGGCGCCTCTCATCCAGGGAGGCTGCCTGTTGTACAGCTCGTAGTGCAGAAGCTCTACAATGCTGGATCCCTCGAGCGGCTCTCCGTGAACCACCAGCGTTCCCTCGGGGGTGTAGGCAATTACCGAGGAAATCGCGCCGAGGAGCGTCTCGACCTTCGCTCGGTGTCGTGGGTGAAAAGCGGAAAGAATTTCCTCGTCGTTAAAGTAATCCTTGTCTAGAATTTCTTCCATGCTCTCTCGACCAGGCGCTGCGAGGCACGAGGGGGTGGTGGTGCGATAGAAACGGGATCAGCAGGAGCCGCTTCGGACGGGGTCGGTGATCCTGCACTCCGCTGCTCCGGGGAAGCGGTACGAAGGCGCTTCGGCGAAGTGACCGAAGAAGAAGACGCACCTCGACGAATGGTCGCCCGCGCTTTGAGGGTCCTTCTTTTAAAGCGATCGTGATTCACGATGGTCACTGGCAGCTTCTCTTTGACCAATAACCTCGTGAAGCGATCGAAATGAACCGGAACTGGCAATTTCTTTGAGCGTGAAACTAAATAGGAAACCAGGTCCACAATATTGGATCCCTGTAGAGGTTTTTCGTCGATCGAAATTTCCAAGGTTTGCGGGTCCCAGGTGAGCAGCGGCCTCAGTAGAGCCAGAAGCGATCGACCCTTTTGCCGGTAGGTTTTTCTCAAGTAATTATATGACGGAGGGGTCGTCATCATCATCATCCCCACGCTCGCTCGTCTGCGTTGTCCGTTCTTCCCTGCTAATGGGTGTCGCTCTAACCTCTTCACTGTGTGCGCTACTCTCATTCGACGTGTACGGACGTAACATTTTGTGTAGATTTTGAATTATTTTCTTTAGCTTGATGTCGTCCGGTTCGTCGTCGTCTTTCAGAATCTCGGGAATGTTCTCTGTGTAAGGTACGAGATGGTACTTTTTCATACTTCTCAGACTCCGATAGCCTTTGCGATGGCTCTTCCCCCGATCGTTGATATGAGGCCTAGAAGAGCAGGAAGAATCAGGGGTAGGAAACCTCTCTTCAATACCAGCGTCTTTCTTACGATTCTTGTGCGTGCCTTTTCGATTTCCCAGTGACCGTATGACGGGTGCAAATCTGTTCACTTTCTTTTTCATATCCGCGGAGAGAGGGAGGTTTCCGGCGCACAGGTTGACGTAGTAGTGATTCCCTTTGCCTACACGATTTGGCTTCCGATAACAGGTGCAAGAATCTTGCGTGCTTGGCGATGCGGTTCATTAGGACGTGTCGTACACGACTTCCGGACCCTCGTCCGGCAAGATTTTTGCTCTCACACTGAAATTATCGGGTCAAGTTTGCGATAGGTCGATCAGCAGGTCACTGAACGGCGTTCTACACGCGTCCGAATATATACGCGGTAGAACCTGCCCCCTGCTAGCCCCAAAGAGCTGTCGGGATAGCACTTGGAGCTGATCGGCAATCCGCACTGAACGGAATATAATTAAGGCCGAAAAATTTAGGCTTATTGTTCTGAAGTACGCGTCTTGGAGGAACATGTTCTGCGTGATGAAAATGACCGAAGCATTATAGTGATGAGCAGCTCCTATAAACTATTCACAAATGTCTTTGAGCTTCGTTCGATTTGCGAGAAAGTCGTCGAATATGATCAGCGAGTCTCTTTCGGGGTCTAAATTTTGCGGGATCTCCTTGGTGAAGACGACCCCGCTCGTCTCCGAAAACCAGCTCTGGGGAAACACGTAGACGTAGTAGACGACGTGAAACTCTTTGTCGAACATTTCTCTTCTAAATCTCAACAAGCTGCGAATATACGTGCTTTTGCCCGATTTAGAGGATCCAATCATCGTGATTGACGCCGGCGTTTGGAAACGAAATTTGTCCAGGCCCGAAGACATGACCATGCATGCTACGCTCGTAGACGAATGAAAAGAAGGCATCGCAGACACGTTTCTATGTACTCGCGCGAAGCACATTCCTGTGCGGTGGGAGACTCGCGCGGCTTCCGCTTCACGATAAATGTGCTCACACGCCCGAACGTATACCCAAACCACACAATGTTTACCCAACGAAGAATAACCGATAAAAAGAAAAAGCGGATGCTCCCCACAAGCTCGGAGCTGACCGTGCGATAACAGGAAGACTCGCGCGGCTTTTGCTTCACGATAAATGCTCAGACGCGTCGCAACAGTGCGGTTTATAACGACGCCCGAACGTATGCGCGAGGTTTTTTTTTTTTTGTTTTCACCAAGTGTTTGATATTTGTATAAAGAGCTGTCGCGCGCGCGCCATCTGTTTCTTCAGGTTTTGAGAATTTTAGATTGTGATAAAGCGTTTCCGTTGCTAACGGCCGATAAGCCGGCGGTTGCGGGGCAGGAACTGAAGAGGTGCCTCTTATCGCCCCTGTGCTCATCGTGTGCCAGACGTCTGCGAAGAGCGAGCGAGACACATATCGGAGCCCCGCAACGTTCCAGGATGCCGCCAACCTGTGTGCCATTGTCCACGGAATTCATTCCAGGCCTAGACTGGCGGCCGTTATGTTTCGAGCATCCCCTTCCCCTTGACAAGGTGTGCCAAGTTTGCGCAGTTCTGTGCAAGGAAACAGTCGTGCTGCCCTGTTTCCACACACTCTGCAACGTTTGTTTCGAGGGCAGCGTGAACTTGGGTTGCGTGTGTCCGCTGGACAGAGCCACCTTCGACAAGGATGAGGTGGACAAGTTGAGGTTGCGACCGGGACAGTTGCTGAAACTGAGTGTTTCTTGCTGGAATGCTCCACATGGCTGCAACTTCATCGGGCCCGTCTCTGAGCTCTTGGATCACTTCGAAAAAGAATGCATTCACCACAGGGCTTCTTGTCCTAAGTGTTATCAGGACGTGCCGCGGATGGGCCTCGTGCAGCACTGCGTCCGTGACTGCGACCCCACACAAGGGGTAGAAGCGCCGCAGCCAAGGGTGACACTGCAGGGAGTACAGTTACGTGAAAGCTTTGAGAAAGCCAGTGCTGAAATCAAGCAGTCTATTACTGAACTTAAGGACAGCTACTATGGGCTGCAGGCCAGTGTCAATTCCATCGCGGATGACGTCAAGCTTGGACATTCACTATCAAATCGAGCAGTTACTGAAGTTCTGTCGGGCGTCATGCAACAGCTCGAGACGACGCAGCCAGATCTGACTAAACTGGGAAAACAGTTAATTGAAAACTTTGAGAACGCCAAAGCGGATATCAAGCAGTTCATTGCTGAACTCAAAGATGGCTACTCTGGGTTGCAGGCTAGTGCAGACGCAGTCACGGATGACCTCCCGTATGGGCATTCAGCGGGAAACCAAGCAAGCATCGAAACCGTGTCGAGCAGTCTCGCACAGCTCCAGAGAATGCAGTCAGATGCGATTCACCGGGAAGGAGAGTTACTCGAAGACTTGAGGAGGTATTGTGCTGATATCAAACAGTCCATTGCTGATCTCAAGAACGACTTCTGTAGCCCGCAGACCAGCAGTAGCGCCTTGAAGGACGACGTGAACCCTGGGCACTCAGAAAAGAGGCAAGTACTGGCTGAACAGGACTGACAAGTCGTTTCAGCCTCGCAGGATGTGGCTTTGGTCGTTAAACTACACATTATTTTCATAATATAAACCCTGAGACGCGAAGTAATTAAATAACGGAGAAGAATTTTGAGTTATTCCAATTTCTCCGCGCGTCTCAGTGTTTAGATTATGTCGTTTCCTAAGCAGATCGCATGCATATACGTTCGCTTTTGGCAGAATCTTGAACGCGAAAGGTCAGCGTTGTCAGATGCATAAGCTTGCTACATATTTTGCACATCCTGTGTAATCTTGGCACTCGTCGTGTTCATGTTAGTAAACCAGTGTACCGTCCAAACTTCGACTAAATCTGAGGAAAAACGGCTCGTGGTCCCACGCTTTAAAAAAGGGGTGTACACAGGTACTCTCTTGAGGGGGGTGAAACGATGTACCATATATAACCCACTCGGGGAGTCATCTGATTCTTCTAAATTGGGGGATAATAGTACTCCCTCTTTATAAAGGGTCATTTAACACCTCATTCGAGTCCTCCGGGGACTCACTTGCCTCATTTTACCAAGACTGTTATTCAAAACCCAATGTTACACGCAGGGACCAGTGATTCCCCTAATTAGGAGTTCTGGCTGGCTTCACTCAAACCTCCCAGGGGTTCCCTTGAGTCCCCTTATAAAGGGTGCTTTTTAATGTCATTTTCAACTCCCAGGTCTTTACGTGACTCCCCAAATTATGGGCGATACAAAGTATTCACTACGAAACCCAAGGACTCCCACGATTCCCACGATTCCCATTTTTTTTGTGCTCTCTAACAACATGGGAGTCACAGAACTCGGATGAATACACGGTGTGTAACTCCCCTTCCCCCCTGGATACTCAACTGACAGCCTTGTATTGGAGTGCCCTTCGCCCCCAGTGCGGCACCAGGGGGCTGAGACGACTCTCACCATTGAATGAGTAAGGGTATTTAATTACTTCTGGGAGGGAACGAGTACGGGACAAGTACCAAGCCAACATCTCACCCTGGATCCCGCTTGTAATTTTCACGTCGAGAAAGTGCCAGATAGACCACGATATGATGTGCACAGCGTACGTCAGTAGAACCACAGTCAGGGTGGAGAGTAAAAATCAATATGCTTTAAATCGTGATTAAAATTACACTGGCAATGCTATGATCATTTAGATTATAAATAAAAACGTCCGCAAAAAGTAATTGCCAAAATGTTAAAAAACATTGCCGTTCGTGTATTATATGTTGCTTTCTATGTGCATTGTTAATTAAATCGAAGGATCATTAGGCAAGAAAGGTATATATATATATATATATATATATATGGGTGGTTTCATCTCAAATCGTGCAGGCAAAAAGGGTTTAAGATCGATTTTCTCAAAAAACCCATTTTTTATTTTTTTATTTTTTGTTAAAATGTAGATATGATAGTTGTCTACTCGAAAAGCAAGTCGAGAAAGTGTATATTTTGTTTGTATGTTCTATATTTAAACCTCAATATCGAAAAAAGACGTCTTCGTTTTGCAAGACCTAAGTCAGACAAAAAAAAAGACGTGCGCTTCTATGAATTGTAAAAAAGTTTTCTTGAATTTTCGTCTGCGTTTTGAAATCACTTATAAACGCATTTTGTGGTATTGAATAGTTATTTATGTTTTGAAAAGAGCGGGAAATCACGAGAAACATATCTAATCAAATCAGCAGGCCTAGTAGACCTTCAATATCGAAGAGGCACAGACGTTGTATTGTTTCGATTTATAAAACTTTCACGGTGAACTACCATGACTAGCTATTAGCTGTCATATTACTAAGACATAAAAAATCACATCATTGATCTATTATATACCATTCTTTCCGAAACCAAACGCTAGGGTTTGTTCACCGCACATCGCACAGATCACCAGGGAATGGCCTTTCACTTCCGTAATACACAAAAGTGATGACACAAAAACGATCCGAAACACACGGAGAGATTGTCACGGAGAAGGGTAGGGAATAAAAATAAATAAATAAGAATAAAATTACCCAACTCCGATCTTAACGAAAATTGCGGTAAAAAGATAAAAGATTTAGGTTCGAGCGGTGGCAAGGCAATAGGTCCACGTCTGGTGGAGAGTCAGACAAAGAAGTCAACGACACGTAAAGGAAAAAAAAAATTAATTAAGACAGAAAAACTCAGCTGCACGCGGCAAGAATAAAAACCAACTCCTCCGGGCATTCCCTAAACGGGACACAACCAAATGCGTGCGAACACGCTCTCTACAGCACCGTCAGGCCGCTACGCCACGAAGAAATAAACCAAACAAGTAAACAATGCTAACAAACAGTTAGTAACGAAACATAAAAAAAAAAGTTCAGCAGAACCGCACCCGAGAAACAAAGTTCAGCGGAGTGAAGAAACACTCACGAAATAAAATAAAAAAAGTCTTAACTGACCGACGCCGAGTCCAGTCCCACGACACTGAAGCCTGGCAGGATGATGGCGTCCAGATGATGCTCGAATCTATTCTTCACTCTGTTCCGCACATCCGTCGGGGCTGTGCGGAACAAAATCAAGAATAGTTTCAAGCAGCGGTGCGCCAGAAGGTAACCGAGACGTAACATGCCTCGAGGTTCATATCGTGAGAGAAGCTTTCGAGGTAGTTACTGCATGCAGTTACTCAAACTTTCTCTTTCCCCTTCCCTTATTCAAAAGAACACGTCAGCCGGCGCTAACTTTTCATCTCGGGAGAAGACCACTCTTCACAAACGGTTATAGTTGACAAGGAGGCTGACTTCGACCCAACTAGTCACCGGGCAGAATAGACACAAGTATATTTACCAACACCCTCGTTTTTGATGCTAGTCTCCGGGCTTTGCTGTTTACAAAAGAGATAACCCTTCGGTGCTATCGGATTTCCGCGGAGGGAGATAGAGTACATAAAATTGAAAGAATAAAACACGGAGGACAAGCACAGGACAACCACTTTGCAGAGCACGGCCATTTCTAGGATAGGGCGTTTGAAGCTTGGGCAAATACGCGGTATCGTTTCACGCGTGCACGGATGGCTGGTTTCAAAATTTTCCCACATCCCTAACGAAACCGGCCCATCTTCGTGTGCGTGCCCGCGCCGCCGGTTTTAGCTCGCACGCGGCGTTGTTTTGGCAGGCAGAACTGTTGTTGACCGTCGATATTGTAAGGCCGTGGTGTTCTCATCCTCCCAGGCAACAGTTCCTTTGCTTTTCCTTCTGCAATACTCTGACTGACTGACTCCTCCTGGGTGGCCGTCACTGTTCGCCGCGTCAACGACACATTCGTACCATTTCACTCCTCGTGACACAGGGTGCGCTGCTCGCTTTACTGTCACGGGCCGTCCTATCTAACACAACGAGCGCGAAAGGTCGTGGTCATCTGCTGGTTCCGAAAGGGCGGGACGTTAATATAGGCCAATGAAGGCCCCGAATCAATACGACGTCTGCCGATTTCTATACATTAAAAATTTACGACGCCTGCTGGTCTGTTAAGAAGTGTCGCTTTCTCTTTTGAACTGCTCCATTGTAGCTTGCCGCCTATAATAAAATTTAAATGATCAATAAATATAACAGGGTGGAACTACTGTATTTCATTTTTACGCGGGAGCATTAAAAAAAATGCAAAAATATTTCAAAGTTTGTGACGACGCGCAATTCGCAAGTCCCTTTCAAGCCGTAAAAACACGTTTTTGTACGATATTGATGCTTAAACATAGAACATACAAACAAAATATACACTTTCTCGACTTGCTTTTCGAGTAGACAACTATCATATCTACATTTTAACAAAAAATAAAAAAATAAAAAATGGGTTTTTTTAGAAAATTGATCTTAAAATTGGTACTTTTTGGTTTTCGCATAACATTAACGTAAACGTCCCGCTAAGGATAATTAATACAGCTAAATTATTTTATAATATCTATAAAGAACGTGTTTGGGGCTATCCATAGACATAAAAAATATTGATGTAACCCAAGTAGATCGCCAGTATTTAATTGTCAAAGTTCGTCAACAATTGACCGAGGGTGCGTTTTTGACATTTTTGCAGAACAAAAGCAAAACGCCTAAAATTATTTCATGGTATTATAGCGTTTTACCTGTGCCCACAGAGTGCTTGAAAAAAGTTAATACAATGTGGACTGAAAATCCACGACGGGAGATCGAGCGAAACGTCCGACCCATGACGGATGGGAAAAACACTGCTTTCCGCCGCGGCCTCTTTTAAAATTCGTAAGTCGAGAACAAAAAATCCGACGGACTTGCGGTTTGTGGCTACTGCGTTTTTAGAGACGACGCCATAACATATATTTTTTTCAGCGAAATTAAAAATTCGACCCTTTTTGCCTGCACGATTTGAGATGAAACCACCCATATATATATACATATAAGATGAACAAGAGCAAAAAAAGTGGTGCTCTTTCGAGCAAATAGGAGTGTTCGAGGTTCATACTTAACCGTTGGTCTGCAGCTGTGTAATGCCTCTATCAATCAAATAAGATCGCGAAAGAAAAAGCAGACAAAGCGTATTTTTCCTAATTTAAAACTGAAGCTGCTTTTGCGCATGGTAGGGTATGGCATCAGAAAGTATGGCATTTTGGGTATGGCATCAATTCGACCGGTTGTTAATTAAATTATGCGACTTACCGTAATTCCTTCTTCCGCGTTGTTTTCAACGGGCAGGCGGTTTGATCAATCAATCTGGGATGTTTAAAACGCATCTAGTAAAAAAATCACTACTTTCAAGCTACATTGATTTTAATGTGATTATACTGATTTAAATCAAATAAATCTGATTTACTTGATTTTAACAAATTCGTGATTTTTTTATTCAAGTAAATTAGTTATCCCTGAATGAACGCGCCAAACAGAAGGAATATTTAACGACGATAAATATTGTAAACGGTCACTCCTTCATAAAAATTATGCTTTCGGAGTAACAAGAAGTTAAGTCGTTACTTTTAAGCTAACGTAACGTGTTCCTTTCGAATCCCGGTAACGAGTAATTAACATACTTCGTTACTCTCCGAGTGAGTAACAAGTAAAGGTGTTTGCCTATTTTATTTCAGCCACGAATAATGCGTGGCTGGGTAAAACGGTTTAATTGGGACCAACAAAAAAAAAAAAAAGGGAGCGGGGTCTGGGGGACGACAAAGGTTTCGTGTTTTCGAGATATTCCGATTAACCACCGAAGCGACTTTATTAAAATCAGGGAGACCAATAAACACCGAACTGCTGCTGTCCGTGAACGAGGAAAAATCCCAGATTCAAAGTAAGAAATCACTCATCTGCATTGTGTTGGCCGCTAAGACAGCCCCCACTGAACTGCCCGCGAGACCGCGACCCTCTTTGAGAACCCTCGTGTTGTTCGCTTATCTGTGGCGGGGCGTTTTTTTTTTTTTTTTTTCAAGTATTTGGGTCTTGAGCATGTTCTATGGAAATCGGAGAATCCCACGGCCCCATCCTGATTTCTTCAACATGATCCACCATACACGGCGAATTTCTTTTCCGACACCAATATACACAGAAAAACGCCGAATTTGCAACAAAAAATATAAACCCCGGGAAAACACCCCCCCTTTAAAAGAAAAAAAAACCCGAAAATATAAAAACCTATCAACAAATTACACCACGTGCTAAAAAAAAAAAAAAAAAGTTGATGACACCCCGACTTTGCAGCGAGTTCCTGTGCCGGGGTGCGCCGTGCGAGGTGAACCTGGACAGCGAGACGATGGAGCAGACGCAGGGCGCCCTGGAGGAGCCTCGTAAGCTCACCCCCATGGAGTTACGGATTTTTCGCAGGGAGTTATTCCCTGAGTAGTGACCAGCGGATCTCGATAGCTACCGAGATCCGCTAGTCAAGAATGCACCGTTCCAGCAGGACCAGGTACAGCAAAACAGGTGAGTCCCCCTCGGAGATGCCACGCGTTCCTACATGAACTAGCACGGCCGCCCTTTTCGTAGCCAGAGGGGCAATACGCATCCCCTACCTTAGCCCAGACATGTACGTTACGGGTTACTAGTGACGAGTTACTTCTCCCTAGTTACTTTTTTTCCGTAACGAGTAACGCATTTAGTTACTTTTTTTAGAAAAGGAACGAGTTACGAACCTCGTTACTTTTGAGACCAAGTAGCGAGTAACGGTACTTTGTTACTTTTCAGGAGTAACTACTACAACACCGTTTAGAAAGTCTCGTTTTAATTCTATCCTAGTTATGCGTCTATTCCATCAAAGGCATATGGGAAACCCAAAAACAACTAAAGAGTATGACAGTATAGCAGCGTTTATTGTTGAATGCGTCGGTCGAACTCTGCAGCTGGGAATGTCCTTCAACCAGCGAACACAATAAGGTTAGTTTGTTGGACCTCCTAGAATCGTGTACATATAGATTGTAAACCCGAAGGTTGCGTACGCGGGAAGGCACAGAACCCATTGTCAACTTTAAACTTTAGAAGAAAAAAAAAGAAAGAGCGGGGAATCTTAGATTTACCAGCTCCTCCTGAAGCACAACATTGCCGTTCATTCGAGCGCGTCAGTAGAACGACTGTAGCGACTACTGTAAAGAAAACAATATATCATTAAACAAAAGCAAGCGGTTGTGTATTTGGTTGTCAAAGTAACGAGAAAAGTTACTCGCTCCTTTCGAGCTAAAGTAACGCGTTCTTTTCGAGAATTGGTAATGAGTAACGTATTTAGTTACTTTTTGAGGGTGTAACGAGTAACGCTATTTAGTTACT
The DNA here is from genome assembly GCA_013358835.2 of Ixodes persulcatus. NCBI lineage: Eukaryota > Metazoa > Arthropoda > Arachnida > Ixodida > Ixodidae > Ixodes > Ixodes persulcatus. The sequence continues at coordinate 15,628 of JABSTQ010010995.1, forward strand.
TTTTCTGGGTAACGTGGACATGTCTACCTTAGCCAGACATGCATTAAACAGAGATGCAATAATTATCCCATTTTAGCAAGCGATGCAATAAACGTCTTCTCTCTAAGCCAGAAACGCAATACGCTTCTCTACCTTAGCCAGAGATGTAATGAACAGAGATCCCAAAAGCAGTCTAAATTATATTTTAATTAAATAAATTATGTTTATTTGATTTAAATTAGGTTTATTTTGTTATCACTGTAGTCGTGATATAGATCACTGTAGCCGTGATCACTGTAGCCGTGATATAGATCTTTAATTCACTAGATGTATTTTAAACATGACAAATTTATTGATCAATCCGTCTGATCACTCAACATAATCCGGAAGGAAGAATTACTGTAAATTTTAAAGTACAATTTAATTACCAACTTTTTATTGAGTGAACCCCACCATTTACCCGTTTACAAAGCAGGTGATCGCCAACTAATCAACAACTATCGCCCCATCTCGCTCACCAGTGCGTCGTCTAAACTCTTAGAGCATATACTCTATTCTAACATAATAAACTTTCTAGACTCCCACAACCTTCTTTTCGAGCATCAGCACGGCTTTCGCAAGTCATACTCATGCGAAACGCAACTAACAGCTTTTCTTACTGACGTTTACTCAAACTTTGATTCTAATAAGCAAACTGACGCCATATTTATTGATTTCTCCGAGGCATTTGACAGGGTCCCTCATCAACGTCTCTTACTGAAACTTAGAAATATTAATATCCATCCCTCAGTCGTCAAATGGATCTCCGAATTCCTCAAAAATCGCACCCAGTACTCATCTATTAACAACACCAAATCTACCACCTGCACTGTAACCTCCGGCGTCCCCCAGGGAACCGTTCTTGGCCCCCTTCTATTTTTAATATACATTAATGATCTCTACCTCAACATCTCCTTTTCAATACGTCTGTTCGCCGACGACTGTGTAATTTATAGACCTATTAATTCAAACCACGATAATCAAATTTTGCAGAATGACCTCGCACTTATAACTCAGTGGTGCCACAAATGGCAAATGACTTTAAACTTTAATAAATGTAAATCTCTATCATTCACCCGCAGTTCACATGTTTCATCCTTTTCTTATCACCTTTCCACTATCCCAGTAGCTACCTGTTCCTCATATAAATACCTAGGCGTTCACCTGACCTCTGATCTGTCATGGACTACTCACATAAATGCTGTCACTGCCGATGCTAACCGTACTCTCGGATGTCTTCGCCGTAACCTCAGACTAGCTACACCTTCAGTTAAACTACTAGCTTATACAACCTTGGTCAGATCTAAACTTGAATTTGCTTCATCCGTATGGTCACCATGGCAATAATATCTAACTAACAACCTTGAATCCGTTCAAAACAGAGGTCTTCGTTTTATTCACTCTGACTATTCCCCATACACTAGCATATCAGGATTACGCAAAACAGCTAACCTTGACTTACTTTCTTTACGTCGAAGGGTGTCACGTCTCACTCTTCTTCACAAAATCTTTTACCACAACAAACATCTAAAAGATTCTCTTCTATCACCTCCCTACCGTATTTTCCCTCGTTTTGACCACTCATGTAAACTGCGCTCAATTACTTCGTCATCTGTCTCTTATAAAATGTCGACTCTACCATCTGCTATTGACGATTGGAACTCATTACCTGACCTCATTGTAAACATGACTGACACTAACAAGTTTGCTGCAGCCGTTAACCTCTTTCTTTCTGAAATACAAGTATAGGTTACAGCGTGTTTTTTATTAACCATTTTTGTTGATGTTTTTATTGTGTTCACTCCCTCGTATAATGCCCCCTGGGGCCCTCAAGGAAAAATAAATGATGATGATGATGATAGCAGAAAAGAACAGTTTGATATTTTTAGGTTGGTGAAAGAGCTTTGTTTGCTTCTTCTTTTGCAGTCTGATCTTCTTGCAATAGGACGTAACTTTTCTTGTGTTGGTTTCTATATTCCGCGTTATTATTTACTTGCAATAGGACGTTACCTAACTGGCGAGCGAAGTGAGTGGTAAAAATAAAGCTAACCATTCCGATTTGATCAGAAGACCCCTGCTCGTGCTCGTGTTCATTCTGATATAAATATTTCTTGCTTGATCATTCCTTGATTTATATACAATACAAATGCACATAAAAAGCATCAAGTGATATACAATCGATAAATAAATATATTTTTGGAATACTTTTGTAGAGAAAGTTTCATTTAAAGTATCGGAGCAGAACCGGTCAAGGTGATATAAATCACCTTAATGTTTATTCTCCACTCTGCTCATAAGCGTCCGCTACCTTAACTGGAGAGGCATTAAACAGAGATCCCATAAGCACGCCCTACCTTAGACATGGATGCAATAAGCACTAATAACCTTTGCCTAAAATTACAGAGATGCAATAAAATGAAGTTCAATAAACATGCTCCACTTTTTCTAGAAATGCAATATGCATCCCCTAATTTAACCAGAGACAAAATGAGCATCCCCTCCCTTAGCCGGAAATGCAATGTGCAGAGATCTAATAAGAATGTCTATCTCAGCCAGGGATGCAATAAGCAAATATGCCATAAGCATCCCCACTTTGCCAGAAATGCAATAAAAAGAGATGCAATATTATCATCTACATCTACCAGAGATGCAATAAACAGATATCCAATAAGCATGTCCCACTTTAGCCAGAGATGCAAGAGATAAAGACGCAGTAACCATCCCCACCATCGCCAGAAATGCAATCAACAAAGGTGCAATAAACCTACTACTTTTGCCAGAGATGCAACAAACAGAGATACTATAAGCATCTTCAACTTTGGCCAATGATACAATAAATATACATGTAATAAGGATCCCCACTATTGCCAGAAATGCAATAGAGATGAAATAATATCCTCTACTCCTACCAGAGATGCGATGAACAGAAACACAACAGGGCGTCTCCCACTTTAGCCAGAAATGCAATAAAGATGCAATAAGCATCCCCATCATTGCGAAAAAGGCTATACATATAGATGCGATAAGCATCCCCTATTTTTACCAGAGGTGCAATAAACATAGATGCGTTAAGCATTCCTCATCTTAACCAAATATGAAGTAAACATCCCCTACATTGGCCAGAGGTGTAGTGAAGATAATCAACTTTATCCAAAAAGGAAATAAAGATAGTTGCAATAACCACACCCTACATTAGGCAGAGGCAATAAACACCCCTCACTTTAGGCAGATATACATTAAAAATTCCCTACTTTAGCCAGGTATGGATTAAACATGTAATAAGCTTCCCTTATTTCAGCGAGAGGTTAAATAAACAAAGACGTAATGACCACCTCCTACCTTATCCAAAGATCCAATAAACATCACCTATCTTAGCCGGAGATGCGTTAAACAAAGATGCGATATGCATTTCTGAACTTATCCAGAAATGCATTAAACAAAGATGCAATAAGCATTTTCAAACTTGATAAAAGATGAAATGAACAGAGATACGATAAGACCTCCCCCCCCCCTACTTTACTCAGGGAGACAATAAGCATATCCTCTACCTTATCCAGAGAGACTTAAAAAAAGGCATACAATAAGCATCCTCTACCTTAGCTAGAGAGGTATTAAACATTCCCTTCCTTAGCCAGAGATGCATAAAAAAGGCCCGCAATAACTATCGCCTACATTTGCCAGAGATGAAATAAACAGAGATGCAATACGCACTCTCTACATTAGCCAGTGATGCGATAACCATCCCCTACTTTAGCCAAATATGCAATAAACATCCCCTACCTTGCCCAGAAATTCAACAGACAACTCTTTATGAATCAAAGCTTTTGAACCATTGGAAAAAAACAGTACCCTCAAAGTATACTTTTTTTTTTAACTTCTAAAATTACATCAAAGTTATCTTGAAGTATATTTTTAGTATGGCTTCAGTATCTGAAGTATATTTTGTATACTATTGGTATACTACGGTTTCAGTGTCCAACATGGTGGAAGAGACAGGTGTCTGAACGACGCATCTTCGAAACGGAGCAAGCGCGTCGAAGTTTGGCTCCCATTTCTGACAACACCCTTGAGACGGTGCGGCATGACAGGAGCTTAGGAACCGCCCTTATTCGTGCATGTTTTCGAGGCCGCGAGGCACGCGCCCGCGCCTGCGCGCGGAGCCCCAACCTGACAGCGCCTCTGCCTGGAGATGCGCGAAGCTCGAGTGGAATTTTGACCCCCTTTTGGACCTTGTTCAGACCCTTTTCTTTTCTTCCAATTTGGTGTCGCGACCCAGTCTGGTAACTAAGGCGTTCATGCTAAAAGTGTATATTTAATATGCTACTCTAAACAAAAAATTTACTTGAACTGTACTTTGCTAAATGTTTCAGAAAGTCCAAATTTGTTTACTGGATAGTCTACTGGGTAGCGGACCGCGTCCGAAGCGTACGCTGTAGATCTCTTATGAGTAGGGGTGTGCGAATATTCGAAATTTCGAATACGAATCGAATATTTTCCTTATTCGAAACGTATTCGATTCGAAAATTGCATATTCGAAAGTTACCGAATATTCGGCCAAAGCCGAATATTCGGGAAAAACGGCGAATATTCGCACAAACTACGAATATTCAAGCAAGTAACGAATAATCTGCTTGCCACGCATTCCCCTATGAATATGTTTATGCACTGAGAAAGGCGCATGATCCGTGCGTTATCGGTCTGCTCCGTTTCTATCTGGCGGATGGCAGCAAGACAGGATCAGTTTCGGTTTCTTTTTCACCAAGCCCTTTGTTGTGTGGCGCTTATATAGAAATATGTGATGGAATTGCACGTTCTTTAACTTGATGCAATAAAATAAACCTCAAGAGTGAAATATAAATATAAAATATATCTCAAAAGTGTTATCTAATATAAATGTTTGAAAATTAAAAAAAAAAAAAAGCTAGGGGCGATCAGAACATTGCATCGCCATCGACAACAACTCCTGCCACCAGTGCCACTCCCGCTCAGTCAAAATTAGAGATATCGCGAACCTGCCCAGTTTCGTGTTCGACTAAGTTCGACTTTTTCGACCTTTCAACCTGATGTTCAACAAAGGTTCAACTGAAGTTCTACTTAAAAAAAAAAAAAGAAAAACTAATTGACTCAACCGGCGGAGGAAAAGTGCAATATTTGCTGGGTTTATTGGCATCACAGGTTTACATTGATAACTAATGATAGCGTTAAAAGCACATATTTTCGCTTTTATATGGAGTAAACATTGGTTATTATTTGATAAAAAATGAAATGAACTACTTTCTATATTATTTGTTTCCGAAAATTCGAAATATTCATGTACGAGCCGGGCAACACTGTCCATAAGTCAAACTTCTTCGAACTTGAGGGAAATTTCGCAGGTTTCCCGATTAAAGGGTCTTTCTACTGGCGGAAATCTTGTCACGGCGCATAGGGAGCGGTTACTTTCAGAACAGTTGAACAGTTAATTTTCCTACACGATAATTGTAATGAGTGCACTACTAGAAGCATCTTTAGCCTGCTGCAGCCCAGTAAAATGCAGTTGGATTGATTTATTTTGAAAAGGCAATAAAACCTGCTGTTACCTCTTGTTTTGTAATTTTTCATTACAAGACACATATTCGATATTCGATTCTATATTCGAAGCCCGTTTTTTGTCTTATTCGTATTCGATTCGTATTCGAAAATTTCAATATTCGCACACCCCTACTTATGAGAAATGCCTGCGTCCACTGCCCAATGACTAGGCACTTCTCGCCTTGCTGGTAAGGGCTGGAAACGTGCATAGGCAACACCACCTAGAATAATCAAGACCCGCGAACATCCTCCTCTGCCGTCAAGAAACGTCATCCCAGTCGGATGGCGCCAGCTCGGCAATTAGACTCGAGCCTGATGCCGAGTGTCCTTCGACGCATTGATTGGGCACGAGGCTTGGCCGAACGCGGACGCAGCACTCGTGTTCAGTCATTCGCTCAATCTCACTGGGATCACATGCAAATCTCAGTGCAATTGCTTTGATTATTCCAGATGGCGTAGGTACAGGAGTAGACTTGTCTGCAACCGAGTTTTTATTTTAGTGGGACCGTGGGCCTCAACCTGAAACGTCGTGGTTTCTATCCAATGTGCTTTCAGGTTTTCTTGGGGCTCCCAGGAGCCCATGGTTCACATGGGTCAAGATTAGGACAAGGGCGGCCCCAGCACGCTCCAGGTGCCTCGCTGGAGCTATCGGTCCAGCGATCTTGGGACATCGATGTGGGACCTCGGCCTCCAGAAGGATCTCCTGCTGGCGCACTCCAAAAAGGACTCGGCGTCCAACTAGCACCACCTTGACTCATCTTGCTGTGCCTCGACGTTTTCTTTCTGCGGCAGTCGACTGGTGGCGCCACCAGACGGACACAATACGTTCGTAGGGTGGTGACAACGTTTATAGTTCGCCATTCTGTTTCGGTGTTATTCAACAGCCCTTCGCGGGGGGATTGAAATGAAAAAAGTAGACGGCATGACTGCCCCGAACTCTTTGCTGACGGTTTACAGTTCGCGCGTGTACGCGAGATTTTTTCTAAGAAGGACTTCGCGAGCGGATAAACTTTGGCAGCGTTTGTTACCACGCTACTAGTTTGGCTCGAATCGTTCTCTGTCCGTTTAATAACAATAAATTAATAATCAACGTATTCCTGGTTTTTTATTCACTTCTTTCCAACTCGCTATGGTCTACAGAAATAAGCAAAATGAACAGGGACCCCGGAACCGGGAGGGGAACGGGGGCTTGAGCACCCGCTGACATTCTCCAGGGGAGTGCTGGACAATATGCTGAGGCCCCGTGCGTTTGGTTAGGGGCCTGCTGAACAATGCCTGCACCCCCCTCCCCCCCCCCCCCCCCCCCAACACCACCACCACCACCCTCCGTGTTCCCGTTGTTGCTCAGCTCCGTCAAGCCATGTACTTGGCTTAAGGGCAAGCACGTGGCTCTGTTTTCGTTACGGCTGGTTTCCCACCAAATCGCGGCACAACCTTCCCTCACGAAACTCCAGAAAAAAATGACGAAGTTTAGCAAAGTGTCAACAAACGGCTGACGACGTGACAGCTCCGAAAATATAGGGAGAAACAAAAACAGGCGCCTGCGGCCTGCATAGCACAGCACAGCCAGGGAGATCTCCTCCCTTCCAGTGCTTGGTCGTTTTCCTGTGACCCTCCCATACTGCACACGCGGGTTTGGCATGTGGGGGAACGCGCAGATTACTGTTTTTGTCCACCCAGTCAGCCGTCTTCTTTGTTTTGCTTCATTTTTGAGCAGTGACGTTTCCCAAAAAACAAAATGATTTTTTCTAGCTTTCTTTTTCTTTGTTGCAGCTGCGCTTTCTTGTTGTTGCTTTGACAGTCTGAGCAACCACGAGGGTCGGGTAATTTCTTCTGTGGGGAGAACGAAGCGCGAGGCGGGAAGATGGTCTGCCCGAGAAAAAATCCCTTCTTGAACGAGAGACTGCCTACGGATGTATCAAGTTAAGGAAATAATGTATCCCAACACCCAAGGCAAGAGAACGCCTTAGCAGGCAAAACAGGTTGTCAAGGGAGAGATCGCACGGCAGTCTGTGTTGAAGCGGCGCTATAGTCTTCGGAGACATTGAAGAATCACAGCATTCTCGCCTGTATTTCTGTGTCTGATTTTTGAAACACCATTTGGTTCTTGGCGAGCCAGCCTGCTATGTTCAGACGGGCACGTACCCTATTTTTAGCCAGACTGTTTTACGCTCTTTTCAAAGACGGCCATAAAAACAGGAAACATGCTGAAACAGAAAAGGACATCACCAGTGAATGTTTACCACCGAAGGACGGACGCGTCCATCTGTGGTAAACGTTTATGAAAATTTCAAGAATGAATTGTGATAAGTTTTCACGTGAATGGAGCTGCGCCACGAAATTTCACTGAAATGCGTCCACGATTAAGATACACATTTGTTGAAAATGTGAGCTTTCTACGTGTAGACGCCCGATTTTCTAGTGCATTTTAAATCTACGCCTTAGATCGATGCCTCCCTATAGCTACTACTGGGTGATTTCAGATAAGTTCGACCAAAGGGTGGCTGGTCGACATTTTTAAGTCAACTGATGTTTTTATATCCTATTGTCTAGTGTCTGGTATAAACAAAACCAAACTTAGTTTTGACCAGAAAAAAAAATTGGGGACCGGAATAATCGTAAGGCATGAAGAGGTGGACAGTTGCATTAACGCGCACTGATGGAGGGGGTATGCACGTTGAAAAGTGAATAACTAAAACGATAAAATTAGAAAAATTCTAATACTTTTTAGAAACGATCTATGGGTACAGCTTGCTTGTAATATATAATAATTATATTTATTTCTATTCTATTTCATTTTTTTTTTTAATTGCCAAACATGCCTGGTCGAACGACAAATGGAAAGATTTGGAGGCCTGCATCTCAAGAAATAATTTAATCATTATCATAAACATTTCAGATAGTATTCTACTTATATATGGCTAATATTTAAAAATATGTAAGGTATCTGAGTGACACGATAGTCGGGATATATTTAGGCAAACATGGGAAAAATTCAAACAACAAAAAATTCTGATGCGAATAAAAAAACACCACCTTCGATTTTTTTTCAAATTTGGGTGCCCCTTCATATTCTATTTCGGCATTCATTTCTATTAAAAACATGTTGCATTATTTTATTGAGAAAGAAGAAACAACTCCCCAAAGTAGGGTCCTTTTTAAAGCCTACATTTAGCAGTGCCCTAACGAGAAGTGACTCTGAGTTCCAGTTTCAGAAAACTAACGCACATCTGTCATATATTTTTATTCAGATGAGGTCACTGACACGTAGGGCAATCGGTCACACAGTAAAAGTGAGGAAAAAGTAAATACAGCATTCTACATAGAGCGTACATAGAGGTATCATATTAAAGACTAAGGATTCGAGAAAAGATGATGCAGAGTGAAGTTTTACTTTCAGGTATATTTATATCTAGAATTTAAAAAATAACTTTACTTCCACAGACAAAAATTATGATAGAATACTAAAAGTTTTTAGGTTAGTTAAGTATTTCCGGGGACAAACCATTTCAGGTGAGGGGTGCCACCGCGCCGGACTGTAAGAGCTTCGATGCTCTCGGTGTACGAATGGATCGTGGCAAGCCGAGATATTTTATCCAGCGCGAAGATTCTCATATGGTGATCAGATAAAGATTATAAGCTATCACCAAGTAAAACAGTAAGTTATATACCCCGCGAAGAAAACTGTGATAAATAAGACGTCCCGGCATTCAAAATGAGGAGTCCTTGGGGAATCAAATTCGGCACTTTTCGCTAAAGGCTCGTTTACAATCTTGCAACCGAGTACGACCGAAAGAGACGAGACTTGCTAAAACCTCTTAAAATTTCTTAGGACGAGAGAACAAACTGGCTCGCTGGCGCCATCTATGCGGTGACCCTGGAACTGCATTTCATAAGAGCGAAGGTTTTGCGGGATTTCCGAGGTCAAATGTGCGTAATACTTATAAGAAAGGCTCGTTTATAACGTGGACAAAAGCTTTTCGAGCTAAGAAAGAAAGGATAATACGCGAGAGAAATAGAAACTATGCCGGACCGCCAAGTTTACACTGCAACCCAATAGATGGCGCCAGTGTGTCCTTTCCTATTCCCTACTGGGCGACCCTTTCTGCGGAAGGTGTGTGCACCGGGTTGCATAGAGGCGCCTCCGTCGTACGGACCGTAGCTTTTAAGAATAAATATCTAGATTAGTAACTCGTAAATTAAATAGCTTAAAAAAAATACTGGCTAGGTGGCGCAAGCCGCCGCCCGATTCAAAGTGTTCAGCCCCATCCATCCAACCATCCGTTGTAAGAGGTCTTAAGAAACCCAGTTTTAAGAGGTCGTAAGAGTGTGAACGGGCCTTAAGGCTTTCCTCGATGTACCCATTTAATAAAGTTCCTTCTAACCAGATCCGACTGTCCGTGCTACATTTATGTCACAGGTTGCTTCTGTTGATGGCTTACACAGCTGCCACGCGTGCCAAGACTGAATGCCAGGAAAGGCGCGCACCGTCAGCCATTCTTCTTTTTTTTTTTTTTTTGTTGACGATACCGAACAAGCACATTTTCGTCCGGATACACAAGATGCACCCCGTTTCTTGAATAGAACGCTCACCATTGGCCTGGCCGTCTGAATTGCGTTTATTCAACGTTCTCTCAGGTTGTTCAGCGTGGCCTGGTGCTTCACGAGTCCGCCAACTCCGTCGCATGCATTTTCCTATGTCCAAATGCAGAAAATAAACACTGGGCTTGTGAGAAATCATTCTGTGCAAACTGATGAAGCTGGTAGCGATTCTTAAAATGACTGGCGGCACCGTCACTTACATACGTCACGTGCGGGTATACTGCAACGTTGTCTTCATTCCACTCTTTCACTTTTTCTAGAGACAAGCACGTGTGAATGGCGTCGTCGTGCACACAGGTTCTCACTGATGATAGCGTACAGGTTCTTTCGTCTCGGTCACCTTGCGCCGTCCGGGTTGCCAGGCCCGGATGGGGTGACGGATTTCGTTGTGGGAAGATGGGCGGGTCTTGCCGGAGACAAAGTTGCTTCCCTTGGCCGTCGACAACTAATTCGGTTGAACTTGAGAATTACTTTTCAGTAAACAATTTAATACTTCGTAGCGAATGGCAATACAAATAGAAATAATACTGCAAAAGGGTAACTTCCCCTGGACGGTGTTGGGAAGGAGGTGGTCGGGTGTTAGCTTATCCAAGCTCGGGAGTTGGCTGGCTCGTGAGATTACGTCCCGATTACGGGGACAAAGTCCCTCGGAATCCCACGAGCTGACTCGATTACGGAGCGTCAGCTCTCGAGCCCCAGCACTAACTAAACTCATTTGCTCAGTTTCCCCTCAAAGTCACTCGTTGGTACATCCCCTTTTAGCGTACTGGCGAATCCTCGACGCCTCGTCAAACAGGTGTTTCCCACTGGCCAAAAGGCCACAACCAATCGGCTCACTTTCTCGCCATGTGGCAATTGCTTATATTGCCGCGTGAGAACCCGCGGTCTGCCTACATCTCACGGCCAAAGGTCGGACTGGTTCGGATGCAAGCAAAACCATTTCTCGCAAGGCGGGGCGGACAGCCGACCCCGGTGTGGATAGCGCAAACTAAGTGAACCATCCCGTCACTCATTCTGCCAGACCGGTCTGACGTTGCCGTTCCGCCGTGACCCGCCACACGCGGGTGAGAAAGACTACACCGATGTAAACACGCTGTGTAAACGGTGCCGGCCACAGCCACCGCGATCTCCCGGCCCGAAACGCACGCTGCGATTCTCTCGGCAGAAAACGCGCGTTCCGAACCTCGCGTCGTAAAGTACGCCTGTCTCTCGAGGTCGCCCGCAACGGGAAGTGTTTACGCCAACGCTTTCCCACCAGCCAAGTCTCCCTGGTGCTAACGGCCCACCCGCGGAGCCTTCGTCAATCCTTACAATAGCAAAACTGTTTGTAGATTTTCTTGTCGTCACTGCACATGTAAATATCGTAATTTATTTTCTCCGGTGGTATGCTTGAACTTTGTCAGGAAGCACGATGGTCCAGTTTTCAGCAAAGTCAAAATGAAAGACAATGCTCCCGCGTTGCATGCACTGCTTTTCATCGTAGATAGCTTTATCTTGCGTTTGTCGGATATGGTTATGAAATATCCAACTTTCAACCGTTACTTGAACGACTTTGAGGAAAGTCTCACGATCCAATGTTTTTTTTTTTTTTTTTTTTTTTTGTTGTAAGCAGAAAACTTCACTCTGTTGTAAGCAGAATCTCTTCATCCTCTGGGATATGAAGCTCCTCGAGTGTAAAAGACGGGCCTTTTTGGGCAGTGATCACTGTCTCCTTTAAGACACAGACTTGTTAGTGGGTCGCACAGAAATGCTGAGTTCATTTGACCAGTGTTTAATGTTGAGCCTGTAACGTTCTCTAAAGCGGCAATACAAAGGTAACAGTTGGCGCAGCGCACACAAACGCACACTTCCTGGTGAGGAATACATTTGACCCACCTAGGGCACAGGGAATAAAATTCCGTTAGCCCGACGCCGGAATCAGGATGCTTGTCTTTGTATACACGAAAGGCCTCTCGGATTGAGCGTGTCAGGAAGCGCTTTGGCACGAACGTTTTCTCCCCGTCGAGCATGACAGAGATCACGTCCTTCTGATTGGGACCTTGGCGCGAACATTGTAGCTCGTCTTTCGTGAAGTACTCTAGGTGTTGCGTTCGGGAGGTGACGATGTCAGGTGCGGAACCAAGAGTTGGGGCTGTGGCTCGCTGCTAGCATGGCCCCAGGGAAACAGGCCTGGAGTGGGGTTACTGAAGTAGAACTTTTATGTACAGTGAATATACAAGTAGCATGGTCGACTGGTTAATCGGCAATCGGTGACTTCGGGCTCCCTGAGCCCGTGTTATATATAGCCCTCCGAGGGCGAGAAGGCCCTCTGAGAGAGAGGAGCCTTCCCCGGTGTTCGAGTGTTCACGAGGTGTTTGAAGTGCGGGGCGGCTGATGCAATTTCTGGGTGTTCTTTCAGCGAGGGGCAGGTGATGTAATCCCTCGACGTTCTTGCCGCGCTCCGGTGGCTGATGTAAGGAGTCGACGTTCTTGCTGGAACCCAACACCGACAGACCCACACACACATACAGGCACGCACACGCACGCCGGTGTTTCTCCTTGCAAGGCCCCGCGATTCCAGATGGTCTCGTGGCCTCCGGAAGGCCTTCTTTTTGAGTTTAAAGCCCCCTGCGAAGGCCGTCGCAACTTAGGGCAGCAGACACGTTTTCAGGGCTCACCTTGCACCTCGTGTAAAGATCCGGCTCAGACCACATGCCATGCTTTTCCTTACCTAGAGCGTAAACACTGTCGCCACGTTAACCTTTCCTGGGTTAACATGGCGACAGTGTTTACGCTCTATTGTATTTAGGTGGGGTTCGAGTATTCAGGAGTTCTGCTGTTTGTCGGTGTGCCTCTTTGTGCCTGATATTATCGTCTGTGACGCCAGCAAGTGGGATGGCGACAGGCACTACTGCTCAGTAAACAGGCATCGGCGGTCATATTTTGCTGGTTGAAGCGTACCCTTTCATCCTTGAGAGCAAGCGGGGAAATGCGAAAAAAAGATTGTATCGACCGTTTCGCCAGAACTAGCGACGAGTGTCGTCTGCTACTTCCGTCAACTATTGCGCCATAATCGTGATTTTTGCGAGGAAATGATTGTTGCTAGCCACAGAACACTATCACGCAGAAAGGGAATGCTTAAATATGTTTTTATTTTAGATATAAATCAGGGATATATATATATATATATATATATTGCAAGGCACGAATTTAGGGTCGCATTTTTAGTTTTAACGAAAAAAATATATGTTTTGGGGCAATTCCCATAATAAAAGAAGACGCAAACGGCAATTTCATCGGATTTTTTGTATTCAAGGTATGGACCGTTGGAGCGGTCAAGGTGGAAACTGACGTTTTTCCAGCTTATCGGAGGTACCACATTTCACTCCATCCCTTTTTCATACTTTCTACGCTACATCAATATAACTTATTGCGAACGCTCTAGACACAGGCGTTTTCATGCTAATTAAGCGTCTAGGTCATAACATTTTTAATGACTTTTTTTTATTTGTCAAACCGCCTCTCTGCGACGATATTTGACGAAGTTCAGCAAGCTCTGCTGTGTGACCTAATCAACATATTTTTATGATCTTTATATCACCGTAAAGCTCCAATTAAGCGCCTTCTTTTGAGTATACTTTCAATATTTTGCAGTAAGTATATAATGCGCTACAGGTGCCTGAAAAACGAAAATTGCGAAAAACTAGCAAGTTTGGAGTCGATTTTCTAAAAAAGCCCACTTTTTATTTCTTTCAATTTTTATTCACAGTTAATTAATATAGTAGTCTACCAGAAACTACCAACGTAAATTGTAATATATTGTTTTCATGGCCGCTATTAAGACTCGAGTCTCGGGCTATGAGCGTTTGGAACGGGACTTCGCACAGGCGCTCTGCTGAGCAGAAGTTTGGCCTATGTAAGGTTTTCTATTTATCGTTAGCAGTTGCCTCGATATCAAACCATAAACATTAATAAAATTTGGAGTAGTGTACATAAAAAAAATTTACTTCGAAGTCCGTATCCACCAGTGCTGGCCATGGGCGTCGGCAGGGGGGTGCAAAAGGGGCAGTTGCCCCCCCCAAGCCAGTGTGCCTCCCCCCCCCCCCCCACCCCCTCCCTTCCCCACCTCTCTCGGGTACGGGGGATCGAATGACGTCGCGCCATAGCTTTTCCAGCAAGCGGAGAAACCGAAAGCAATCCTAAAAATAAAATCCACGCACTTTTGTCTCCTTGGATCCTTCAGCAATAAACACAAAAAAAGAATAAGGTCTCCCCTCGGTCAGTTGCGATCAACCGCGCCCAGCTGGCAAAAAAAACAAAACAAAAAAACATAGGGAGGGGCACTTACTTCCGAGAACACCGCAGTCCTGTGTTGTGATGAATCACAGGCATTCGAGTGAAAGTCAGTAAAATGCCCCCAAAACAGAGCGTCTTCTACACATAGAGGGATTCTTCCAAAAAGCCCAAAAGAACAAATCGGCGTTGCTACTATACTCCGTTTCAGCGTACGGTGGACCGCAACGGACGTTACAAGTCATACCAGCCAATCCAGCGCATGTGAACGTATCACGTGACCACGCGCTTCGCTGCGTGTATCTCAAAGGTGACGTGACGCTCATGCGGCATTGGATTGGCTCTGATGGCTCGTAGCATCCTCCGCGGTCCATCGTAAGGAGAAACGTGAAGATTGTCCGCGCTCCCCCTTCGCTCCGTTCACATCGTAAAACCGACTGCGTAAGGAGTAGAGGGAGCGGGCCGCAAGAAGAAGAGGGGGAGGGGGAGGGTACTTTGGCATTTTGAGGAGGTTTCGATCCCCCAAACCACCCCCGTTTACGCCAGTGCTCACACCAGTGCTCTGTTTTGTATATATGTGCCTTTGGGCTTTTCTTCTCCTTTGCCCGTAGTATGTTGCGGTCATGGGAAAGGAGAAGAGGGGGGTCAAAATCGGGGCCAGGCGTCCTCTTTTGGACAATGCAGTTCTGCGAAACTCTGTTCGCACCATGTCAACGACGATACTCCCCCGGGCCATAACTCACGCGGGAGAGGCGTGTCGGACCGTCCTCGTTGACACCATCGTGTTCACACACGTGATACCGTCGAATATCTGTGACAGGCTGGCACACTTTGCTGTTGCTGGCTCTCTCTTCCTCTCCCAGTTGCCTGAAAGGGCCACATTCCGCACCCAATCCCACTTTTTTATATAACCATGGGCTGATATGGGTCAGCAATGAAAATGGTCATCAGAAGCTTTTTTTTTAAACGGAAAGCTGACAGTGATAATGACAATTCATCTTGTGCAACGAAGAAGCACGTGACCTCAGTGCTGTGTCATTACCTGCAATCTATCGATGTACCTGCTGTCTCCGTCACTCCTGAGCATTCTCCGGCTTTAAAGAGCCAGCTGAACATTGGCTTTGCCCTCGACTCTCACAGGTATGTCAGACTCGTCTTTAACTGTGGGAGTATTCATGCAAAGCTGAGCTTGATCATATAGTATATAACAGCCAATATAAAGATAAGAGGGCTAAAGTTTTACCCCAGTTCTGAAATGAGACAGAGCGAGCATGGCAAGCTAAGGGAACCCGCGTCGAGGAAATACGGAAAGTTAGAATGGCAACTAACCCTCCAGCGGTAGCCCTGCCGTGCTAGCTTTCCAACACAGCTAACGCAGCTTTCAGGTGTCTTCCACGAACCGCAATCCGGGAAATGCTTCGAATTAATATTACGAGCGAAGACAATTTTGTGCAGAAAATTAGAGTTGTAAATTGGAACATAGGCCAACTTGGGGTAGCTTTTAAAAACTTGTATAAACGTCAAATATTGTTAAATATGGAAATAGGGTATTGTTCTTTGCTGCGACAATTTATTATGTGAGCGCGTGACTTACGTGCACTGCCTTGCTATTTTATTGTGTACGGTACATATATATTGCCAATACTTAACTTAGTGGACTAAGTGGGCTGTTTTGTTGTTTTGCCGCGTCGTAGACTAAATTTCTTTTTTTTTCACTGTGCCTGTACATAGCGATGAAAAAGAAAATTTACTTTGAAATTACTGATGCATTGAACTTTTTAAAATAATTGCTTCATAACAACTATGCGCATCTTGCAAGCTGTATTCAGCTCTTTCGTATTCAGCCCCCCCCCCCCCTCCCCCCTTTCCACCTTGAGCGCACACGCCCAAAAAGGGCTGTCAGTTTGCCCCCCCTAAGACAAAATCCTGCCGACGCCCATGGTGCTGGCACAGCGCTTACTTCCTCCCAATAAGGGGGAATGCAGATCGTTAGAGAATTCCTCTGGGGCCTTTTGCTTTCGGCTTTGAGTTTGAAATACCGAACTTCACATGTAATTGTCATGTTTTCTTATGTCAAACAGATATTTAGTGCATATACATATGTACGATTTAGTATCTGCCGCTTAGGAAGTACGGTTTATTTTGTGCACGTACGGACTCTTTCGTAAAATAACAAGCATTTCGTAGCGTGTAAGGCTTCAAACGTGTTAGTCATGTGTTTAGGTTTCATTTCTATTTTCAGTGATTCATGCCGGGTTACTTAGACTTTTTCTTCTTGACTTAAGTTTGTCCGGGAGTCTAGATGTTACGTATCTTCTCCGTCAATACATAGGGCGAAGCTCACACACCTTGCAAATCACGCCGCTGCCAAGTAAATTAAATATTGTTAGGATAAATATTGTTGCTTCACTGGCTTTTACGCTCCGATATTGAGCGAAGTACTAACATTAAATAGAAAACTTTACATAGGTCAAAATTCTGCTCAGCTGAGCGTCTATGCGAAGTCCCGTTCAAAACTCTCACAGCACGAGATTCAGTCCTAATAGCGGCCATACAAACAATAGCTAGCGGTTGCGATAAGGCGCCCGCGCAATTTTTCCGTCGCTTATCTAGCCCCAGCCTTGTACCTGCTCCACGAGCGGTAACTTTCGGGCACTACTACGCATCTCACACGTTCAAAGTCTTTCTGAAAATTACTGATTTAGTGGTTTTCGATGACGCTGAGCAAGTTTCTAATTGAAACTATATGTCTATTTTCATTAATTAAAAAGTTAATTAACGAATATTAACTAATTAGCCAACTGATCGTTACGATTAGTCCCCTATACTATGTCCCCCTGGCCTTACAACTCACCTGCGCAGACCGCATTAACCTAGCTTTCATGGTTTGTTTTTAAAAATTCTGTTCAGCTTAAAAAAACACCCTGTATATATATATATATATTCAGGGTGTTTTAGAGAACTCAGGCCAAATCGCTCCTGAGAAAACTACTTATGGCAACGAAAAAAGGCTTGTGTCGTTTTGGTCCTGGACCAGGGGTTCATTTAGGAAAATTCTTAAAGTCCGGGATAATTAACATTTTAGTGAAAAACCCGAGACTGAGGTAAAAAAGACAACGACAAAGAAGAGAAGGAGAACGTCTTAAACACAGCTAAACCTTTATTGAGGAAAGCACCCTTTATATAGGGTTGAAAAAGAAGGAAGGAAAGGGAACCCTTCTTCACATCACCTCTCTCCACAAAAGGTACGACATCACCTCTCTCCACCGAAGACACGACACCGGAATTCTAACAATGGGGTCAAACCAACAAATGAACTGACAACACCAACGATGACACATAAAAAAAAAAAAAACGCTGGGAAAATAACAGATTGCACTGGACCTTTCACTGAGAAAGTCGGCTGTAAAACGACACACGCACAAAAAAAATTATAATAAAAGGTTTTCAATATCACTAGAGATTTAGAAATCGTTTCCATTCCGTATCTAAAGACAATGAAGGCTTGTTCACTGCATTCCCATGCTTTGTTATTGCGATTGACTCTTTCAACAGGCGCTTGTGGTCGTTTTTTTCCTTTACAATTGTGGTTGTAGAGTTCCATAAAGGCACGCAATTCCTACACTCCTGAATATGCTTGGAGACCTCAGAATACGGATCCTTGTTTTTTACACAACGTTTATGTTCACCTAGTCTATCATTAATGCAACGCTTCGTTTGACCTATATAGCATAAACCACAATCAAAAGGGATCTTGTAGACTATACCTGAAATACATGTAACGCACTTTTCCCTGTGTTTTTTTGAACAATCTTTCTGGGCGGAAGCGAACGGAGTTAACCGTTTCAAACTGCTATCTGTGCTAAACGCCATGCGTAAACCAAACTTATCACCCACTGATTTTAAATTGTGTGAGATTTTATGAAAAAACGGTACGACTACAAATTTTTTGTGCTCGGGCATTTTCCTAATTTGTTTGTCTTTTTCAACAATGTACGCAAGCTGCTTGGAAATGAATTCTTGAGGATACTTTGCAACATTTAGCCGGGAAAACACAACTTGAATCGACGTCATAATGGAGTGCCAACAAGACTTTTGAACCGCGTTGTTAATCATATTACGAACCAATCCTGCCTTGACATGCTTTGAGGGTGCTTTCCTCAATAAAGGTTTAGCTGTGTTTGAGACGTTCTCCTTCTCTTCTTTGTCGTTGTCTTTTTTACCTCAGTCTCGGGTTTTTCACTAAAATGTTTAATATACACCAGCTCACTTGCGCCCTTACGTTCTGCTCATTAATAATTAACATGTCAATTAATTTTGCGTAATTAACTTTTTTAATATTGTGTTTAAGGGCATGGTTTCAATTAGAAATATGCTCAGCATCATCAAAAAACACTAAATCAACAAATTGCAGACCGATAGCAGGCACCTGAAGCATTTTACGGCTTTCTGAAAAACCGCACAAATTCGCCGGGTTTTTAACTTTCGGTTTGCTATCAGAGCGCATCTCGGCCCGGGCGGCACCGCGCCCCGTGGAGAGATAGTGCAACCAGCCTCTGCTGCGTCACGCGATGACGGCGCAGTAGAGGAATGAGTGAAGATTGACAAGTGCAGCCGTAGTAATATTGCGAACGAAGAGGGGAGAAGGTGATTATTAAATTTATTGCATTAGAGTTAGGGAAAGGGAAGGAGAGCTGGCGAAAAATTGGGCCAGGAGCGGGGATTGAACCCGCAACCTTGCCTGTCCGGGGCGACGCCTTACCCGATTAGACCATCCCGGCCACTGGTTTCGGCGGACTCAATTGTTGACCAGCTCTCTGTGTACTATTGTTACTTTCGAATTCGCTTAACTGGGGAGACGACAACGGTTGCTGATTTAAGGCCCGCGCTATTTCCGAATTGCGGCAGAGATGTGGCACGTCATCTCAGCTTGCAAATGTCGGAAAGGGCCCGTCTTCCAAGATATCTAGGAAACCACTCCTTTCCATAGGGACAGGCTGCACCGTGTATGTAATAGGAATGAGTGAAGATTGACAAGTGCAGCCGTAGTAATATTGTGAACGAAGAGGGGAGAAGGTGATTATTAAATTTATTGCATTAAAGTTAGGGAAACGGAGAGAGAAAGAGAGCTGGCGAAAAATTGGGCCAGGAGCGGGAATTGAACCCGCAACCTTCGCCTGTCCGGGGCGACACCTTAACCGATTAGACCATCCCGGCCACTGGTTTCGGCGGACTCAATTTTTGACCAGCTCTCTGTGTACTACTCTTAGTTTCGAATTCGCTTAACTGGGGAGACGACAACGGTTGCTGATTTAAGGCCCGCGCTATTTCCGAATTGCGGCAGTGACGTGGCACGTCATCTCAGCTTGCAAATGTCGGAAAGGGCCCGTCTTCCAAGATATCTAAGGAACCACTCCTCCCCATAGGGACAGGCTGCACTGTGTATATAATAGGAATGAGTGAAGATTGACAAGTGCAGCCGTAGTAATATTGTGAACGAAGAGGGGAGAAGGTGATTATTAAATTTATTGCATTAAAGTTAGGGAAAGGGAAAGGGAAAGAGAGCTGGCGAAAAATTGGGCCAGGAGCGGGGATTGAACCCGCAACCTTGCCTGTCCGGGGCGACGCCTTAACCGATTAGACCATCCCGGCCACTGGTTTCGGCGGACTCAATTCTTGACCAGCTCTCTGTGTACTACTGTTACTTTCGAATTCGCTTAACTGGGGAGACGACAACGGTTGCTGATTTAAGGCCCGCGCTATTTCCGAATTGCGGCAGTGACGTGGCACGTCATCTCAGCTTGCAAATGTCTTCCAAGATATCTAGGGAACCACTCCTCCCCATAGGGACAGGCTGCACCGTGTATGTAATAGGAATGAGTGAAGATTGACAAGTGCAGCCGAAGTGATATTGTGAACGAAAAGGGGAGAAGGTGATTATTAAATTTATTGCATTAAAGTTAGGGAAACGGAAAGAGAAAGAGAGCTGGCGAAAAATTGGGCCAGGAGCGGGGATTGAACCCGCAACCTTCGCCTGTCCGGGGCGACGCCTTAACCAATTAGACCATCCCGGCCACTGGTTTTGGCGGACTCAATTTTTGAACAGCTCTCTGTGTACTACTGTTAGTTACAATATATATATATATATATATATATATATATATATATATATATATATATATATATATATATATATATTGTGAGACAGAGACAGGTCGGTCAGATGACGGTTTTTTATCAGCGTCTGATGTCTATGGAACGTTTCAAAAAGGTGCCACCAGTCAGCTGACGATGCCGATCGGCCCACCCACAGCCAAAAGTGACGACGACAATGTCCGTGGGCAGTGCTACGCATAAGCGCCCTCACAGTTTTCGCCCGGTTGTGGCCACTTGGCCACAGAGGGAAGGAAGGGGGGCCGTTGAGCGGGGGGTGAAAGGTTTCAGTCGGGAGACGTGAATCTGTTCGCGACCGCGGTAGCGGCGATCTGCGGGTGTTTGTACTGGTTCCACGAGAAAGTTGACAGGAGTTGTTTGCGCGATGACGTGGTAGGGGCCGATGTAATGAGGCAGTAACTTTTCAGAGAGGCCGGGCTTGCGTGTAGGCAACGAGACGAGAACAGGGTCTCCAGGTTGAAAGCTGACGTTTTTGTGGGTGGAGTCGTGTCGGGTTTTTCGTTCCTATTGGTGTTGTAACAGCGAAATGGAAAATACTCCTTTTCTTTTCTTTCTTTTTCTTTTTTTGCTCTTCTCATGATAAGTCGGCTCTTCGTTCGCTAGCGCGTTGATCGAGTAGAAGTCGTCTTTAAAAAAAATTAGCAGTCTTTTGTTCATCCATAGTCATGGAGCTATTCTAATGTACGCAAACGGTTCAGCTGGCGCTAGTGAAATTGACAGAAACCAGTCAAACATTTACTTCCGATAAAACATTTCTAGGGAGGAAAGCGCGGAGGCATGTTTTTTTTGTTTTTTTCTGCGCTTGATTATAAGAGCAAATATTATGAATAATTATAACGTAGTATATAACTTGGGACATTTCTCAATCGCATAAATAAAAATGTTGGTCGGTTACAATGTTTTTCTTCAAAATGTACTGCATTAAACACATTGCTAAAACAGTTTTATACGTGCATTTATGTGCGCTGTCTGGAACTGTCAGCGCGAAAACGGCGTCGGCGCTTTTCTCCATGTGGAATTTATTTTCTAAACGAACAAAGGGCATCTGGAAAACCAAGAGAGGCGGCAAGAACCCCGCAGTAACACTGGATTAGTAACTCCCTGTACATCCAGACGATCGACATTAAAGGCCAAGTAAATGTATTGCTATATTCTTTCCGTTTTTGCATATGTGCCAAGACGCTTGTTCTGCATACAAAATATCACCCGCACGCTCGGAATCTTCGAAAATATATAAAGCCAGAAAACAGGTGCCATTTGTTCGGTTCTCGAGTTACTATTTCGACGGCGATTTCCTAGATTATCTTATTTCTGGTTGGCCCCCGATGCGACGTTCGGATTTATCTGCCGCGTATAAGAGCCAGACTTCCTTAGCATACACCTCAGTAGTTTAAGCCGCCGCCTGTAACGCGCGTCCTGAATCTCGCCGTCCGAACCTCTGTCGGCCCAAACCGTGATGTCGTCCGCGTACAACGCGGGCCTGATGCCCGGAAGCGTATCGGAATAGCGTCTAGCAGGGCCGGTACTCCCGCAATTACAACGCTAAATAGTGTTAGAGAAAGGACCGGTCCCTGAGGCGTACCTCATCCCGTGAGCTGGATGACGCCGGAGCGCAGGTCCCCGATACCTGAGGTGGCTACTCGGTCGCTGAGAAACGAACGCACGTAATCGTACGTTCGTTTTCCGCACGCAGACCGGGCAAGACCTTCCATTATCGCGTCGTGCGACACGTTATCGAAAGCTCCCTTTAAGTCTCGTGCGAGTACGGTTCTAGTTTGGGCTTTGCTCGGGTGATTGAGGACGTCCTTCTTGAGTTGCAAAAGCACGTCTTGCGTGGAAAGATTGGTTCTGAATCCGGACGTCGAGTTTGCAAAGAAGCCTGTCGATTACAGGGGCGGCTGAAGTCTGCGGAGCACTACGCGCTCCATCAGTTTGCCTATGCATGACGTGAGGAAGGTTAAGCGTAAGTTCTGGAGCGAGAGTGACTTGCCTGGCTTAGGTATGAGCGTAATGTCCGCTCTTTTCCAAGCCCGAGAAAGCCCGCCCGTGCTCCAGATGCGATTAAATTATTCCGCTATAGCCACAATCGAGTCGTCGTCTAGGTTTTATTTAAGATCCTATACGTGATTCCGCCCTTTCCTGGGACAGTCATAAAGCTAATGTGCAGTAGCGCGTTTCGAACTTCTTGTTCCGTGATGTCCGCATCTAAGGGGTGTTCGCATTTCTCGCCTTCGCTTTCCGGGTACTGGTGATAGTTTGGTCTGGGCGCTGCCGCGATGTATCGTTTATTTGGAGTTTCCCAGAAACGCCTTCTTTTCTTTTGACTTAGTCTGTGGAGAAGTATAGCTAGGGCCTTCTTGGTCTCCGTTTTAGCCTTTGTCGGATCCAAGAGGTTGCGGAGTATGCTCCATGCCTTTTTCATACCTGGCGTGCCCTGGAGTTGATAGCACATTTTGTGCCAGTTAGCTTGAGTGAGACCTTCAGCGTATTGTTTGGCTTCCTACGTAAGCTCGGCGATGCGATTCCTGGCTGTTCGGTTGTGTTTTTGCTTCTTCCACCTCTTCGTGAAGCTGTGACGGGCATCACACAGGTGGAGGAGGTGCGGATCTATCTCGAGAGCTTGACCGGTGGTGAACACCGTTTTCGTGGCATTTTTCACGTCCGCCTGAACCTGTCCTACCCAGCGTTCTAAGGCTCCGATGTCCTGCGTGATGAGGACACCTTCCGCCTTTGCAATGCGTAACTGACGGAAATAGTCCCAGTTTGTGAGTATATGTGGCTTGCCTCGTTTTTTGCCTAGGTGGTTGGAAACTCCACTCTCCAGAATGTGATGGTCAGGGCTAAAACTTTCCTCGAGGCTGGCCCAAGTACAGTTCCCGCGCGCTTTGGCTAGAGAGATAACCGGACATGTATTCCGGGAGAAGCTGTTGCCCATTGTTCGAGGCGGGGCTTAGACCGAACGTCCGGGAGCTTCCTGGCTCGTGACGACGACCATTCCCCGAAGTGAAGAACCCAGGGGTCCAGTGGAGGTGGGAGAATTGGTAACGTAACGAACGGTTTAATTACATGGTAGCGATACAGTCGTCAAATCCAAGAGAACAAATGGAGCTCTCACGCCCCGCCTTATATAGGGGTCCGTTTTCTCCCTCTCTCTCCGCCAGGGCAGCAGGTGCGACAGCCACGTGCTTTGCAGCTGGGTCCGTCGCGACGTAGTCAGAAATGAGTCATAGCCAAGGTTCTCCGCAGTTAGGCCAGGCCTCTCTCCCCTTCCGGAGCGCACGAACCCACACGCACACACACACACGTCCCGTTGACGTCACGGACGCGTTGAGACACGTTTTGGGCAGCCTTCGACAGGTGGGCGTCAGTCCTGAACACGTCGGGACTCGTTTTGGGACTCGTTTCCGCAGCGTTGAAACTCGGAAGAAGGTTGCCGAAGGTTCCATTCTTAACAGCCCCTCCGGGGCCAGGGAAACCTCGAATGGCCGGTGGTACAATCGCTGGCCTGAAGAGGTGGGCTTGGAGTAGGCCTTGAGAAGACGCTGCAAGCACCAAACAAACTCCCAAACCTCTCACAACGGAGGCATCAGCGGAAACGTCCCCCACAACACCACGCCACACCGCAGTCAAACGCTCGGAATTCGCCAAAGACCCGCCAGACTGGATTACGGATTACCAAAATTTGGTACAATTCCGGGTATCGAGACCCCCTGTCGCCAAAAAAACTCACTTTTCCAACGAGGTCACTAAGAACAAAAGACAAAAGACAAAACTTTTCGCAATTTGTGAGGTCATTTTGGTGTTTCAACGAAGTGCCCCCACTTAGATCCTCATTCCCGTGGATGACGAAGACCTCTGAGATCATCCCTACGATTTTTCGTGATGTCAGAAAAATCTGCTCAACCCATCGGCATTGCCGTTAAATTTGCCTTTTCTTTTTCTTACGCTGAAGTCATAGTGATCGATTTTCACGTGATTTCTAGACGTGAAAATGCGGTCCTTATAGCGCCGATAAAACAATCCGCCTCTTTCGTTCCCCGTCACATTGGTCCTAGCAATCTCCTGAGCTGTACAGCGAAACCCTGACACACTAGGGTCGCTCTTCTGCTCGACTCTGTCTACTCGTAGCAGAGGACCAACGTTACGCGACGCCGGAGCTACGAGAGATCTTTCACTGATCCCGTCTTCCTCCGCCTTTTCCGCCGGCGCGTTGGGACGGCGTACGCTTTCTAGTGCTACGAGGTCAGGCTGTTCTACAACCTGGTCCCTCTCATCCCGGTTTTCTGCCTCCAACTCTGGGAGTGCTTGCTCCCCGTCAGCTGCCTCTGGCTCTGGATCACTTGTCAACAAAGGGGCGACCTGACGCGATTTGGACCTCGTACACGACTGAACTAGCCCTTCTCCCAGTTGTTGACCCCTTTCGCGCAGCAGGAAATCTGACCGGTTAGAAAACAAATAAGGACACTCCAACGGGACTGTCTGCGAGACAGCCGCCTCTGTCACTAGCTCTCCGAACGGGCCAGTTATCCTTACTCTCGCCATAGGCAGACAGACACTGTGCTTTTCGAGCAGCTGCTTGATCCAAACTACCTTTCCCGTAAAATCGGATGGCGTTACATACGACGGATGGACAACGTCCATCGTCGCTGCACTGTCCCGAAGCACCCTGCACGGCTTTCCGTTTACATGGAGCTCGTGAAGATAGGGACGAAGAAGCTTCAGGTCCTTGTCACTAGCGTTCACGTACGAGAACACAACCCGCGGTTTCTTACATCTGGCCGCTGTGTGTCCCGGCTCCTGACAGTTGTAGCACAGGAACGGCTTCCTTGCCTCGAACTGCCCTGTTGGGCTTTTCCGCGCCTCGTCTCCGTTCGAGTGTTCTGCGCTCTTTTCTGGGACCTTTTTTCCTGCTTCGGGCTTCTCGGGCCCGTTTTCTCGCGAGTCATTTCCCTGTCGGAAGGTCTTGCGCTGATCGCTTCGGCCGGATTCGCTTTCCTCTCCGCTCAGCTTTCTACGCGTTGCGTACTCTTCGGCTAGCTCAGCGGCCCTTTCGACAGAGTCGACTCCCACCCTGTCCTGCACCCAGAGCTTGACTGACTGCGGAATGCTACGAAAGAACTGTTCGAGGCACACACACTCGACTACCTTGTCTCGGCTTTCGTACACTTCCTCGCTCTTCAACCATTCTATCAGGTTGGTTTTAAGCCCGTACGCGAATTCCGAGTAGCCCTCGCTGCTCTTTTTGGATGCGTTTCTAAACCTTTGACGGAACGCCTCGGCAGAAAGGCGGTACCGCTTCAAAAGGCTGGACTTCACCTTGTCGTAGTCGTCCGCGTCTCCAGCACTAAGGCGCGCGACAACCTCTGCAGCCTCACAGGGCAACAGAGTCAAAAGCCGTTGCGGCCACGTTTCTGGGGCGAAGCTCAACTTCTCACATGTCCTCTCAAAGTTAACTAAGAATAGGCCCACGTCTTCCCCAACTTTAAACGGCTGCATGAGCTTCTTCATTTGATACGACTCGGTCTCACTTGCTCGTACTGGAGCCCCAACTCTACTGTTCTGCGAGTTTAATCGCTGTTGTTCAATTTCGAGCTCTAGCCTTTTCAGCGCTCGCTCCTGGTCTCGTTCCTCTTTCGCTGCAGTCTGTGCTCGTTCCTCTCTAGCTGCAGCTTGCTCCTCTTTCGCTGCAGCCCGTTCCTCTTTCGCTGCAGCCTGTTCCTCTTTCGCTGCAGCCTGTTCTCGCTCCTCTCTTGCTGCAGCTTCACTCTTAGCGTTCTGAAGCAGTTCCCACGTATTTTTAATTTCCTCTGCTTCCGCGCTCTCTGAAATCGCTTTACTGATCTCAGATTTCTTCATCTTTTGCTCCACCTCCACACCCAATTCTTCACATAAACAGAGTAAATCTGTTCTCAGTAACCTCATCAGATCCATGATCGCTGCTTTTTAGCTTTGGCTTTGTTCTAAAACTTGTCGCGAGGTTGTACACAAACCTAGCGCACGAGTCAAACACTAAGGATTCCCAGCAGTTCAAAATTAATTACCCATAATCTGAAGCCTGGCGAATCCCAAAGCAAAGTTCAAACGCTCACCCGCAGATGTAGCACGATGTCGCATGGTCCGATCCCAACCGCTGCCAACCAGTTGTTCGAGGCGGGGCTTAGACCGCACGTCCGGGAGCTTCCTGGCTCGTGACGACGACCATTCCCCGAAGTGAAGAACCCAGGGGTCCAGTGGAGGTGGGAGAATTGGTAACGTAACGAACGGTTTAATTACATGGTAGCGATACAGTCGTCAAATCCAAGAGAACAAATGGAGCTCTCACGCCCCGCCTTATATAGGGGTCCGTTTTCTCCCTCTCTCTCCGCCAGGGCAGCAGGTGCGACAGCCACGTGCTTTGCAGCTGGGTCCGTCGCGACGTAGTCAGAAATGAGTCATAGCCAAGGTTCTCCGCAGTTAGGCCAGGCCTCTCTCCCCTTCCGGAGCGCACGAACCCACACGCACACACACACACGTCCCGTTGACGTCACGGACGCGTTGAGACACGTTTTGGGCAGCCTTCGACAGGTGGGCGTCAGTCCTGAACACGTCGGGACTCGTTTTGGGACTCGTTTCCGCAGCGTTGAAACTCGGAAGAAGGTTGCCGAAGGTTCCATTCTTAACACCATGCGTGTGGGAGGCCCCGGTTCGTTAAAGAGGGTTATTCCGCGGTTTTCTATCACGACCATCAGCTTCCTACTCTTCGGGATGTCTCGCGGCTAGCCGAGAACTGCGTGCGGCGCATTAAAATCTCCCATTATGAGTAGATTGTTCCTTCACGGGTAAGTGATGCGGAGTAGGCCCTGAAGAAGCTCATCGAACACGTCTTGCGTTTTCTTCGGCGAGTTATAGATGTTTAAGAGGAAGAGGCTGCAGTTTCCTCGATCCCTGGCCAAGAGTTCGAGAGAGACGTGAGGTATGGGCACAGCGAGTTCGTGTCCTATAACCTGAACGTGTTTGGCTACTAGTGTGGCGACTCTCGGTTCCTCGTCTTCGTCTTCCGTTTTCTGGCAGAAGGCTATCTGAGAGCGAGGGTACGTTGCCTGTTTCTTGTCGGGCTTTGGCGACAGGCTTGCAGTCTCGCGTCGTTAGGAACTGCGTTAGTGTTCTACGTTTACGGCGGTAGCTTCTGCAGTTCCACTGCCACACGAGATCCAAGTCCTCCTCCTTGCGCTCGGTGTTAGTTTCGGTCATATGCATGTTGCCGTCACTACTGCCTCCCCCGTTTCCATCGCGGGAGCAGCAGGCTACGCTTGGGTTTGGTTGTGGCCTCGGCCACGTTCGGGTTCAATGTTCGGTCCACGACAACTTGCAAGATTATCGGGTTTCTGGTTTGGCTAAGGGAGGAGATCCTGTTCTCGTTGATTATACCCTTCTCTTTGAGAACGAAATAGAATGCTTGCATTAATTCGAATTTAGCCGTTTGTAATTTTGCGTAGAGAGCTCGTATCTCTCTGTAGAACTCCTCACGGGTTACAAAGTCTCGTTCGTTTTGGGTTTTGTTGCTCTGGTGTTCGATTATAGCTTCTTTGGCCGGAGGCGGTTTGGGTCTTGATTTTCCTGTTATTACCGATCTCGGGCTCACGTGGCTGTTTTTGTGTGGCGTGTATGGGATGGGCTGGGGTGATAGAGGATTGGGGCGACTGTCCCGCTCGGCTCACCGGCTCTCCTCGGGCTGAACTGACTGTTGCTGCGGGGCCCTGGATCTCTTCCTGGTTTGGCGGATTTTGTGTCGTCCGCTTGTTTTTCTTCCTGTCTTTTTTTTTTCCCCGACCCCAATGCAGATGTGTATTTGCTCGGTGCGGGTTTTCTTATCGTCGCTCCGTTGTAGAAATGCTGGTTTCCCGGGTTCCATTCCGGTGCTTGTGTGAGGGCCGCTGCGTAGCTCTCCGGACCCGCGCTGGTCAGAAGAGCGTAAGGGTTCGCTGTAGCGATTCCTCCACCTCCTACCGCCGGCCAGTGGAACTGCGAGGTCCTCGTTTGCGGCGAAAGTTGCCGCTGCCATTGCTGTAGCGGTTGTCTGGCGTTGGTAGTGTTTTGACTCTGCTGCTCCATATTTCCGGTTTAAAAGCGCTAAAAAACGAGGACGAGTAAAAGAAGACACACACACAGTAGAGCGCACTTGCAACTGAGGTTTTATCTGATTTAAACCAAAGAAGAAACATATATGCCTTGTCAACAACCATCCACGTCATGTAAACACATTGTTAGCTTGAGCTAACAAAGGACTGAAGATACGCCACCTCCGAATCGTACAATGCTATCGATGGGGCGCTGAGGCACGTGTCGCCGTCGCTCTTTCTTATGAAAAACACCTCCGAAATTTCCCTAGTCATTTTGTTACGATTCCTGCTCAGTATAACAGTTTCCTGAAGCTTTGGGCCACAATCGCATCGGTTGCAGTGTATCGCAAGATTACCCGAGGGCGAAGATCTTACTGCCAGTGCGTGTTCCCTTAGTCTGTCGTTGATGCACCTTCCGGTTCGTCCGATGTAAACCCTCCCACACGTTAAAGGTATTCTATATACCACCCCTTCCTTGCACTCCACATATTTAGTACCATGCTTCTTCTTACATTTGCCCACCCTCAAATCCCCCCTTTCTATTCTTGCACACAGTTTACCCAATTTCTGAGGCGCTGAGAGTAGTACCGGTACTCCATGTTTTTCGCCCACTTTCTTCAGACTATGGCTGAATTTGTGCACATATGGTATCACGGTCGGTCTAATATTCCGCCTGACCTTTCCACTACCCCTTCCCCCTCCCCGAAGTTTTCTTAACAATCCTTCTGCCACATGTTTAATAAGCGTAACAGGGTACCTTCCATCTTCTAGTTTCTTCACTTGTACACCAAAGCCGTCCACCATTTTGTGTGAGCACGACTTAGTCAGCGAGGCTCCCAATACAGCTCTCTTAATAATTTTAGAGTGGTTTGAGTCGTAAGGTAACACCGCTTTCCTTGCCCTGGGGGAGTACATCCAACATACATGGGACGGCATAAATATCAGTTTCAGGTCCAAAAATTGTAAAATGCGCTGTACAGGATCTTCTGTAGTGAAACTTAGCCCGGCGGCGCAGTGCTTATAAAACATCCAACGTTTTTGAAATAAACTCTGATCTTTTACTTCCTTCCCCCGAGTGGAACAGTACCAGGTAGTTGTCTACATACCTAAATATCCGGATGATATTACTATCTAGTTTAGCTTCAATGTCTCTGTCGCATTTTGCCAAAAATAAATCACTCAGCACTGGGGCCACGTTCGTCCCAATACATATACGTTCCTTCTGTATGAATTTCGAACCTTCAAACGCAACATAGGTGGACTCCAGGTAAAACCTCAACATCTCCAAGAAACTCCTTCCGTGGATACCACATTCATTTTGGAACTTAACTTCCCCATACGTCTCGACTGCTTCTCGTACACTTTTAAAATATTTCCCTTGCTCTGTCTTGGTCGCTGTTGCTGTTCCGCCCTCTGCTGGTTCCTGGAGCCGACCCTTGTTGTACAGTTCGCGCTTTTGCGCCGGGCACTTGGGATCGTTGAATGGGGTCCCTTGCAGAGTATCCAGTAGGATGAGCATTCGTGCTCCTCCATGTCTCCGTTGAGGAGGGCCCATGTAGAGCACTGGTTCTGCTCCGGGTAGAGGCACACGCCTTTTCCGTGCCCTAGCCTTTGGCAGACATCGCAAACCTGTTCCCTGAAAACGTAGGGCTTGCACCGGCATGCACCATTCATTCCGAAGCGTACAAAGCGTAGAACCCTGATTCCTTGGAATGTGATGAGCGCCGCATCAGACTCGCACATCATGCGTGCGCTGAAAACTCTCGGGCGTTCGGGTCCCATCAGTCTGATTTTCTCGGTGGGATATTCGGTGCTGAACCCGAATCCGATCTTGGTTATGACTCGCCTGCAGAAGTCGTCCGGGGCGGCAATGTTGGC
This sequence comes from Ixodes persulcatus, assembly GCA_013358835.2. Lineage (NCBI taxonomy): Eukaryota > Metazoa > Arthropoda > Arachnida > Ixodida > Ixodidae > Ixodes > Ixodes persulcatus. The sequence goes on from JABSTQ010010995.1 coordinate 46,242, forward strand.
ACCAATGTCGTAGTCCTCACCGTACAAACTTAGGTGCTTCGCTCCGGCCATTCTTTCCGCCGTGTCGACGTTGGGTGTACATAAGAACATCAGGTTCTGGTCCTTGCGGATCCGGATTGTCGAATCTTCCCCTTCCTGCTCCTTGAGGCCGCACGCCGTGGCAAGTGCGTTCATAATCTCTTGGGGGGCTTCTTCGGCGAGTGTGAGCCCATCGAAGAGCCTAATAACAACGTTGTAGTGACTCCTGGGAAGTGGTGGGAGCCTTTCGGCCACCGGCTTTCGTTTGGTTTGAGCACCGCCGTTTTTTGCCGGGTTCTTGGATTTCCGGCTTTTCCCGCCTTTACCAGTGTCAGCCGCCATGTTGCTTTTCGCGCTCTCGAGCGTCGAAGCTTCGGGAACGTTCTCGGGTTTTTTTAGATTTCGTGCCGATCTCCTCTTGTCCCTCCGTTTTAGAATCTCGGTCCTAGGGACGTTGTTTCCCCTCGTCCTGGTCAACGATGGAGCAGTTATGGAAGTTTCCGGACCCTTCTCTTGGTGTATGGGTTCGGGATCTCTGGAGTTCCGACGTATCTCCTGGGAGCTCGTGATCTCGGACCTGGCTTGTCCTCAGGGTCCTGGTCCATGCTCTCGTGGGGTGTTTCGGCCATTTCGCCCTCGGGACGCCCTAACCAGGGGTCCTCGCCTACATTAGACTTAGCTCCCGCCGACGAGTGATCCAGGCACATATCCCTATATTTGGGAGAAATTCGGGCTCAACGGTGGAAATATTGGGATCCTTTGATGATTCTGATGAAGATGGTTACGGCGAAGTGGTTGGCATCCGGTAGAGCCAATTGAAGAAGTGATTCAGGAGTAGAGAAAACCGGGAGCTTGGAAAAACACGTTCGCACTCTATATCCTCCTCTTCTTCCTTTCTGCTTGTTCTGGCTCCCACTGGAGGGGATGGACGATGCTCATACTTCTGAGATTCTTTTGGCGACTGCCATTGCCTAGAAAGAAAAACTAAGGCAAGTTTATTTACTTATTTACGTTAGGAGTGATTCTAAGTAGTATTTATCGAAAGTAGAAAAAACGTTTCAGGAGCGCTTTAAAGGCCCCTACTCACAGTGGCGTTTGAGAGCGTTTAAAGAGGTACTCCACAGTTTTTTTTTTATTGTCTCCGATTTGCTTGAAATTTCGCTAAACTCACCAACAAACATTGCTAAACAAGTATTCCAAATATTAGGTCAAAATATTGTTTTTTTCGTGAAGGTATTAAATTTACAGTTTTGGTCCTTACCGTGTTTTTCAAACTCAAAGTCTATACTGGCAACAACGAAAAAGTTACGTCAATGGAAGGCAGGGGTTCACTGGTTGGACTGTAGAACTTGTTCCCAACTGATTCGAAGCAGTTTCATTCTGTCAAATGAATACTTTGAAAGCTCGCTCCAGCACCTTGGCTCAAGCACGGAACAAATGATTGACATATTCTATTTTTTAGACTGCTTGCTCGACTAGCAAGCTTGCCTGCCACTGACGTCACGGTACTGAAAAGTTCACGAATGCTCGAATGTTAGTTTTGGATCATTCTCATTGGCCGATTTCACAATAACTATTATGAATTTCGCGATACTAAATAGCATACCGTAAAGGGTAAAGGCCGGGGAGTCAGAAAATATAGTTAGTTGAGGTAGCTTACAAACAAACTGTTGAGTACCCCTTTAAATGCGTCTGACTGCGATGCAGCTACGAGAAACCAGAAATAATAAATGGGGTTGTGTGGATATTTCTACAGCGTGTAGTTGGTCAGCCATTTCAAATTTTGCGACGAGTCACTCGCTGTAGATGAGCAATTTAGCCAGTGCAATACAACCCCTAGCCTGGGGTATTTAACGTGCATCACGCAGTAGTACAGAAACGAGGACATCCCTGCTTCTTATGTCGCGTGCCAACTATTCCTTGAATTGAATTACACGCTTCCTACTTAGGGCAGATGTGCCGGTGACCCGCCTTCGATTCTCGACGCAACGCAGTCAAACGCACTCAAGAGCTCTCAAACGCGGGATGCCCTCAAACGCAACTGTGCGTAGGGGCCTTTGCAGTTCATTCAGTTCATCTGCTCCGAAGTAATACCTTAGCGGATCCCAGGCACGTAACCAGGCGGGGCCCGGGCCCATAGGGCCCATAGGGCCCAGGCCCGGCGCGGCGGGCCTGGGCCCTATGGGCCCGGGCCTATGGAAGGTGGGGGGGGGGGGGGCGGGGCCCGGGTCTGGGCCCCGCCCCCCCCCCCTTTTCGAAATTTTCCATTTTGCTGGGACCACCTCTTCCCCCCCCCCCCCCCTTCCCCTCATACAGCATTTTGTCATGGGCGGGCCCTCCCCGAATCAAAATCCTGGCTACGTGCCTGGCGGGTCCGAGGTCACACTTCAGCTGTCGCAGTGTTTCAACTTACGAGTTGACTAAGTGCCCTGACTTTTTTCATCGTGGTAGAAGAGCCGTTATCATGTTTAAATAAATATAAAATGTTCATGACAGCGGGCATTCCTGTGTTTTATTTTTCCATGCCAATCATCTTTAGATTTTATCACTTGTAATATTTCGTGTGTAATCCATGGGCAGATTTGTTTTCATGTTATGAACCCTGTTCTGTATTATTTTTTCAATCCCGCATTGAATGAGCCTTAAACGAAAAGCATGTTTTTCTGGCCATCCCGCGTCCTGTTTTTTTTTATCCGTAACATGGGTCTAAAGTATCAAACTGCCGTCCTTGTCATGCCAGTTTGGGTGTTCAAATTATGAGAGCTAAATGTTCAGTCAGAAAAGCGTTCAGAATGACATATAAACAATTTTCTACGCTGAAATTGAATAGTGCGTGATCCGAGAAATCTGAATTTGAAAAGCTGTATTATCAGTAAAGAAGTTGTCAAAACCCTGCCGACAGCAAATTCATGGCAACGAGGCGTCGAGGAACACCTGAGAGAAACGCGATAAACGACAGAGCAGAAACGATGGGTAGAATATATTTAAAAAAACGACATCACGAAAGAAACCACGTAATTTGAAGTCCCAGGCGAATGACGAGACCAAGAAAAACCCCTCTTGCCCGGCCTATTCAGTAACGCAATCTGGGAGGGAATCAGATTTGACGTTTCGCCTTCTCAGTCTCAAAAAGAAAGCAGTATTTTTTAGGTAAGAAGCTTTATTGAGACACCTTATTGGCTTGCCATTACTTTTCGACCAAAATGATGGGACGGGCAGAACGTCAAAAAACAATCGGGCGCGCAATTATTCGACATCTTTCCCGGTTATAAAAGAGCAACACTCGATTTAAACTCTACAAAGTGATGTTATTACTATTAAAATTAAAAATTCAGATGCAGATGCGATGTCGACGTCTGTCCCGGCCACTGGTCCCAAGTCATCTCGAGGCGTCGCCTTCCCCGTGCCCGCCGTGTCCTTCTCTCCTGTCTACTCGCACTAAACAGCGAGCGGTGGTCGCAGTAGACGTCGCGGTTGTCGGCTCCCGCTGCGCGCTGCGTTTTCCGAGAGAAGGACGTGGCCGCCCTTATGGCGGTCAGCCGCAGCACCACAAAATCTACCGCTTCCTTGAAAAAGTATTGTTTTGTGGTGAGAAGCGACCAGTGTAATTCGGGCCAACGAGCGCATGCAAGCAAGCCCGATTATGATAATTTTCCCTTTACTTGTACTCTTAAAAAAAAAAAGGAAATAGCAAAAAAAACAATATGAATTGTGATAGAGCGCTTCTGTTGCTAACGGCTGATAAGCCGATGGTCGTGGGGCGGGAACTGAGCAGGTGCCTCTTATCGCCCCCGTGCTCATCGTGTGCCAGACGTCTGCGAAGAGCGAGCAAGGCACATATCGGAGCCCCGCACCGTTCCAGGATGCCGCCAACGTGTGTGCCACTGTCCACGGAATTTATACCAGGCCTAGACTGGCGGCCGTTATGTTTCGAGCATCCCCTTCCCCTTGACAAGGTGTGCCAAGTTTGCGCAGTACTGTGCAAGGAAACAGTCGTGCTGCCCTGTTCCCACACACTCTGCAACGTTTGTTTCGAGAGCAGCGTGAACCTGGGTTGCGTGTGTCCGCTGGACACAGCCAACTTCGACAAGGATTCGGTCGACAAGTTGAGGTTGCAACCGGGACAGTTGCTCAAACTAAGTGTGTCTTGCTGGAATGCTGAGCATGGCTGCAACTTCGTCGGGCCCGTCTCCGAGCTCTTGGATCACTTCGAAAAAGAATGCATTCACCACAGGGCTTCTTGTCCTAAGTGTCATCAGGACGTGCCGCGGATGGGCCTCGTGCAGCACTGCGTCCGTGACTGCGACCCCACACAAGGAGTGGAAGCGCCGCAGCCAAGGGTGACACTGCAGGGAGTAGAGTTGCGTGAAAGCTTGGAGAAAGCCAGTGCTGAAATCAAGCAGTCTATTACCGAACTTAAGGACAGCTACTATGGGCTGCAGGCCAGTGTCAACACCGTCGCGGATGACGTCAAGCTTGGACATTCACCATCAAATCGAGCAGTTACTGAAGCTGTGTCGGGCGTCCTGCAACAGATTGACAAGACGCAGCCAGGCCTGACTAAACTGGGAAAACAGTTACTTGAAAACTTTGAGAACGCCAGAGCGGATATTAAGCAGTCCATTGCTGAACTCAAAGATGGCTACTCTGGGTTGCAGACTAGTGTCAACGCAGTCACGGATGACCTCCAGCGTGGGCCTTTATCAAGTATTGATGCCGTGTCGAGCCGTCTCGCACAGCTTCAGATAATGCAGTCAGATGCGATTCACCGGGAAGGAGAGTTACTCGAAGACTTGAGGAGGTCTTGTGCTGATATCAAACAGACCGTTTCTGATCTCAAGAACGACTTCTCTAGGCCACAGACCAGCAGTGGCGCATTCAAGGATGACGTGAAACTCAGGCCTTCAGGAAAGAGGCAAGTACTGGCTGAAGAGGACTGACACGTAATTTCAGCCTCACAGAATGTGACTTTGGTTGTTAAAATGACATTATTTTCCTGATCTAAACCCTGAGACACGAAGCAATAAAATAACGGACAAGACTTATCCGTTATTTTTTTTTTTTCCACGCGTCTCAGGGTTTAGAGATTTTAGATTATGTTGTTTCCTAATCAGCTCGCATGCGTATACTTTCTCTTCTGGCAGAATTTTAACCGCGAAAAGTCAACGTTGTTAGATACATATAAGCTTGCTACATATTTTGCGGATCTGGTGTATTCTTTGCGCTTGTTGTGTCCATATTAGTAAATCGGTGCACCTGAAAAAATTCGGTGAAATCTGAGAAAAAACGGCCCGTGATTCCACACTTTATTGAACGAAAGTACACATGGTACTGTCTTGAGGGGAGTGATACAATGTACCATATATAACCCCCTTGGGGAGTCATCTGATCGTTCTAAATCGGGGGACAATAGTACTCCCTTTTTATAAAGGGTCATTTAAAGGGATACTTCAACGAAATTTGAAATATTCCCGTCGTGTTCAAAAATAGATTGAATATGATCCACAATATCCGTAAATGACAATCGCACGTTTGTATTTGGATCCTGGTGGCTGTATTTTTCGTTATAAACGGCCCACTCTGGCAAGCGCTCGGAGAAGGCCCAGCTTAGAGCACGTGACATCCAACGCAATCGTGACGTAGGTCGTCTCGAGACGAGCAAAGGTACGGCGAGGCTGACGCCGAGAGGATGGCCTAGTCGTTCCAGCCACCGAAGCGGCTGCTTTTGTACGAATTTTGAGTGACGGGTTAATCTTCTATAATCTTGTAGGGGGACAATAGCGACTTCTGCGACACACAAAAGGGATTCTCGGGAAGATGGGAGTTCCTCCTTCCCCCCTTCTCTCGTCGTGGCCGGAGGTGAGACAACCTCCGTCACTAGCTGTCAAGGTTCCTAGACGAGCATTACAAACGAGGCGTTAGCGACATCCACCAGGTGCTCTTTGCTAATCGTTTAATTCGTTTTAAAATTCCTTTTCGAGACTTTTTTAACAAGATATTGGTATGTTCCATGTGATACTGCTCTTTTGAACAGATATAGACCAAAAAATGAGCGCCGAAATTTCGTTGTAGTATCCCTTTAACATTTCATTCGAGTCCTCCTGGGACTCATTTGACTCCCCTTAGCAAGGCTGTTATTCAAATCCCAATGTTACACCCGGGGACCAGTGATTCCCCTAATTTGGAGTTCTGGCTGGTTCCATTCACAACTCCCAGGGGCTCCCTCGAGTCCCCTTATAACGGGTGTTGTTTAATGTCCTTTTTAACTCCCAAGCCTTTACGTGACTCCCCATGTTATAGGCCAGGGGTGGCCAAGCAGCGGCTCGCGAGCCGCATGCGGCTCTTCGCGTGCTAAAGTGCGGCTCGCGGCTCCCTCCCCTTTCGCCCCCCCCCCTCTCCCCCCGCCCCCCCCCCCTTCCAAAAAAGAAAGAAAGAAATGAAACGGGTTTTAAATGGAAAGACAGGTTGCGGTTTGGTAGTCCCGTGCTACTGCTACCTTACGTATAATTGGACTGCTTTTGACTTGGATAGGTTGTAAGTAGTTGGAGTTTTGTTTATTGCTCTAAACAAAAGTTTGAGCCCCCCCCCCCCCCCTCCCCGCGGCTCTTGGAAGTTTCGTGGTTTTGTTTGCGACTCTTTGGCCGAGTCAACCTGGCCACCCCTGTTATAGGCTATACAAAGTATTCACTACGATACTTAAGGACTCCCACGATTCCCATTTTTTGTGCTCTCTAGCACCATGGGAGTAACAGAATTCGGATGAATACACAGTGTGTAACCCCCCCCCTGGGAGTGCTCCTTGCGCCCTGTGCGGCACCAGGGGACTGAGACGGCTCTTACCCTTGAAGGCGTTGCTTGGCACTCTTTTACGTACTAGGGACTGATGATTCCCCTTTTTATATGTGTTCGCTGACAGTTACATGAAAATACAGGCAGTCATTTGTGCTTATAGCATTTACTTCCCAAGAAAGCTTTCCTTTTTCCAGAGGAAGCAATTTATGGAAGCAAGTCTCTGAAGCGAGGGCTCACAGCTTGGAAACCGCACGTTCACATCTCCTCGTCTCCTTTAATGTCTCTTCGTATGGGAACGCGCGTTCTTTCAGAAATTGAGCGAAGATTAAAGCTGTGCGGGCACTCTCCTCCCCCCCCTTGAAAATGTCACTAAAAACTGCTCCCGAGATTAGTTTTAATCCAGACTTCGCGGCAGAAGGTGCATTTTGTTTTTCTTTCTTTCGCGGGAATGGCTGTCGTATCCTCACTCGATTCTGGCTCAAACACATTTGTAACGAGAGTGGTAACCTTTCACGTCGCCCAATCGGAAAAATAAAACCACAAATGCAAAGCAAAGCTGAAGAAGGAAAAAAAATAGTACTTCTATGTAAGCAGTGATAGAGTGCATGCGAGCTGGTAATTAATCGACATCTTGGAAACCCTGAGATGGGGAACGATAAAAAAACGGTCGAACACAACAAAATCAAACAAAATTGTGGCCGACACTTTCCACGTTTCTTGCGAAATCGGTTTTGACGTCACTGATTGTCAGAGGTGGAATGCTCCTCGCTCCTATATTTCCAGAAAAGAGAAAGGACGACTGAAAGGCATTGAAGTTAGCCTGAGCGTATGGCTCTAGCAGACTGATCTACATGGGTGCGTGGATATAGGAAGGAAAAGATTGGCAACATTAATGATATGAGGAAGGCTAGGTGGCGCAAGCTACCGCCCGTTACAAATGCTATAGCCATTGACGTCCATTCATACAGGTACAAGTACCACGACGAGATGATCAGACTATCAGAGTGACATTATCTCCCATCTGTCAGTGCCAGTACAGTGTCTCGCAAAAAATGTAAATCATGCGTGTGTTGCTTTTGCGGAGTATTGAATTGAGTTCCAGCCGCCGCGCACATTCTTGGCGGTAAATGGCCTATCATCCATGCTTGACGTTCTCAGTGGCGTGAAGAGTACAGTGCGCCGCAATATGAAAGACCCACTGGGAGCGTGTGGCCGAGGCGGTGGCTGGCGGGTGCGCTGCGAGCACTCTGGGCAATGCCATTCTGCTTCGAGGGCAGGACGCTCACCCGGGCCTCAGCACAAACTGATAAGCGCGTTGCGCTTTGGCTGAGCCCTGAGTGAGTGTTCTCCCCTCGAAGCAGAATGGAATTGCCCGGAGCGCTCGCAGCGCCCCCGCCAGCCACCGCCTCGGCCACACGCTCCCAGTGGGTCTTTCATATTGCAGCGCACTGTACATACTCTTGCCAGCTGGCGTCATCCTCCTAGCCTTTGAGGTCATTTGATATTGAGCACCTCTTTTAAAGACAGCGCCCTGCTGAAAAATACATAACATCTGCGCCTACACACCTTTCCAAAAAACGCTACCCCCGGGGTCGAGTGTTTCTTGGAAAGGTGTATTCGACCCAGATCCCTTTTACCATACGAAAGACTTAATTGCGTTGCCACCAGATCCTCGAAAAGTAAGAAAACAACACGTTTCCGGAACAAAACATGTGGGGGCTCCTGCCTTAAAAGGCAGAAACCGCTTGGCTGGGTTATCAAAAACTGTGATCGAAGAACAAAACCGTGCACACTTCGCGTCGTTAGTTGAGTTGTTACCCACCAAGGAAAGAAACTGGTAAACCGCGCTAGTTCTGATGAGATTTGACCAAGATTAGATGGTTGTCGTTTAAAGTATCCAGATGATCGTCTGTTGCAAGCACGTAAGATTGATATACCGCGAGAACTCAGAAGGTCACATTTGCACCACTCCTAACGCCTGACAGCTGTTTGGAGAGCACAATGAAACATAAATTTAACCGGAATTTTCTAAATGGCAGCGCCGATTAGCTTAATCTCAAGGTGATTTCATTATAACGTAAGTGCCAACTATAGGACAAGAAAATTGAAAGTGATAATAACTCTCCATTTGAGCGAAGAGGGTGAATGCCCTTGTTTGTGTTTACGTGCTGCATTCATGTTCAGAAAGATGCAGCGGGAGGTGGTGAGGGAGGGGGTTTGTGAGATTTGACCAGCATCGCTGCAGTGCCAGCAACATGACTAAAAAGTCGCCCATTTAAGGTATGCCGTTAATTTCTGGCTCACCGAGAAAAATAGCCGCTTTTAAAGAAAACAGGCGCCGGCCGGTTAAAGTATTCTACGGTCCTTCGCTGGGGTGTGCCAGATGTCCTTCAATTATTTGGTACGTAAACTCCCAAGACTTTTAGGAGGCACACCGGAGGAGTGCCTCCCTCCTAAAAGTTATGTTGTTGTAGGAGAGGCACTGAGAAAAAAATTATTGGCTAAAGCATACATTCCTATATGAGGAAAGCATGCGCCAACGACGACAACACCGGCCGCCAAAACTGGAAGAGTCAGAACGATAGAACATAATTAAAGTTCCTTGTTTTCGGAGTTTATTTTTCGTCAAATTCGGGGGTTTGCGGGAGTTTATTTTTGTTTGATTCCCGATTCTCCGAAATTCAGAGTTGAATCTCGCAGTGTTTCTTACTAAAAATAAATAAATAATATCCGGGTTTAAACTATGATGGACAAAAATAAAACTCGATTGCATCAATTAATATTTTCTTCAGTTGTATTTGACGTTGGTGCCATTATTACTGATAATACTAAGTTGTCCTACGACAAAGGTTGCACACAAGTGTTGCTTCGATAAATGTCGATCCCTTAAAATCAATAAACTCCTGGAGGTAGTCGCTGGGAAGTTTGTATTCATTCCATACTATTCCATCAACCTACTGCGCGGCTGCGCGAGAGAGTGGTAAAGGATGTAATAGGGAAGTTTGAACTGTTCCTCTTCCCCACTTTATGCAATCTTTATGATCCATAGCTTTCCCTGTTACAAAAACACAACCTCTCCTTGCTCTAAAGCAGTGGTTCCCAAATGGGGGTTCGCGGAACCTTTGGGGTCCACGAAGCCCTTCTTCCTTAGTCAAGCCCGGCAATAAAAATTGTATTTTTTCAGGTTGAGAAGAAATGCTCGTTTCCCGGCGAGTTTTCTCGCATGTATGTCAATAAGAGAGGTATACTTCACACCAGCCCTTAGTGATATTCATTTATTAAATCATTCTTATATTTAACCTATACCTTTCCCCTGCCCTCACCACGAACGGGGTCCTTCATCCTCTCCGCCGATCCAGAAGGGGTTCGCGAAACATCGATGATTGAGAACCACTGCTCTAAAGCACAAATAGTATGACCCAAACTGGAAACCTAAACAGTGACTTTTGCCGTGGTCCGAAAGTACAATGACCTGTTGTGCTGACCGAAATTTGAAACAAAAGTGTTTTGGCATTTTCCGGGGACCATTGACTCCACGCGCTGACCAAACCATTTATTGTAAACTACTTTTGTGTGTGTGTGTGGGGGGGGGGGGGGGGGGAGGGGAGGGAAGGGGGGGGGGGGGGGCACACCGAAATTCGGAGTTTATCGGATAGACAAAATTTTACCGGCGGGTGTTTTTCGGAGTTTTTCGAATTCATCAGAAAACACGGAACCCTTTGTTATGTAACAAAAAGATAATATACGGGTGACCTTCAGAGATCCGCGGACACTTTCCAAAACTCTCCGATTCCTTTTTATTTTATTTTTTTTTGTCAAAAAGAACCGTACGTTATTGTTGTTGTTGTTGTTTTTCCGCAACTTATTCCCACTTATGACGTACTCTCCCACAGCGCATCCTCACACTCCCTCCAACAGTTAAAACAAGTATTTTTTTTTTCTTTTCTTTTTTTAATGCGTTAGCATTTATTGTTTTGGTGCATGCAGCCACGTCTTTGGTTTGGACTGGACTGGTTCCGTGAGGCCTCGACGCGGTTCCCGCCGTGCTCTTTTGCTCCGTTTGTTCGCTCGCTACGTAAACTTTTCCTCTTACGTAAGAGGGAAAGTCTTCTCGTACGCTTCCAATGACGCGCCGCTGTTCACGCGCACTCCTCTTACAATGCAACGGGGCGTAGGCAGATGGTTTCGTTTTCCCAGTATGCACAACCTACGGGACAGCGTAAAACCGAGACGCAGAGACGACGCCGTTTGCGCGAAACCGCCGACGCCCGTGAGGAAAGAATGAAACTTCGAAGTCAACAGAATGAGGGCCGTAGGTGGCGATCGAGGGAAGCTGTGGTGGCTGCATCCGAAACCGCCGACGCCTGAGGAAACAAACTGGCTATACGAAGACACCAGAGGCGAACCGTCACGTGGTTGTAATTTTCATTCTTCGCTGAGCGGAACCCCTGTGCGAAATGCTAACGAATTTCGTCGGGAATCGCCAAAACAACAAAGGCAATTTCGGCATATTTTTTTTTTTATTTCTTCCGCAAGGCATTAAAAAGAGAGTGGTTCGCCTTACCACACCTGTCTGGCGCTCCCTTCAAGGTGCTTTCCTTCTTGCCTGTTGCTCCTCCTCCCACTTTTACCGCAACCTGGCTGTCTACTGCCCTGGTGCCTAAAGCGCAAGCTTTCCCCCCTTTATGGGAGTTTTACCGCAACCTGGCTGTCTATTGTTCTGGTGCCTAAAGCGTAGGCTTTCCCCCTACATAGGAGGCTATGCCACAAGGCTTTGGATTGAAACCCATGGGAAGGTGTCTATTTTTTTAAGTAAGATATCTCCTATGTAGCTTTCAGTTTATCGTTGGGAATGGCGCAACTGCACACAGGACAGTTGTGCCCAACGACTTGGAGCAGAGGGATCACTTAAGGCTGACTGTCTGTCTTTCTATGCAGGTCTACAAAGGAGGCAGTGATCCATATGGCGAAAATGCCAAGGGACATGCAACAGGATGCTGTGCGCTTGGCCACCAAGGCCCTGGAGAAGTACCAAGTTGAGAAGGACATTGCATTTTACATGCAGTATAAGTTCCTTGTGAAGCACAAACCGTTCTGGCAGTGCGTCGTGGGGACCAACTTCGACTCGTATGTGCATTATAGGTATTATATCGACTTCAACCTGGGCCAGATGAGATTCTTGCTCTTCAAGGCAAAATCTAGCGAGAATTAATTTGGTAACATGTTCTTAAAGAAAAAAAAAACAGCCGTCGAATGCCAAACAATTGATGGGAGTCTTGTACATGGGCCAAATTACATCCGCATTGCTGACCTTCTCTTGTCTTACCGAGATACCGAGCCACTAAAACGGGCGCTGACGGGCCTCCACAAGAGTCAATGCCGGGGAAAGGACACAGTAGAATCTAAAATGGCACTAACCTGGCCTGCTAATGATGAAGTAAAGTAAACGGAATAAAAGAAAACAAAAACTGAAGGTCGGTTATGGCGGCGCCCATGCACAGCTGCTGCAAACCCTATTGAAAATAAATCTGCAGCTCTGATGTGTTATGAGACCCTTTCAGCGCTTCAAACCCCTTCAGCCCATCAAACCCCTCAGCCCTTCAAACCCCCTCAGCCCACCAAACCCCTCCAGCCCTTCAGACCCCATCAGCCCTTCACCCCTTTAGACGCCCAAATGACTATGAACCCTAGACTAAAAATGCAGTTTAAAACGCTATTGGAAATTTGTTTCAGACATTCAGTTTTACATGCGTGATGTAACTCAAAAAGACGATAAGAACCAACGTTTACTCAAACCCGGGCGCAAGCAGCTGCAGACAAAAGCGATCAGGCCAAATAGGGGCAACCGAGTTTTTTTGTCGCAAAAAATATCTTTCGAGCTACTCACAATGTCGCTGGGTAAATTCCTGATATGTACGGTAGTCCACCAAATAAGTACCGAGCAGGTGCACCACACGCACACATACGCACTGTCAGTAGCACGTTTAGCGAAGTCCACGAAAGCGCAACCAATAACCGCCGCCGTTGAGAAATCCTGAGCACAGTCAGTATCGTCCCCGATGCCGTCGTAACGGCGTCTCCTGCGTGTTTTTTTCTCGCTCCCTTGATGCTTTTAAAGCCGGACGGACGAAGAGGCGAAAAAGCAGGGTACTGCGAGATTTTTTCTTGATCCGCACACCCAGCTGTTCTAGAAGATAGGTCCCACGCACGGGACGGGAAGCCGACACTGAGCATCAGCTCGTTGTGCATTAAGTTTGCGCTCATTGACGAAGAAAAAACAGGGCGGCTAGGTTCTCACAATGGCTGTATTTCAACTGACTAAAAAAGTTTCCTCCGAACATACAGCAAAAAGGTCCCCTCCTATTCTCCCCCACGCACCCTCTCTCCCGCCTGAGCGGGGGTGAGTGGGGACGCGTCCTTTGCCATCCCTAGCGCCACTGTATATGCTCCCTTAGGGAGCAGAGTAACGCCAACCGTAGCGCCCCCACTCGGCGACTGGCGGCGATTGCCAAAGAGGTTCCAACCCTTGCATGGCGGACGTATCGGGTATTGAAGAAAGCGGATGTTTTGTATTATCTGGGCCTTTCATCGTGTGAAAACTATTTTTAATATCATAGGTAAGCACTCTAAAAACATTTGCAGCACTTGCTATTGTCTGAGCGAGCGAAGAAGTCTTGTTTTGAGCCCAAATCACCTTACGGTAGCAGACGACGCAGCGGACTCTGCGGAGAGTAGGCGGCAGTTCTGCGGTTCTACCGCCAACTTTTTGAGGAGTTTCCCCAGTTTTCAAAGGAAACCGTGCCAGTACAAAGGCGGATTCATTCGGAATGTCGACTATCCTTTTTATTAACGCGCTTTTTTACTCATCATTTCTAATAGAATCGTTAGGTGCTGTCGAGCGGATTCAGTTATTGTTGAAGTGCAGGTCGTGTTGATAGCACAAAGTGTCAAAGCACCTTGCTACCGCTACCAGTATTTTAAAGGGGCCCTGCAATCGTATTTAAGCGTCTACCTTTTTTGCGGTTTCCACGTCTCTTGGAGTTCGGGCAAGCCAGCGGGCACGGATAGAGTAACTAAATATCAGTGCGTCATATTTTAACCGGACGACGCAGAAACCTCCGCCACCGACGGGGGCGACCCGCGGTACCGAAAGCGCGCGATATGTGACGTCTTGGTCCTGGGCTTACTACTGGTCAGAGCCGCTAAAAGCTTCTTTTTTGTCGAAGTACAAAATATAAGTGGCGCGAACCGTTTCAATTATTTATAAAAGTAGTTTTTGTTCACTATTTTAGATCAGAAAAGAAACAAATGCAGTTTATAAAGTACGGAAACAAGAAATGACCCGTCGACATACCCGCCACCAAGCGGTGGAAAAGGCGGCGCATACTAGAAAGGAGTAGTGGCAGTAGTGGGATCAGGCGCCGACACGGAAAGGTCCCGGATGTACGCGGCGGTGCTGCGGTCGTAGGGACTGGAGGATCCGACTATATCCGAGCGTACCGAAGGCCTTCGGCGAGCAGCTTTGTCTTGCGGTTTGGCCGTTTCGCGGTATAGCAGCGCGAAGTGGCTCCCATTCTGAACTGATCTGTACCCCGTGTTTGCTGTCGTTTGGAGCCAAAGAAGTGTCATGCCGAAATAGTGTTTAATCGCGCAGCAAATGCAATGAGAGCCGCTCTGGCTGCCCGCTGCATACAGCCTATCCAGAGCATGCTTTAGTAGCGCCTTCTCGCGCCGTCGACACGGAGTGCGGCAGCCATGAGCGCTCGCTGAGCTCACTACCCCTCCTCTAGTCCACGGCCACTCAAGCAACCAAGGACGTCATGAAGGAGGTTATTTTTTGCTTGTTTTTGTAATCTTAATTTGATCAGGTCAGGTTTTTGTAATCTCAACTTGATCAGGTTGCCATCCTCCAGATTGATCTGGAGAAAGCGTTTGACCGAGTGCAACATACCGTCCTATATAAAGTTTTAGATCATGTACGATTGGGAAAAGTCATAAGAAAGTTTGTACAAATGGCATATACGGGATGTACAACACAGATTATAATTAACGGGAAAGCAACATCAAGAATTTCTGTGGATTCGTCAGTTAAACAGGGTTGCCCGCTATCACCTTTGTTATTTAGTATTTATTTAGAGGCATTTTGCCGAACTATAATAAATAATACGAGTATTAGTGGGTTTTCGTTGCAAAATATAGAGGTCAAACTCCAGGCCTATGCCGATGATGTCGCTATTTTTTGTAAAGATAAAGATAGCATCACAGCAGCAGTCAGTGAAGTGAAGGCCTACTGTGAGCTTACGTGTTCAGCTGTCAATTGGCAAAAGTGCAGCGGCTTATGGCATGGAACATGGGCCACAAAGCCCGACGTTTTTGAAAACATAACTTTTACTTTGACACCTTCAAAGAACTTGGGCGTTCCTCTGCAACATTATAAGAGACCGAACATATACTGGGCATCAGTAGTGCAGAAAACGCGCGAGGCAGCTGGCAAATGGAAGGGATGGGATATGTCCATTTTTACGCGAGCTACCGTTTGTAATATTTTTCTAATCGCTAAATTTTGGTATGTGCTTCAAGTGCTGGCGTGTGCTAGAGTGAATATTCAGAAATTACATCGTGTTTTTGCCGTTTTCATCTGGAAATCGGGATGGGAGAGAATGCGTCGCGACAATTTGTTTCGTCGCGTTAGTAAGGGCTCATTCACACTGGAAGCGGATCCGCGTTCGCAAAGCGGTTGCGAACGCGGTTGTATAAGGATTCAGTACATTTGCACGCACATTTGATGACATCAAATGCGCGTGCAATTGTACTAGATCTTTATACAACCGCGTTCGCAACCGCTTCGCGAACGCGGATCCGCTTCCAGTGTGAATGGGGGGGTAAGGGAGCTCGGCTATCGTTATCTCACGTGTTCGTTAGGCAGACTGTATCCCGTTTTATGTTTCTTAAAGAACAAACCAACCCTTTTCTTCGGACGGTAATTCAAATGACACTTGCAGATGAAATCCCTTTCTTTGTTGTTTCTTTATGTAGACCCGAGCAGAGGAAACTCGGCAGTTTTCTTCGAGAAGTGGTCGAAGCGTGTCGGTTTTTGTCTGTGCGTTTTTCTCTTCAATACTTGTCGACGGTGACACGCAAGCACTTAACTCGTGACCTTATTGAAAGTGTTTTTCCTGAACCGTTATATCGTTCCATGTTTCATGCAGGCCCAGAGCGTAATGTGTTATCTAGAGTTAAAAAGATGACCATTGCCCCTTCTATTAAAACATTTTGTTTTCCAGTTACACACCAATACACTCCCTGTCAAAACTTGGCTTGAGGGGAAAAAAATCAACGTACCGTGGGGCGTTGATTGTTTTTTGTGCAAAAAGCCTGAAACTATCGAACATGTTTTTACCGACTGCTGGGACGCTTTCCTTTTCTGGGACGTCTTTCAGCGAACAATTAAAAAAGACTTGCCTTTAACCCCATACGGCATTAGGTTTCTTTCTGTGGAGAAACAAGTTGAAATCCCTCTCGATCTACTTATGCTCCTGGGCCTGCATACCATATGGAGAAGTAGAATCGCAGTGAGGCATGCCGACGTTGATGCCCGACCCGTACGCATGTATTTCATAAAATCTATTTGCAGAATAAAAAATGTATACGCCACTTTGGTTTGTGCGCCTGATTGGGTGTTAATTCTAGACGTACTTGAGACCTTGAAAGAATTTTAAAGTTTACGACCGCGCATAAGTGATCTTCATGAAGTGAATTTAACAGTGTGATCCTTTTGTATTGTACATGTCCAAACCGGCAATAAAAACAAAATGTGTTGTAGCTCAGGGGGTAGCGCGTCGGGCTGGTGAGCACGAAGTCACGAGTTCGATTCCCCGCGCAGCCGCGGAGCCTTTTTTATCGAATAAAAGGGGCATTTACCCTTTTATTCAGCGATTCAAATTCAAAACAGTCATGTGACCGGAGCGCAGCGCCCTCTTCCGGATGCAGCACGAACCCTGTGCGACATCACGTGAGCGCCCTCTGTCGGACGCAGCTCGAACCCTGTGACATCACACGTGAGACGTCCTGAGCGCCGCAATTCAAGTCCTATAGCGCCCTCTGTCGAACGAAGCTCAGACCCTGGATCACGTGGTTGTTATCAGATGATGACCGCAGCTGTCAACCACGCTTGAGGTTTGCGGTCTGAGGTTTGTGGTTTGCGGTCTGCGGTCATGGTAAGTGACACGCTTCTGGCACACGCGACGCGCACGTGACTTCACACGTGACGGGACCTCGCTGAGCTCCGATTGGTCACTGGCTAATGCCCTGTGGGCGGGGCTATCGATGCCCGCTGCCTGGCATTGATCACTAGGATGGGAGAGAGGGAAAGGGCCCCGCCCTACTGCGCTGTGATTGGTCGATACACGATTGAGCCGGAAGTAAACAAGGGGGGGCTGGCCCCGCCCCCTTGTTTACTTCCCCGCCTCCTTGTTGATTTCTGGCTCAATCGGGTATCAACTAATACTACTTACTTCTTTTCGCTTTTGACTGGGGGACAAAGTACTCGCTTTCGGTTGTTAATCAGCGACAGAGGCTGCTGCCGTCGGGTAGATGTTTCTCCTGAGCGTGCACGTGTGTCGTTCGCTGGGGTATTTATCAGCAAGTCTGGCTGCCTGGCCAACTTCTATTTCGGCTGTTAGGAATATGCAATGCCGGACTACATGTCAAGTCACCCGAATCGCGACGGGGCATATTACAAACATATTGCGGAATGCGTCGTGAGCCGAGCCTTCCGTCAAATCAAAGCACGGCAGGTGCCATGTCTACAATACATTAGTCCCGTTGGTGCCAAAATTTTTCGGCACGCACTATCTTGCATGTCCCGAATTATTTCAGAGTAAACTTCGATTACAGCAGCTAAGGCTCTTCTTGAAGGCCATAAATATCACAGCAAAATATGATTGTCAGAGAAGTCATCACAAATCTGACTTCCGACTTTTTGTTCTTATATTACCAGCTTACTAAACTTGCCAAGTATCTTGGGATGCAATTAAATTACTTTTACAAATTATTTTTGCTCTTCTCAAGATAGTTCGCACTAAAAGTAACTTGTATACTACTCTAACTTCATTTTTAAATGGGCATTTAGTATATTATCTTAAATACTTTTGTTGAGTATTTGACACAACACTGGTCTGCTTCTGCGGCCGCTTGCTGCGTCTTGTGCAAGAAGCGCTGGAGAGATAAAAAAAAAGAAAATAATTCCGCTAATCGCAAACAATAGGCGCTAACATCGTGGAACAAAACAAAAAGGGGAAAGAAGGCGGGAAAAAGATTAAAACTCCGCGCAGAAAGCAGATTCGTTCTAGAGGCCTACTACACAGTTGTGTCTAACCACGTTAGAAAAATACCGAAAGAAAAACGTTCAAAATCAATCGCTGAGGGTATTCAGTCGTAGGGATGCGCTTCTTAGGCCCGCGCCTTCTCCTGTCCACTCCTCGCCGCTCATCATCCTTCATTGTCTCTCCCCAGGCTGAATTATCTGCGTGTCTTCCGTGTGCTTTAGAGCTAAACAGAAATGAATATTGAGAGGCAAAATGGATTGAGCGCACCCGATAAGGCTGAAGTGTAAACATGGGATCTGGGCAAAATGTCCCGGACAAAACTGTCCCGGTCAAAATGTGCTCGGACAAAACGGTCCCGGTCAAAATGGGGCTGGACAAAGTGGTCCCAAGCACACCCGGCAAAATTGCTCCAGGCAAGTTTTAAGGCATAGTTTGCTTGTTCTTGAAAGAGGGGAGTAGTCGATTGTTTGAATTTGCTGCAAATTGGAGATAGAAAAAAAAATGTTTTGCTGAATACTTAAATTATAAAACGTTTACAATGGACCTTTTCCACATACCGACGGCACCAGGCGGTGGCTGCACGAACTAAAAATTGAGGAAGGGACCTACTTGCGCTACCAGTCGATAATGGGAGCTACGCTACCAGTTTCTTCGCTCTCTGAGCTGCGGCGCGTGCCCAACGCGACTTTAAAGAGGGGAAAGAAAAACACGACCCAAACGTTGTGTTTTTCTTTCCGTCCACTTTCTTTTTTTGTGTAACACAATTGTATATATGCTGCAATTACGTGTTCTACTCGCTGACCCACAGCCTCTTTCCGAATTTCCTCGATTTTTCGTGCCGACTTCCGCCGCTTGGCATCGGGCGCTCGCGCGTGCGCAGAACGCTTCTCGGAAAAGGTCCATTTTAAAGTTTGCATATTCAATTAAGCGAACATTGCATGCCAGTCACTGAGCCAAGAAGGGCAAAGAAATAATAAAAATAATATACGAATGCAGAATCAAAGAATGTTTCTATATTAAAAAAAAACAAAAAAAACATATATTTGATGTTTGTGTTTAACAGCGTAAGGTCGGTCTGCCTTTGAGGAGAGGCGACACTGGTTTAAGCTGTAGATGAGAAATTTGGCCTTTGCAGTAGTACCACTGCTAGCTTGGATTCTTTAACGTGCATCACGCAGTAGCGATACACGACCGCACGCACGCCACCATAAATGTGTACTATGTGCATGATTGTGTCTGAATCATCATGTACATGCGTTTTCTTGCAGCGTCGTAGCGCCAATTTAAAATTATAGAAAATACCGTCGATTTTTTTTTGCATTTTTTGTTAAAGTTATAGTGCATCCGACGCTCCGAGCTCATAGAATTAATCAAGTAGTGCTAAAAACAAAACGTACTTAATGGCGCTGGTCAACTGTTTTGTGCATGTAATAGTCATTTCGCTAAATTACCCAAGCATCAAATAGAATGTTGGAAACGTAGGTACAGGCACTGCTCGTGCTCGCTTTCTTATACAAAAGATTCGAAGTAAATAACCAAAATAAAGCGTTTGATGAACGCGCCAGCGAAGTGCCATTTGTTTTAGATTTCTGCTTTCGAACAGTTAACACTGCAGACGCAAGCAAGGGCAGCGCGCGTATACCGGAACGTGTCTGGCTCAGTGTGGCGACTCTCGGGTCCTCCTCTTTCGTGTCCTGGCGGAAGGCTATGTAACCTGAGAGGGAGGGTACGTTGCCTGTTTCTTGTAGGGCTATGGCGATAGCTAGGCTTGCAGTCTTGCGTCGTTGGGAACTGCGGTAGTGGTCTACGTTTACGGCGGTAGCTTTTGCAGTTCCACTGCCACACGAGACCCAAGTCCTTCGCCTTGAGCTCGGTGTTAGTTACGGTCATATGCATGTGGCCGTCACTATCTGCCTCCTCCTGTTTCCTTCGTGGGAGCAGCAGGGTATACGCTTGGGTTGGGTTGTGGCCTCGGTCAAGTTCGGGGTTGGGTGTTTGAACGCGACAACTTGCAAGATTATCGGGTTCCCGGTTTGGCAAAGGGAGGAGATCCTGGGTTGGTCGATTAGACCCGCCTCTGGCCCTCTCTGGCATCGGCCCTCTGGCGAAGGGCCGATGCCACGGGCAGCCATTCGGGGGTCCTCGCCTACGTTAGGCTTAGCTCCAGCGCCGCGTGCTCAAGGCAAAGATCCTATATTTGGGAGAAATTCGGGCTCACCGGCGAAACTCTTGGTTTCTCTGATGATTCTGATGAAGATGGTCACCGGAGAAGGGGTTTGCCCCGAGTGGGGTCAGTTGAAGAGGTGATTCAGGAGCAGAGAAAACGGGGAGCTCGGAAAAACACGTCCGCACTGGCAGTTTGATACTTTAGACCCATGTTACGGATAAAAAAAAAACAGGACGTGGGATGGCCAAAAAAACATGCTTTTCGTGTAAGGCTCGTCAAATTATGAGGCGCTGGAGAAATGCAGCCTTCTGCGTTAAGTCCTTATTTCGAACTTTTTTTGTTCGCTTTCCGCCCATTGAAAAGCATGAGGGAAGGGCCTTAGAACGCACCTTGTATCGCTGCGCCGCAGCGTTCTTCCGCAAAATAAAGTTCGTCTGCTTTCCTCGCCATCACCATGGCAACGAACGCCGAATGAATGGAAGCACGCACGGTACCGCCGTGTGAAGCCAGCAACAGCTGACGCCATTTTACGAACGCCGTCTGCTAGCCAAAGCCGAACGCGGTATGTCAGATCAACTGCCTCCGCCGGTGCTCGATCGCCGACGGCGGTCGAGCACTGGCAGTTTGATACTCTAAAGTATCAAACTGCCAGATGCTGATAATTCTCGAATTTTTTTGGCGACTTCATTGCCTAGAAAGCAAGTTTATTCAGTTATTAACGTTAGAGAGTGATTCTAACTAGTATTTAGCAAAAGTAGAAACATCGTCCCGGAACCCTTTAAAGGCCAGGGCATCCCTGCTTCTTATGTCGCGTGCCAAACTATTCCTTGAATCGGATTCCACGCTTCATACTTAGAGCAGATGCGCCGGTGACTCGCCTTCATTTCTCGACGCAACGCCGTCGAACGCACTCAAGAGCTCTCAAACGCAACTGTGCGTAGGGGCCTGTACAGTTCATTCAGGCCATCTGCTCCGAAATAATACCTTAGCGGATCCGACGTCACACTTCAGCTTTCGCAGTGTTTCACCTATACGGGTTGAGTAAGTGCCCTGACTTTTTTCGTCGTCGTACAAGCGCCGTCACAGCTCGTTTAAATAAATATTAAATGTTCCATGATACTGGGCATTAATGTGTTTCATTTTTCCATACCAATCATATTTAGATTTTATCACTTGTAATATTTCATGTGTCATCCATAAGCAGATATTTGTTTTCATATCATGAACCCTGTTCTGTATTATTTTTCAATCCTGCATTGAATGAGTCTATGGTGTACAAAATAATAATTCGGTATTTTATATGTTTTGCTACGACAAATCGTTTGTTAACTCGTCCTTGGCATGCTGGTTTGGGTTTTAAATTTATGACAGGTAAATGTTCAGCCAGAAAAACGTCCAGAATGACGTACGCACAATTTCCTACGCTGAAATTGAATAGTGCGTGATCCGAGAAATCTCATTTTGAAAAGCTGATTTATCAGTAAAGAAGTTGTCAAAACCCTGCCGATAGCAAAGTCATGGCGAGGAGGCGTCGAGGAACACGTGCGAAAAAGGCGAAAAAGGGGAAAAAACGACATCACGAAAGAAGCAACGTAATTTGAAGTCCTGAGCGAATGGCGCGACCAAAGAACCCCCTCTTGCCCGGCCTCTTCAGTAACGCGAACTGCGGGGGAATAAGGTTTGACGTTTCGCCTCCTCAGTCTCACAAAGAAAGCAGTATTTTTAGGTAAGAAACTTTATTGAGACTCGTTATTGACTCGCCCATAGCCTCCTCTAATCTCACAAAGCCTGGCAGTTCGACGATGGAGCCATAAAGTGCCCGGTCGCAGATTTGGAGCGTGAGGATTTGGCAGCACAGAGCCTCAAAGAGCCATTTCTCGGGGAACCTGGACGTCAGCACGCAGCTTTTGCAGCGGCGAGGACCCGAAACACACTGGTTCGCTCGGGAGAAGTGTGTTTCGGCGTCTCGCCGCAGCGGGGCACCAGTCACGTGGCTCTCCTCTTATCCGTTGTCTGTCGATCCACCTTTTCCATTTCGGCGGCCGCTTCTTGTGGCGATCTGCCAGGCTTTGTCAGTATATAGGAGGCCTCGGCATTATTTTTGACCAAAATGATGGGACGCGCCGATCGTCAAAAAACAATAGGGCGTGCATTTATTCTACACCTTTCCCGGTTTTAAAAGTGCAACACTCGATTTTAAATATAGAAATTGATGTTGTTTCTACTCAAATTAAAAATTCAGATGCAGACGCGATGTCGACGTCTGGCCCGGCCACTGGTCCCAAGTCATCTCGAGGCGTCGCCTTCCCCATGTTCGTCGTGTCGTTCTCTCCTGTCTACTCGCAGTAAACAGCGAACTGTACTGCAGCTACTGCTATACGCTCTAAACTCGAATATGCCATTTCAGTTTGGGATCCCAGCCATGAAAACTTGATACACTCACTTGAAATGGTTCAAAATAATTATGTTTGTTTCATGTGGTCTAGCTATAATAGAACTGCAAGGACAGGAATTGCCATGGTGGCGGTGTGTTCTTATTAGCTAACAAATCATTGAACAGCATGTTAATTGATGTGGAAACTGAGCACGTCAATCGGTGTGGTGTCGCATACGCACTCCTAACAAAAGTGAAATGGCCGTTGGTGTGTTTAACCGCCCTCCCGGTTCTACTGCCGAAACAATTTCTGCTCTGAACAATATTTTATCTGGCCTACCTGGCAAACAGATTTTAATAGCCGGCGATTTTAATCTACCAGAGTTGAAATGGGCAGCTGACCAAATATAGTACCATCTGGTGTTGTCTATTCTGAATTTGAAGATGTTTTAAATACCTACGGCTTTGAACAATTTGTTTGTCAACCAACAAGAGGCGAAAACATTCTTGATTTAATTTTGTGCATCAGTGATATTGTTTATGATGTGTCCATCTTTCCAGGAATTAGCAATCATAGTATAGTCACAGCTAGTTTAACATTCTCTCATCTATTTCGTGCACGGGAAAGTGGTAGAAAAGTATTCAAATATGACAAAGGAAATTATGAAGGCATAGAAAAATAATTGCTTGAATATTTAGATGATTTTACTAGATTATCATTGGGGAGCTGCGTGGATACTTTATGGGTTGCTTTTAAGAAATGTTTGTCAGGTCTAATTGAAAAATATATTCCAGCCAAATATATATCTGGAAATACTAAAGCTGATAAGCCTTAAATGACGTATGCTGTTGAAAGAGTAATAAATCAACGAAGGCGTGCATATCAGAAGTACAAAATGCATTTATCTGAATTTGCTGTTTCAAAACTTGAGAAGCTGAATAATGCTTATAAATATTTTATCACCTAGGCAAAACGTGAATACTTTGACAAACTTTATTTATTTATTTGTTTTATTTAGGGATTACTGCAGGCCATTGAAGGCCCAAGTAGGAGTCAGGTACAACATATGAATTCGCACATACAACAACAAACAAATAACACGACATTAAAAAGCTTTACAACAATCAACTGGCAAATATACTGGATATATATATATATATATATATATATATATATATATATATATATATATATATATATATATATATAAAGGGGGCCGGGGGGGGGGAGAGAACAGCAACCATCAAGCAGCATGTAGTGCAATCAAGCAGTAATAAAATATGATCTATCCAGATGTAGTATGAAGGTTTATACAATCTTAAAGCCAATGCTAAAAGGATGAACATGCAACAATATACAAAGGAACATGCTAATCATCAAGACATTCGAGACCTTGTACAAAGTTGGTGTCGTTAAATAGTTCGAGAGGTAAGCCGTTCCAGTCGCTAATAGTGCGGGAAAAAAAGCTAAACTTAAACATGTTAGTACGCGCAAACATGGGTGTTAGTGAAAACTGATGTCTGTGCCTCGTAGAACTTGACTCTAAAGGGGAAACATATTGCAATGGGTCTATGCGAGTCTGCCCTTGTTTGATATGAAACAAGAATTTTAATCGTGCTAATTTCCTTCTGGTCTGGAGCGTGTGTATTCCGTTAGCCTGTATAAGTTGAGACGGGGAATCCAGCCTTCTATATTTTCCGTAAATAAACCGAACCACTCGACGTTGCACCATCTCCAACTTCCGGATGTCTTTCTCAATGAAAGGATCCCAAACGACATTTGCATACTCCAACTTGGATCTTACTAATGAATAGTAAGCATGTAGCTTAACCTCAATCGGAGCGCCTTTCAGTTTTCTTCTAATAAAACCCAACTTCCTGGATGCCGAGGCACAAATATGGTTTATATGAGGGGACCATGAAAGTGTGTCTGATATAACTAAACCAAGATATTTACATTCCCCCTCCAGAGTAACCGGGGTATCCGCGATCCTATAAATGAATTCAAAGGGTTGCTTATTTTTGTAATACGTAAAAGTGTTGATTTAGCAGAATTAAGCTTCATTTTCCAGGTATCACACCATGATACAACTGACTGCAAACTATAGTCTAACAATAACTGATCCGAGCTCGACTTTATTTCTTTGAAAATAATGCAATCGTCGGCAAAAAGACATATATGGACACCTGCGTCAATCATTGATACAATATCGTTTATGTACACCAGGAACAGAAGAGGACCTAAAACGCTACATTGGGGGACCCCTGACGTTACAGGCAGAACTGGAGAGAGACAGCCTTCCACGGAAACAGACTGTGTGCAATGTGATAAGTATGCAGCAATCCAGTTAACAAAACCATGTGGAAGACAGAGTTGTTTAAGTTTAAAAAGCAGTTGTTCGTGAGGCACCTTATCGAAAGCTTTGCTGAAGTCCAAAAAGAGCACATCAATTTGACTTCCCCTATCGAGGATTTGCGCAAACTCATAGATGGTAGTAACGAGTTGGGTCGTAGTTGATAAGCCTTTGCGAAAGCCTCGTTGAAACTGTGTCAGAAGATTACGGCTATCCAGCAGTTGATTGATTTGACGGCAGATGATATGCTCTATCAATTTTCACGAAGAAGAAGTTAAGGAAATGGGACGGTAGTTCTCAACTGCTAGGCGATCCCCTTTTTAGTGCACAGGTACTACTATGGCAGTACGCCAGTCTTCTGGCAGCGGGCTGTTCGAGTATGATGTACGAAAAATAATGAGGAGAAAATGGGCTAGGGACTCAGCGTAGCGTCGTAAAAACGTGTTTGGAATCTTATCAGGACCAGCACTTATTTTCGTTTTCAATGACAACAACCAAGAAACTATGCCGTGATAAGTTATGAACTCAGATTGACAGTTTGATACGGTAGAAATGACATAATCATGGTTACAGTTATCGGAAAAAAACCGGCTCAAAATACTCATTGAAATGGCACGCTACAACACCAGGGTCTGTAGAGGGAGTGTCGTTCACCATGATTTGCTCAACGGGTTTTTTCGTTTTTTTTTCTGTTCAGTCAACTAGCGCCAAAACTTTTGAGGGTCCTGTTTTAGAAATTGTAGAAGCGTATCGGAGAAGTAGTTGTCCCTAGCCTCAGAAATTAGGCTACGAAGATAGCTCTGCAGATTAGAGACATCACAGTTAATCGGCATTGCCTTTTTCGCTCGTTTTCTTCTGCGTTTGAGATGTATGATTTTTCTACAAATTTGTCAAGACAGTACTCACATAAGTGCTTAAATTTTAGCCAAAGGGCAGCAACACTTGTACCAGTGAAATTATCAAGGTTTATGTCAAGATAGTCGAGTATGCTAGTATCGTCAGCTCGTGAAACGTCTTTGAAAGGCGAATATATACCTCTTTCTTTAGGTAAAAAGCGCTCAAGCGAACATGTCAAGAGGACCGAATAGTGATCAGATATACCCTGTTCAACAGATATGGTGCCATCAGTGCGCGAATTGTTTACGGGAACACGGTCAAGACTGGAGTGACTGGTACCACATACTCTGGTTGGATCCTGTACCAATTGCTTCAGATCAAAGGCGAACGTCATATCAAACATAATTTCTGTTTGAGAAGATGAACTACACATATTCGCCCAGTTAACGGACGGGATATTAAAGTCACCTACCAGGATTATTTTATTGCTGCTAAATTTAAACAAATGGTCAAATAATTTGCACAAGTAGTCAGGAGTAGCAGAGGGGGGTCGATAAACAGCTCCAAGGATAACAGTGTTGCCCCAACAGTTAAGGCGTAAGAACCAACTTTCATGGTTTTCAATTTGGGTTTCCAGAACCGCTTCGATGTCCGGTTTAAGTAAAACAGCCAGTCCGCCACCCCTTCCGTCACGATCTCTGCGAAATACATTGTACTGATCTGGAAATACCTCTCCGTCACTAATGTAATCAGTAAGCCAGGTTTCGGTTATAACACAAGCATGCGGGTTATGCATAAGAAGGATAGATTAAAGTGGGTGCGATTTTTTGACGACACTTCGTGCATTTAGTTCAAAAGTCGAAACTGTTTACGATTAGGTGCAAGTCAGTCAGAAGGGGTGGTTTTTATCTGGGTTGAAATACTTGTGCGTGCATTTTTGTTTCCGTCCCATACAAATACGTCGTCATTTACGTGAAGCTTATCCTTAAATAGATAAACACGGGCGCCTTCATTTTTATCGTGCCTGGCACTCTCCCATAGCATTTTTCTTTTCATGAGTGTAGCCTGTGAGTAATCATTGTTTATAAACACTTTCGAGAATTTATGTTTTTTAGCATTGCGCAGAACCTCTGTTTTTTCCTTGTAATCCTCAAAAGTATAAAATAATCGGTCTTTTGGAACCACGTTTACCAAGCCTGTGAGCACGCGCCACAGACGAGCACGCAACGCCCAGTTTGATTTGAAAAAGATCAACGAGTACTTTTCTTTCTAATTGATCATCGGATTTGTTAGGCGTTTCGGGGATGCCATGGATTGCAAGGTTTGAACGGCGGCTCCTGTCCTCAAGATCAGTAATTTTCGCATTTTGTTTCATAATAATTTGCTCAAGAGTGGTTACAGTTTGTTTCAGATAATCAATCGGCATAGTCTTTATTTGGATTTCGTTCAGAGCTTTCTCGATACCCGTACCTTTAGACGTTAGGTCTTCCATTTTTCTATCATTACGCTCGCGTCGAGCCCTGAGCTCGGATATTTCATTTTTAATCACGGTTTCAATGATTATCCGAAACATTTCTTCAGTTGCAGGCCTCGGGTTTGACTCCACATTCCCACAGAAAAGAAGCGTACATACTAACAAACGGTCATGCGCAATATGACACAAAGACCGTGGGCACGGCACAACTACAATCGTGATATCGTCACTTCTAAATGATCCGAATGTATAACCAACCTGTAGGAAAAGCCAGCAGAAGTTAGGCGACATGTTCGCTTGACGAACGCCGCGCCCACTAAGATGTAATGCGGCCAAATAGTAAAGAATTTCGGACCTACCTTCGTCAAACTCGTAAGGAAGATGTTGGCATCCCGGATACTTTGTGTGATGGTGAGGTTATTGAAGATAATCATAATAAAGCCAAATGGTCCAATAAATATTTTCAGTCTATTTTCGCCTCTAGCAAAATGCGTTCACGTTATCCGCTCCTCAGTGATGGAATAGGGCCTCCTATGCCACCTCTTGTCATAAATATAGAAGGCATTGCGAAGTGTTGAGAAAACTTAGATTTTAAAAAATCAGTGGTCCCAGACGGCTTGTCCCAAAAAGTGCTGAAATCGTGCTCATTCGCCGTGTCCCGCTACCTTCACATAGTTTTTCAAAGTCTCTAGAGGAAGGTGTGCGTACTTGCAAAGTGAATGGAAAAATACATGTTTTACGCCAATCCACAAGCATGGATCAAAAACAATTGTAGAAAACTATCGCCCCATTTCCCTTAGTTGTGTATGTTGCAAGGTTTTAGAACTGATCATGTATAGTAAATAATGTAGTAACACATCTAGATACTAACTTCTTCTTTTCTCCAGCTCAGCATGGTTTTCGGAAGGGCCTTTCGTGCGTGACTCAGCGTGTTGAACTTTACCACGATCTTGTTACAACAACTGAGAGTGGAAGTGAAACGTAGTTTATTTTCCACGACTTCCGGAAGGCTTTTGATTCTGCGTCCCACCCTTTGTTGTTGTATAAATTGCGCTCTTTGGGCCTTGATAACAGCGTCTACAGATGGATACAAAATTATCATTTTGAAAGAAAGCAATGCGTAGTCATTAACAGGTGCAAAATTTGAATTTGTTGCTGTAACCTCTGGCGTTCCGCAGGGGTCAGTCTTGGGGCCTCTTTTATTCCTTGTTTTTATAAATGACATAGCTGTAGGTATTGACTCGCCTGTGAGGCTGTTCGCAGATGATTGCGTTTTATATCGTACAGTAGAACATTTACGTGATTCTGCACTTTTACAATCTGATTTATAGAAAATATCCAGTTGGTGTCGGACGTGGGAATTAAGTCTCAATGCTGACAAGTGTGTCAACGTCACTTTCGGGAAAAAAACGTGACAGCATCTTATCGTGTTATTCTATTAATTATCGACATTTAATAAAAACATGCATGTTAAGTATCTTGGAATAATTTTATCAAGCGATCTTTCTTTTAATGCTCACGTAACACAATCTGTACAAAAGGCTGGTAGAATGATAAATTTTATTAACCAAAATCTACGCAGTGCTCCCAAAGAGCTAAAAGAAACTGCATTACTGCTGCTTGGTAAGACCGATGCTTGAATATGCGTGTGTTCTGTGGGACCCGCATCAAGCGTACCTTGCCATTAAAATAGAAAAAATTCTAAACCGTGCTGCAAGGTTTGTATCGCGAAAGTACAAAAACACATCCAGTGTGACAGAAATTAAACATGGGATCGGTTGAGAACTATTGAATTTAAGAAAAAAGAAATTTCATCTAAACTTTTTATTTTCTATATTTAGTAACTTAACTAGAATTGATAAATCCTAAATATTTCGAATAACCAAGCTATATTTCAACCAGAATAGATCATTTTAACATGATCAAAAAATATTTTGCCGAACTGATTATAAAAAATACTCATTTTTCCCTCGTACAATAACGGACTGGAATTCATTGCCTGCATCAAATTTACTACAGATGACGTAGGATATTTTTTTAAGTGTCCTAATGTTTTTAACATTCAAGATTTTGTGTGTGTTCTTTCATTTAACAGTACTTATTGTTTTTTTGCCATTGTATTTATGTTCGTGATTATGTGTTTTATTTTGAGTTTCCCTGCTATAATGCTTCGGCGTTGCAGGTTGTTTCTGTAAGAAGAAAAAATAAATAAATCAGTACATTGAAATCTAACTTTTATCTGCCATCCCTAGCACCTCACCGCAAAACCTTTCGTCTCTGCCTCTTTCACAAACTGTTTCTTCATCCATCCTTGCGCGCCAAACATACTTTATCCCCCCCCCCCCCCCAATACATCTGATCTCGATTAGATCATGTTCATAAAGCCGAGATTCCATCATGTAGAACTAATGCTTTTTTTCAGTCATTCTTTCCCCGCACATTAGTGGAGTGGAATGGCCTTTCCGCCCCAACAGCAACTATCGAAGATCACCAGCAGTTCAAGAACGCCATAGCTAATATTGTATACCAAGAAGTCAATCTACTGTACTAATAATCTCTCTATAATTTATCTATACTAAATACATTGTACCCACTCCCCTCTTTAATGCCTTTGGCCCTGAGGGTATATGAATAAATAAATAAACGGTGGTCCCAGTAGACGTCTCAGGTGTCGGCTCCCGCTGCGCGTGGGGTCTTCCGAGAGGGGGGACGTGGTCGCCCTTATGGCGGTCAGCCGCACCACCACAAAATCTACCACTTCCTCGAAAAAGTATTGTCTTGAGGTGAGAAGCAACCAGTGTGAATTCGGGCAAACGAGCGCATGCAAGCAAGCCCGATGATAATGGTCTTCCCTTTACTTGTACTCGTAAAAAAATGAAATAGCAAAAAGCTTTTGGGATTGTGATAAAGCGCTTCCGTTGCTAACGGCTGATAAGCCGACGGTCGCGGGGCGGGAACTGAGCAGGTGCCTCTTATCGCCCCTGTGCGCATCGTGTGCCAGACGTCTACGAAGAGCGAGCAAAGCACATATCGGAGCCCCACGCCGTTCCAGGATGCCGCCAACCTGTGTGCCACTGTCCACGGAGTTCATTACCAGGCCTAGACTGGCGGCCGTTATGTTTCGAGCATCCCCTTCCGCCTGACCAGGTGTGCCAAGTTTGCGCAGTACTGTGCAAGGAAACAGTCGTGCTGCCCTGTTCCCACACACTCTGCAACGTTTGTTTCGAGAGCAGCGTGAACCTGGGTTGCGTGTGTCCGCTGGACACAGCCAACTTCGACAAGGATGCGGTGGACAAGTTGAGGTTGCGACCGGGACAGTTGTTGAAACTGAATGTGTCTTGCTGGAATGCTGAGCATGGCTGCAACTTTGTCGGGCCCGTCTCCGAGCTCTTGGATCACTTCGAAAAAGAATGCATTCACCACAGGGCTTCTTGTCCTAAGTGTCATCAGGACGTGCCGCGGATGGGCCTCGTGCAGCACTGCGTCCGTGACTGCGACCCCACACAAGGAGTAGAAGCGCCGCAGCCAAGGGTGACACTGCAGGGAGTACAGTTACGTAAAAGCTTGGAGAAAGCCAGTGCTGAAATCAAGCAGTCTATTACTGAACTTAAGGACAGCTACTATGGGCTGCAGGCCAGTGTCAACACCGTCGCGGATGACGTCAAGCTTGGACATTCACTATCAAATCGAGCAGTTACTGAAGCTGTGTCGGGTGTCCTGCAACAGCTTGAGAAGACGCAGCCAGGTCTGACTAAACTGGGAAAACAGTTACTTGAAAACTTTGAGAACGCCAGAGCGGATATCAAGCAGTCCGTTGCTGAACTCAAAGATGGCTACTCTGGGTTGCAGGCTAGTGTCAACGCAGTCACAGATGACCTCAAGCATGGGCCTTCAGTGGGAAATCGATCAAGTATTGATACCTTGTCAAGCAGTCTCGCACAGCTTCAGAAAATGCAGTCAGATGCGATCCATCGGGAAGGAGAGTTACTCGAAGACTTGAGGAGGTCTTGCGCTGATATCAAACAGTCCATTGCTGATCTCAAGAACGACTTCTCTAGGCCGCAGACCAGTAGTGGCGCAGTGGAGGACGACGTGAACCTCGGGCACTCGGGAAAGAGGCAAGTACTGGCTGAAAAGGACTGACAAGTCGTTTCAGCCTCGCAAAATGTGGCTTTGGTCGTTAAAATTACACATTATTTTTATTATCTAAACTCTGAGACACGAAGCAAGTAAAAACGGAGAAGACTTATCCGCTATTTGTTTTTCTCCACGCGTCTCAGTGTTTAGATTTTAGATTATGTTGTTTTCTAACCAGCTCATGCGTATACTTTCGCTTCTGGCAGAATTTTGACCGCGAAAAGTCAACGTTGTCAGATACAATTTAAGCTTGCTACATATTTTGCGGATCTGGTGTATTCTTTGCGCTTGTTGTGTCCATATTAGTAAACCAGTGCACCTGGCAAAAATTAGGTGAAATCTGAGGAAAAACGGCTCGTGATTCCACACTTTATAGAACGGAAGGATGTACAGAGATACTGTCTTGAGGGAAGTCGTACAATGTACCATATATAACCCTTTGGAGAGTCATCTGACCGTTCTAAATCGGGGGATAACGGTACTCATCCTTTATGGGAGGGGGGGGGGGTCATTTAACACTTCATTGGAGTCGCCCTGGGACTGATTTGACTCCCCTTAGCAAGGCTATTATTCAAATCCCAATGTTACACCCAGTGACCAGTGATTCCCCTAATTTGGAGTTCTGGCTGGTTTCATTCATAACTCCCAGGAGCTCCCTTGAGTCCCCTTGTAACGGGTACTGTTTAATGCCCTTTTCAACTCCCAGGCCTTACGTGACTCTCCAAATTATTGGCGAAACAAAGTATTCACTAAGATACACAAGGACTCCCAGGATTCCCATTTTTTGTGCTCTCTAGCACCATGGAAGTTACGGGATTCGCATGAATACACGGTGTGTAACCCCCCCCCCCCCTGGGTACTCAACTATTAGCCTTGCTCCTCGCCCCCTGTGCGGCACCAGGGGACACAGACGACTCTTACCATTGAAGACGTTGCTTGGCACACCTTTTAGGTACTAGGGACTAATTATCCTTTTTATATGTGTTCGCTGATATACTCTGTTTCACCTATATGATGTACCGCAGGAAAGGCTACAAGCGCGAGCTCCTTGCTCTAGGGCACCTCTCGGCGGCACAAGCTCTTGTGCACCAAGGGCAGCTGCCAACGCTATGAGCTCGCGCTTCTAGCCTCCGCTGCGGTACAACATAAGGTGAAACGGAGTATAGTTACATAACAAAACAGGCAGTCCTTTGTGCTTATGGCATTTACTTCCCTAGAAAGCTTTCCTTTTCCAGAGGAAGCCTGTTTATGAAACAAGCGTCCGAAGCAAGCGCTCACAGTTTGGAAACCGCACACTCTGATCTCCCCCTCTCCTTCAATTTCTCTTCGTATGGAAACGCGCGTTCTTACCCAGATTGAGCGCAGATTAAAGCTGAGAGGGGCACTCTCTTCCTCCCCTCGAAAACGCCACAGAGGGTTGCTCCCGAGTATAGTTTAATTTCGGACATCGCGGCAGACGGTGCATTTTGTTTTTCTTTCTTTCGCGAGAATGGCTATCGTATCCTCACTTGATTCTGGCTCGAACACATTTTTAACGGGAGTGGTAACCTTTCGCGTCACCCCATCGGAAAAATAAAACCACAAATGCAAAGCAAAGCTGAAGAAGAAGAAAAAATATTACTTAATTCTATGTGCCTGAAATTGTGGCCGACACTTGCCACGTTTTTCGCGATATCGGTTCCGACGTCATTGATTGTCAGAGCTGGAATTCTTCTCGCTCCTCTATTGCCAAAAGAGAGGACGATTGAAAGGCAGAGAGGTCAGCCTGAGCGCATGGCTCTAGCAGACTGCTCTATACACGGGTGCGTGGATATAGGAAAGACAAGATTGGCAACATGAAATGATGTCAGGAAGGCTAGGTGGCGCAAGCTACCGCCCGTTACAAAGGGTATAGCCATTGACATCCATCCATCCGGGTACAAGTACCACTGACGAAATGATCAGAGTGACATTATCTCCCACCTGTCAGTGCCAGTACCGTGTCTCGCAAAAATGTATGCTCCATGCGTGTGTTGCTTTTGCGGAGCATTGAATTGAGTCCCAGCCACCGAGCACATTCTTGGCGGTAAATGGCCTATCATTCACGCTTGACGGTCTCGGTGGCGTGAAGAGTACATAGATACTCTTGCCAGTTGGCGTCATCCTCCTAGCCTTTGAGGTCATTTGATATTGCACATCTCTTTTAAAGACAGCGCCCTGCTGAAAAATACATTATATCTGCGCCTCTACGACCCAGATTCCTTTTACCATACGAAAGACCCGTGTGAACAAAACTTTAATTCGAAAATTAAGTGACGTATTTTCCGGTTTAAAAGTCACCCTTCTATAAACGGCCATTTTCACGCAAAGCAAAAAGTTGGCATAAGTAGCCCCTTTGTATAAGTCACAGTTATATACCTGTACGGTAGGAGTGGCGAAACTGCATCAATAGGCTCGCATATGTTTGTTGCAATCGCGGTATAGGCTCAAGAGGGAGCCAGTTCTAATATTCTCGACAGCGAATGAAACGAGAGATAGAAACCGCCGCAACACATTTCCACAATTAGGGTTCATACTCGTAGAAGAAAAAAAAAACGCATACAAGTCACGCCGTTTTATAAGACACAGCTAGGGAAATTTAGGAATATAACGTTTTATAAGACACAGCTAGGGAATTTAGGAATATAACGAAAAAAAAAACACGATATTTTTATGAGTGGACTACGCAATTTTAAGTGCACGCATAAAATATTGTTGGTTGCAGCGCGTCGCATCAACTAATCTAATAAAAATATCGCGTCTTCGCAAATGAACCAAGTAGAAGAAAAATGCCGTTTCGCGGCACCCTAGTCAAGAAGCCATTTGTATGAGAAATTTCATGTGTCCAATAAACAAATATGAATCGTACAAGATATATAACAAGATATAAGAACCATACAAGAAGTATATAAGAACTTTGATATAAGATATATAAGAACATATAGGAAACTATATGAACTTATTGGAAACTTCTTACAAGTTTCTTATATGGCTCGTATATGTTCTTATGTATCTTGTATCGATTCATATGTGTCTATTCGACACAAAAATTTCTCATACAAATGAGATTTTTGAATAGGGCATATGACAGGGCAAAGTATGGTAGAAAAACTTGGCTAAACATCCAATTCTTCTTTGTGTTCTTCAATTAGAAAAATAGAATATGTACGGTTTTTTTTTTTTATATGTTATTATGGAATTAGACTCATATGGGTCATATGGTTTGTTTCAATTTCGGGGGGGGGGGGGGAGAGAGGGGGGGGGGAAGGAGGGGGGGGGGGTCATCGCACTGCTTAATTGCGTTGCCACCAGCTCCTTGAAAAGTAAGAAAACAACACGTTTCCGGAACAAAACATGTGGGGGCTACTGCCTTAAACCACTTGGCTGGGTTATCAACTTCCCATACACTGTGAAGGACAGAACCGTGCAAACAGCACGTAGCTAGTTCAGTTGATTAACTACTACAGCAAAGAACCGGGTAAACCGCGTCTAGTTCTGATGAGATTTGATCAGGATTATATGGTTGTCATTTAAAGTACCCAGATGATTATCTCTTGCTAGCACATAAAATTGATATACCGCGGGAACTCGGGTCACATTTGCACCAGCTCCTAACGCCTACCAACTGTTTGGAGGGCACAATAAAACATAAATTGAACCGGAATTTCCTAAATGGCAGCGCCGTTGAGGTTAATCTCAAGGCGATTTCATTATAACGTAAGTGTCAACTATAGGACACGAAAATTGAAAGAAGTAATAACTCTCATTACGTTTAAGCGAATAGGTTGAATGTTTTCGTTTTTGTTTACGTGCTGCATTCATGTTCAGAAAGATGCAGCGGGAGGAGGGGGGGGGGGGGGGGCGGGGGGAGGGTTGCGAGGATATCCCTGAATCGCTGCAGTGCCAGCATCATGACTAAAAAGTTGCCCATTTAAGGTATTCCGTTAATTTCTGGCTCATCGAGAAAAATAGCCGCTTTTAAAGAAAACAGGCACCGGCAGGTTAAAGTATTATACGGTCCTTCGCTGGGGTGTGCCAGATGTCCTTCAATTATTTGGTACGTGAACTCCCAAGATTTATTTGGTACGTAGCTCCCAAGAAATATTTGGTACGTAAACTCCCAAGAATTATTTGGTACGTAAACTCCCAAGAATTATTTGGTACGTAAACTCTCAAGACTTTTAGGATGCATTCCGCAGGAGCGCCTCCTAAAAGTTTTATTGCTGTAGGAGAGGCACTGAGAAAAAAAAAAAGTATTGGCTAAACCCTACAATCCTATATGAGGAAAGCATGCGCAGTGATGTGATTGGTCCGAGTCGTTTTGGAGCAGCTCTTGGAGAGGCCAAAAGTTAATTTTGGAGCAGCAAAAATAGTATTCTTATTCTTACCAATGCAGACATTGTGAAGATTAATGTGTCGGCACGTCAGGCAATGTCTACATTGCCTTCTCACTTACGTGCAACCCTTAGTTCGCATCAATTAGACAGCAGGAGGGAGTCCCTAAAACACAAAACTAGCGTTTAGATGCGTGGAGAAGCACCAGACACGGTGAGAAGGTGAGTGAAGAAGGACAGCAAAAACTGCTGTGAATGTTTATTTTAGGTACTGAATCTCACTGAAATAATACAATATTATAGAGCCCATAACTTGATGGTTCCTTCGAGTTCTAAAGGTTGTAACAAAACAGCAATTTATAATTCAGATTAAAAAACAAAGCATTTGTCATTTGATTAAGATCGCCAATTATATTTTATGTGTAGAACTTCATAACAAAAACGGTATGTGAACAAAACTTTAAAAAACAATCCCGCCGAACTCATTAAGGTTGTTACCGGGCTTCCATTCACTGCTCCTGCCAACATAGTTCTAATTTACTCACATCTAAATAAAACTGATAGCTAAACAAATTAGTTGGTATAAATAAATAAACAAACATACGAAAGAGCGCATATAAATGTTCTTGCACTACCGGAGTATCCTCGCTAAATCTCGATATGGAAACCCAGGTAGCGCCGGGATATCGTAGTCTATCATACATACGAGCCCAAATTATAATCAGAAACTGTGTCGCGTCTCGCTCTGGAGGAGTGCTTTCCCCTTAGCACGCTGGTGCGCTGCGGCGAAGCAAGACACGCAAAATCGCCATGCTTATTATTGCGGTTTTCGCTTCTCTGCAGTACACCAAAGCGCGAGGAGAAGCGCACTCAACGAAACTAACTAATCCTCCAGCAGAACAGACGACGAACATGGGAATTATTGCGAAACTTCCGAGTACTGTCAGCCTTTCATACGAAATGCGATCGAATAGTACTTTATTTCAGACGATAGCCGAAAGTTTTGAGAATTCGCATAAGCACATCGTAACGGCCCGGCCGAGCAGCGAGGCCTGTGCTATATAATATTTTCAGTGTTATTAAAGAGCAACGTCGCGCCAAAACTAAATTTGGCGCAGCGTTGGCGCAAATTTCTCACATTTTGGTAAAATGGACGTAGCAGGGTAAGCACTTTGGCGCAGTTTGGCGCAGTTTGCCGCAAATGGCGCAGCAATCACATCACTGCATGCGCCAACGACGCCAACACCGGCCGCCAGAACTGGAAGAGTCAGAACGATAGAACATAACTAAGGTTCCTTGTTTCCCGAGTTTATTTTGCGTCAAATTCGGAGGCTTTATGAAAGGTTAATTTTGTTTGATTCCCGATTCTCCGAAATTCAGAGTTTAATTACGCCGCGTTTCTTATTAAACATAAATAAATATTATCCGGGTGTAAACTATGCTGGACAAAAATAAAACGCGATTGTAATCAATTAATATTTTCTTCAGTTGTACTTGGCGTTGGTGCCATTATTACTGACAATACTAATTTTTTCTGCGACAAATGATGCACACAAGTGTTGCTTCGATAAATGTCGATACCTTAAAATCAATAAACTCCTGGAGGTAGTCGCTGGGAAGCTTGTATTCATTCCATACTATTCCATCAACCTACCGCGCGGCTGCGCGAGGGAGTGGTAAGGATGAATAGAGAAGTTTCAACTGTTCCTCTTCCCCACTTTATGCAATCTCTATGATCCATAGCTTTCCCTTGTACAAAAACACAACCTATCCTTGCTCTAAAGCAGTGCTTTTCAAATGGGGGTCCGCAGACCCTTTGGGGTCCATGAAGCCCTGCCGCCATTGTCAAGCCCGGCAATAAAAGGGGTCTTTTTTCAGGTTGAGAAGAAATACTTGTTTTCTAGCAAGTTTTCTCGTGTGCATGTCAATGAGCAAAGTCTACTTCACACTAGCCCTTAGTTACATCAATTTATTAAGTCATTATTATATTTAGCCTATACCTTTACCCTCCTCTCACCACGAACGGGGTCCTTCATCTCCGCCGATCTAGAAGGGGTCCGCGAAACATCGATGGTTGAGAACCACTGCTTTACAGCACAAATAGTATGACCCAAACTGGAAACATCAACAGTGACTTTTGTCGTGACCCGAAAGTATAATGACCTGTTGTGCTGACCGAAATTTGAAACAAAAGTTTGGTGGCATTTTCCCGGGACCATTGACTGACTCCACGCGCTGATTAAACCATTAATTGTAAACTACTTTTGTGTGTGTCTGTGTGTGGGGTGTGTGTGTATGTGGGGGGGGGGGGGCAATTGAAATTCGGAGTTTAAAGGATAAACAAAATTTTACCGGCGGGTCTTTTTTTTTTTTGTCGAAAAGAATCGTACGTTATTGTTGTTGTTGTTGTTGTTGTTTTTATGCGACTTATTCGCACTTATGACGTACTCTTCCTCAACGCATCCTCACACTCCCACAAAAAAAAAAGCCGTTTTTTTTTTTTTAATGCGTTAGCATTTATTGTTTTGGTGCATGCAGCCGTCTTTGGTTTGGACTGGAACTGGTTTCGTGAGGCCGCGACGCGGTTCCCGCCGTGCTCTTTTGCTCCGTTTGTTCGCTCGCTACGTAAAGTCTTCTCGTACGCTTCCAATGACGCGCCGCTGTTAACGCGCACTCCTCTTACAATGCATGCAACGGTGCGCAGGCAGATGGTTTTGTTTTCCCAGTATGCACAACCTACGGGACAACGTAAAACCGAGACGCAGAGACGACGCCGTTTGCGCGAAACCGCCGACGCCCGTGAGGAAAGAATCGAACTTCGATGTCAACAGAATGAGGGCCGTAGGTGGCGATCGAGGGAAGGTGTGGTGGCTGCATTCGAAACCACCGACGCCTGAGGAAACAAACTGGCTTTACGAAGACACCAGAGGCGAACCGTCACGTGGTTGAAATTTTCATTCTTCGCTGAGCAGAACCCCTGTGCTAAA
The DNA here is from genome assembly GCA_013358835.2 of Ixodes persulcatus. Classification (NCBI taxonomy): domain Eukaryota; kingdom Metazoa; phylum Arthropoda; class Arachnida; order Ixodida; family Ixodidae; genus Ixodes; species Ixodes persulcatus. The sequence goes on from JABSTQ010010995.1 coordinate 85,061, forward strand.
TGCTAACGAATTTCGTCGGGAATCGCCATAACAACAAAGGCAATTTCGGCATATTTTTTTAATTTATTCCGCAAAGCATTAAAAGGCGAGTGGTTCGCCTTACGACACCTGTCTGGCGCTCCCTTCAAGATGCTTTCCTTCTTGCCTGTTGCTCCTCCTCCCACTTTTACCGCAACCTGGCTGTCTATTGTTTTGGTGCCTAAAGCGCAGGCTTTCCCCCTACATAGGAGGCTATGCCACAAGGCTTTGGATCGAAACACATGGGAACGGGTCTTTTTCGTTTAAGTGAGATATCTGCTATGTAGCTTTCAGTTTATCGTTGGGAATGGCGCAACTGCACACAGGACAGTTGTGCCCAACGACTTGGAGGAGAGGGATCGTTTAGGGCTGACTGTCTGTTTTTCTATGCAGGTCTACAAAGGAGGCAGTGATCCATATGGTGAAAATGTCGAGGGACATGCAACAGGATGCTGTGCGCTTTGCCACCCAGGCCCTGGAGAAGTTCCAAGTTGAAAAGGACATTGCATTCTACATGCAGGATAAGTTCCGGGAGAAGCACGAACCGTTCTGGCAGTGCGTCGTGGGGACCAACTTCGACTCGTATGTGCATTATACAAGAAGGTATTATATTGACTTCAACCTGGGCCAGATCAGAATTCTGCTCTTCAAGGCGAAATTTAGCGAGTATTTCTAAAATAAAAAACCAGCCGTCGAATGCCAAAAATTTCATGGACGTATGCACACGCGCCAAATTACATCAGCATTGCTGACCTTCTCTTGTCTTACCGAGATACCGCGCCACTGAAACGGGCGCTGACGAGCCTCCACAAAGGCCAATGCCGGGGAAAGGACACAGTGGAATCAAAAATGGCAATAACCTGGACTGCTATGATAATGATGAAGTAAGGTAAACGAAATAAGAGAAAACAAAAACTGAAGGTCGGTTATGGCGGCGCTCATGCACAACTGCTGCAAACCCTTTTGAAAATAAATATTCAGCCCTGATGTGTTATGAACCCCTTCCAGCGCTTCAAAACCCTTCAGCTCATCAAACCCCTCAGCCCTTCAAACCCCTCCAGTCCTTCAGAGCCTTCATCCTTTCAAACCCCATCGGCCCTTCAACCCTTTAGACGCCCAAATGAATATAAACCCTAGACTAAAATTGCAGTTTAAAACGCTATTGGAAATTTGTTTCAGACATTGAGTTTTACATGCGTGATGCAACTCAAAAACACGATAAGAACCAACGTTTACTCAAACTTGGGCGCAAGCAGCTGTAAACAAAAGCGATCAGACCAAATAGGGGCTACCGAGTTTTTTGTAGCAAAAAATATCTTTCGAGGTACTCACAATGTCGCTGGGTAAATTCCTGATATGTACGGTAGTCCACCAAATAAATACCGAGCAGGTGCACCACACGCAAAGATACACGCTCTCAGTAGCACGTTTAGCGAAGACTACGAACGCGCAACCAACATCCGCCACCGTTGAGAAATCCTGAGGAGTCACGGTGTCGTCCCTGATGCCGTCGCGGCGGCGTCTCCGGCTTTTTTTTTTTAGCTCCCTGGACGCTTCTAAAACAGACGAACCAAGATCCGCAAAAGCAGGGTACTGGGAGATCTTTTTCTTGATCCGCACAACCACCTGCTCTAGATGATAGGTCCCACGCATGGGACGGGAAGCCGACACTGAGCATCAGCTCGTTGTGCATTTAGTTTGCGCTCGTTGACGGAGAAAAAACAGGGAGACCAGCTTCTGACAATGGCTGTATTTGGACTGACTAAAACAAGTTTGCTTCAAACAAACAGCCGAAAGGCCTCCTCCCATTTTCCCCACACACCCTCTCTCCCTCCTGAGCGGGGGTGAGTGGGGACGCGTCCTTGGCTGTCCCTAGTCCGTGAAACATATACACAGAAAACACAGACAGACATGGGGCCGCTCGTTGCGGCCACCCGATACAAAAGGGCCAAGCGGCTTCCCAACGGATATATCCTGAATCGCGTGATCTCTCCCAAAGATCTATTAAAACCATTTTGATGGGTGATGTGGTTTGACAGGAAGGACTGGGACAGACCCAACAGGCCTCTCAAAAAACCATGACGGGTCTTTTACACCCTTTAGGAATTCTTAAAGGCTACGTCAGGACTCGTAGAAAACATCGACGAACATCTCAACCCCCTCAAACATTTTTGAAGGGTACGTCAAAACATTTCAGAAATCCTGGTGGGCCCTATAGGCGGTTTCAATAGAGAAGCGTCTATGGGTGGTATTCACTGGACACCATATTTGAGGTGCTCACAGCGCATGTTCGGGGTGAGTTTTTATTTTGGTCTCCCAAAGAAGACAATCTTGATGGTGTGCAATGTGCGTGCTGGAAGCGTTGTAGAAGCTTGCCGTCAACACGTGCTCAGCGGAAGCGAGCTCGACTATGGCCACCAGTGAATACCACCTATACTGGGTGATTCAAGGAGAGGCCAGGCTCTTTAAATCGACCGCAAAATTCGGTTTCTTAACCTATCGCGCTACGATTTTGTGCAGCGTTGCCCACAGGGGGTGCATTTTTTGTAAAATTTGGAAAGAGCGAACTTACCTGAGGAAAAAGGAAAGAAAGAAAAAGGCTTAGCTCCTATGGAAACGCAGCGAAGCCACCGGTCTTCAAACAACACGGCGCCGTTTCGCACAGGAGACAAGACATGGCGCAAGCGGTCGCGACGCCAATTGCCGCCAACGAACGAGCATACGACGCCGAGAGCCGGCGTCTTTAGCAGACAAGGAACTGCAGTTCCTTATTGTTACCACGCCTGTTCTTGTTTCTGCGACTGTCGCCACCTGCGGAACGCGCGCCGCTTTTGAGTCGAAAAGAGCGTCTGCTAGAGACGCCGGCTCTCGGCGCCGTATGCTAGCTTGTTGGAGGCGTTCGTTGCGCCATCTCTTGTCTCCCGTGCGAAACGGCGCCGTGTTGTTTGAAGACCGGTGGCGTCACTGCATTTCCATAGGAGCTAAGCCCTTTTCTTTCTTTACTTTTTCCTCAGGTAAGTTCGCTCTTTGCAAATTTTACAAAAAAAAAATGCACCATCTGTGGGCAACGCTGCACAAAGTCGTAGCGCGATAGGTTAATAAACCGAATTTTGCGGTCGATTTAAAGAGCCTGGTCTCTCCTTGAATCACTCTGTAGAAGGAAATCAGCCATCTGCGTGAAGCCCTAATTCAAACTCTTTCCGTCCACATTCCGCCCATTGAAACGCATGTCGAAAGAGCCCAAGTACGCACCTGATCTCGCCAAGCACCGTCTCCTTCCCCATAATAAACTCAGTCTTTCATGGTTTGGCCATAGAGTTATTATCGAATATTAAACTACGCGCAAGTGAACGCAGCGTCTGAAGCCAGGTGCAGCCGCGCCATCTCCCGAATGCCATCTGCTCCCAACGCGGCAACTCTAGCTTGGGCTCAAAGCAACGTTATATATATAGGTTACCTCAGTTGTGGAACTTTCGCGGAGGAGGGTACCCCCCCTCACTTTCTTCAGTCCGCCTCCCGTCGTTTGAAGCGTCATCCTGATATTCGTTTCAAGACTGCGTGTTCCATAAAGCACGGTAAAACGCCACCCTTAAGGCGGCGGTCCCACGGCGGCCATCTTGAACACGCCATTAGTTCAACCACTAGATGGCGGCACTCATCCGTGTGGCCAGAAAACAAGCTCGTGGCAGTGATGTTTCTCCTCTGCCAGTGTTGGGAAGTACTTCAAGTACATTGTACTTAAAGTACTACTTCAAGTAGGTTTAGGAAAATTGTACTTTACTTGAAGTACATTATTTGAGTATGTACTTGTACTTTACTTAAAGTATTTTTTTCTGGTACTTTCCGAGGAAAGTACAATTTCCTATCTCAAAGTACATTTTCAAAATTTGGTTTTGTTAAATTTGTATCACGAAATGATGCTTTGTCAACTCCGAAGAAATACTGGGAGGGATATTCTCTCACCAGAGACGTGAGCAGACGATGCATCGCTCGGCTTGTTCTGGGGGCGGCTTCCCCGTAGCTTTTTGAACTCTGGCTACTTCTCGGTCGGTCAGCGCAAGCGTGGAGGTTTAAAATATTAGGAGAACAAAATTAATCATAATCTAGCACCTGAAACTGGTGTGGAACAATTAAACTTTCAAGTCGAAGAAAAAGTCAACAGAGGAGAACGTCACAATGTTTTGGGACATTCTCTTTTTTCTTTTCCTTCGACTTGAAAGTTCCTTAATTTTTTCGCACCGCAATCTCAGCTGTCACATTATGATTTATTATCACCAGCTCACTTTCACACTCACTGTTTTCTTTCATTAAAGAGAGGACACTCCTCTCTGGGAGGATTGCTTGCGGAAGCCACGGGGCTGACGTCATGCTCTCTCCTAGTACAAGCGGCGCCAAATTCAGAAGAGGGACTTCTGAATTTGGCTTTATTCCTGAAAATAACTACCCTGTGGCCACTTGACTTTATCATATATTCGCTGCTGTTTTTAAAAATAAGTCATGCATCCCTGATTACCCCTGGGCAATGCATACCAGTTAAAGGGGCGATGCAACAATTTTTTTACTTTGCGCAAATACCGCTTAGAACGAATCCCTGACGTTAATCACCTATGAAACACGCGTTCGTTTTTCACCCCACATAGAAGTCTCAGAAAAAAATAAAGAAAAACGAGCAGCGTTCACCCCCTCAACTCGCAGCCAGAACAAGTGGCCACGTGATCTAGAGCCGATTATATGCCGCCAATGTTGATCACAGCCACGCGCTGGGGTCGGCAGAGCACAGGACACGCGCCGAGTTCCAGACATTGTTATGGCTCGGCTATTGTCGTCGTTGCAGCGATTGGACACGGACCACTACCCGAATGCTTCTCGAGCTAGTAATTATCACGAGCCCAAATCGAGTGCCCACGCAATGCTCGGGTCCAATCTATGAACAGCATTCAAATATCGTCATATGGGTGTACTGCGATCCCCACTTTACGTCATCAAATTTTGCAAAAGAGAGATTGAATGAAAATGATTGCTTTTGTCTCTGAAATTACACCGCAACAAAGGATTTTCTTGGCCAGTGGCGTTGCGTGCGAGTAACCTTGAGTTCTACTAGTGCCAGTAAGCTTGTGTAAAGTGAAAAACATTCCAATTGAATATTGTTGCACGGTTCCTTTAAAAATCACTGTATAGGGGAATTAAAGGACATCATAAAAGATTGTGTTTAAAATACTTGTACTTTATGTTGAAAGTACATTGTATTTATAGTACTTTACTTCAAGTACATTGCACCCAGTGTACTTGCTACTTTACTTAAAGTACATCACGTCTCATTTACTTTGTACTTTACTTGAAGTACCTTTTAGATGTACTTTACCCAACACTGTCCTCTGCTCCTAATTTCCTCCTTTCTGCTGCTCGCCCGTGCACGTTGAGCGCTCAGCGCGTGCTCCCGCTGACACAAAGGCCAGCAAACGTGCCAGTGGTGGTAGCAGTGCCCAGTTCGCACAGAAGCGGAGCCCAGCTAGCTCATCGACCCGATCGAGAGTGCCTCGCTCGAGATCGAGAGGCTCACAAGCCAGTAGCTATCGTTTTAACTATTCAAGAGTTAAAAGCATAGTCAATCAATCAGTGAAGAATGTTATCAAACGTTAAAGAACATATATAAGACATGCCTTGTCAGCATTTCGTTAATGAAAGATCTTTTGCACGACAAAAACGTTTAATTCATTTTCGCTGTAAGTCAGAGCGCAGCCGACATAACAGGTCAATGAGACCAATCAAGCAGAACCAAAAAACACTATGTCACGGAGCTCAACATCCTATAGTGCGTTTGTTGCCACCGGTCAAAGCAATCAAGCGCAAACCATGCACTATGGCCTTGCGCTTTTAGTATGCGTGTTTGTGCTTGTGTATCTTATAGTCTTTGACTGCATTTTGATCTATAATAAAACAAACAATAGCAGACTTTTTTTTCTTCAAGACGGGTGTTCAGAAGGGCGCTTTATATAACTCATCATTTTGATGGTAGTTTGATTAAACTTGAATACCAATTATCTGACCTTATAAATAACCACCCTAATATTGGTGAAATAGTACGCCGAGGTCGAAGACTCTGCATGTTCAAGAAAAGAGTAAAAGTGTATTTTGTAGCCCAAGTGGCTTAAATTTTGTTAGGCGAGTGGGTAGCAGATTTAAAGTGCATTTTATGGTGCTTTTGATATTTTTTGCATTATTATTTAGGTCTATTTATAATTTGATGTTGAAAAAAAATATACCAAGCTCTTACATGTATCTTTATCTATATATATATTCTGTTTGATTGCAACAGATATGAAGAATTTTACAGTAACGCTGACACTGTATGTTAATTAATGTGATCTCAATGATTTCGATGGGAATGATTTTTATTTGAAACGTTTGATGACGTTGATATTAATTATGATAACTACGATGTTTAGCTGATGTCAATTTTATTATTTTATGCGTAATTGATTTTTATACTGACACTGGTCCTGTACACCGTTGAATGCTGTAAAAAGGGGCTGATGGCCTGGTCAGAAGACTTTTAATGCGAGAAAAGTATTTGCCCCACCACGCGAAAATCCGGCGGCGGCGGCGGCATGATTAAGCGATGGTACCAAAAATGGCCGACGGCGCAAAGAGTAAAAACACGTCAGAAATGCTCGGATTGACGTCAAGATTTTCACGAAGGTTCTTATAAACAAAGTAAATGAACGACTTTCGAAACAAACTTTAGTACATTTCGGTCTGGATGGGGATCGAACTTGGCCTCCGGGGTGCGAGACGGGCACGCTTCCCCGACTCCACGGCGGCTCCAAGGTCCTGGCTGACTAAGGTGTGCCTTGTGCGTACGTCATCGCACACGTCCCATCGCAACCATCTGGCTGACTAAAGGTGTGTCCAAGTGCGTGCGTCATTGGGCACGTGGCGGTGCAGCCAATGGGGAGAAGGTGGCGCCACGTCATGAGTGTATAACATGAGCGCGCTGTTTCCCGCGCGTCACACACCGAATCAGCAAAAATAACGCATGTCGAAAAATTAATCGAAAACTTTTCACCAAAAGGACTGCAATGCTTTTATATTCCCACACGTAAGCAATCAAAAGTGTCTGTGCGGAATTTGCTTTTGTATTCTTTTGCCGCAGCCCCTCAGACACATGTATGTCTGGAAATAAGGATTATTATTATTATTATTAACTCACGCACACAATATTTATTTTTATTATTACAACATGTTCACGGGAGAACCGCCAAGCGGTCTGAACCATCTAAAGTTCAGTGTGTCTTCACGTTCCTAATCGCGTCTCCAGCTCGACGCTCGCCCTCGCGCGGCGGAAACGGGAAGCGCTCTAGTGAGGGTTCCCCGATTCTCCTGCCCAGCGGGCACGGCGGAACTGCTCGCGATCATGGCTCGCGAAATGTCCTTTCCGAATGCAAACAACACTCTTCACTGTCCCAACGTGGTGCTGCAGCCGGTATGGGATTGTACCTTATTAGAGAGTTTTAGTATTGCGCATAAAAACAAACGCCAGCGCTGTATGTTTGCGTTAGGGTGGCGTGCTCCACGTTCAGCGCGTTGCGCATCGTTGCCATGCTCCGATCCAAGACCGCAAGTTCGGGCTCCACTCACGCGCAGCGTGGAACACGCAGAGCTAACGCAAACACACAGCGCTTGCGTTCGCTCGTATAAACCAACACACTGTTTACAAACAAGCCCGCTTTGCCCACAACAGGTGTGGGCACTGCGCATGCGCAGAAGCCAAATTTGGGAGGAATGAAGCGTTAGCGCATGCGCAGTACCGACAGCAGCGCCACCGCGGTCGTATGACGTCAGCAAGTTGAGTTGGTCTATATGCAGTGCTAAAACTCACTACTGTTTCGCCGGCTTCCAACGCCAACGAAACGTGCTGCAGTGAGCAGACGAGAAAGCAGGTAGGCGTTCCTTTGAACTGGAAAGGATGAGATCGACAAAACGACGGCGAGCAAATACGAAAGTAAATAAATGTTAAAAAAGAGTAGTAATTAAAAAAATAATCCGTTTTTTTTTTCCGGGGGGGGGGGGGGGGGGAGGTGATTTGGTCTGGAAGGATATTGGCGGCGACTTTGGAAGTTCTGCCGATTGTCAAAAGTCGCTACTTTGATAGCCCCCTCAATTAATCTAATTTTACATGAATTTCTCACATTACCTAGAATGTTGTCATGGATTTTAGACTTTAATTATTTTATGACTTGGTAATTGAAAATGCTGCAATTGGCACCAGTGATGATAATTAGCACACTTTAGATTGTCATACCTGATCGCGCGTTTGAAATTAGATCATAAGCAACTAATTATTTTACAGCTTGAAAAATTGCGTATTGAAATATCTGAATTTTAATATTAATATTAATTAGGGCTGGGCAATTGATCGATTAACCTTCCGATTAATCGATTAAGGCTTTAATCGCGATCAAATTTTTTAACCGGTTAATCGGTTTTTAATCGATACTCGAAAAGAAGCCAACTGGACGCACGCATGGCTCTATCCTGGACGACCTGCCCAAACTAGAAGTGACTCATGCCCCCCCTTAAAGGAAAACGCTGCGTGGCGTGTATCCGGTCGGTCAGTCCCGAGCGGTTTTCCGTTCCCAGCCAGGTGCTATGAGCAAGGTTCAATTCTCGCGCTCGCGAAGCGTCACGTGTTCGAGGATATACATTACAGTTCTGCCGAGGCCAGACGGACAAGCCGGGCCGGCAATTGATCCCCGCGCGACCGCGAAACTTCACAAACTTCACGTGTTGAGGATCTATGAAGCGCAGACCGCATGGCGCGTTTTTGCTCGCGATTCAGGCGCGTCGGCGTCAAACTGACGTAATTTCCTTCGCGCGGGCGCGCGTTTTCGCGGGAGCGTTAACAAGACGCGCGCGCCGAGGCGTCGAAGCGGCTCTCGCCCAATGAGGGTCGGTCGAACTATCACGTGATCGTGCACAGTACGCTGTTTCGTATTGAGCACATTTCAAAGTGTTCAAAAGCATTTTTATTTTCCATATAAAAATTGAAAAGGTGTTTCTTTTGACAACAACCCCGTTTTATTTACTTATTTGTTCATTTAATTTTCATTTTGTAGTATTTGCGTCAACATTTACATCGCGTGTTGAGAATTCTGTTATCTGGCAACGCTGACAACGCGCGGCCGGCGGTGCCTGGCTTTGTCTGCATGCGGGTGCCCCCGCGTCAGCTTCCGCGCGAGCGTTCATAGCGCGTCGCGTTTTCGCGTGCAGAAAAACGCGCCATGCGAAACAAGCAGAGAAACAAGCTGGGAAGCTAACAACGCCATAGTTACTTGTTCCAGTATTCGGCCCGTAAAAATGGACGAGTTCACGAGTATGAAAGGCAATCTCGCTGGAAAGTTTGGGTTTAAAGTCAACTCCAGCGGTGAAATTCTTATCTCGAAGGAAGTCCACTGCATTATCTGCAAAAAGCCGTTTTCGTGCAGTGGAAGCGTAAGTTCGCTTCAGTATTTTCTACGAGCGAAGCACCCATGTAGCTGCTGCAAGGACCACCCGCCAAAACGCACACAACAATCAACGCCTTCTCATCGAGGCCCCTTTCTCTGAAAAAAGAAGAAAGCATCGCCCAAGCCCTGACTTCTTGCCTTCCTGTCGGAGAATGTGGACAAACCTCTTTGTCTTCGGAGCTAGAGCAAACATATGTGAGTCTTTTCATCGTTGAACTATATGTATCCTCAATTCTAAATGTCCTTTGAGCCGTGTAGCAGAGAGTAAAATAAGTCTTCAAAGGCAAGACGAGTTGTTGCATTCTTTTTAATATATTATTTATAAACATCAACGCAACTGATTAATCGATTAATTAATCGATTAAAGGGCGGCGATTAATCGGGTTAGAATTTTTAATCGACGCCCTGCCCTATTATTAATACAAATCGCGGCAATGTATGTCCCCAATTAACGCCACGATCACAAAAATACGTCATTTAGCCATAATAGTCTTTCCTGAAAGGTATCATTTTGTTTTGGTTTTAGCACATGAAAACCTCTGACATCGTTATCAAGATGGACAAACAATCAAACACTGGATGCAATATAAACTCATATGCGTCACGCGTTGCTTTAAAAAACGCAAACTTCAGCTGCCTGACTCGGATTCCGTCTGTTTATTGAACATATTGTATAAAATGGATTTATTCTGTTAGTCTTGTGCTGGGAAAAATGTTAAAGCAATTAATCATCTAAATACCCAAAAAGTCATTGAAAGGCCTGCAGTTCATTATTTCTTATGACAATCATCTGAGCGAGAAAAGGCAGCAAGAGTGCACAAATATCAGCACAGATTTTTTCAACAAATAATAATATTCTGTTGTCTCTAAAGTGTATGAAAGACCCTTTCTTTAAAGGGACAAAAGTTTCCGCGAGCAACTTCTTTAACTAAATAATCACGGTGTGTAGACACATTTTGAGTTATGAAAAAATCTGAAACTAAGACCTATACCGAGAAATTAAATCCAAAATAAAGGTTAGTTTGTTTCGCTCCGGAATTAAAACATTCCTCCTGGCCTGAATATTACGCTAAATACCGTTTTTGTTTTCAGGATAAAGAGGTGACCTGCGCTCATAACACCCTAGCTTCCTCGTATTACCAAAAATAATTTGTGTCGCTCAGTGAAGCCAGCACAGTATTCGCAACTTTCACGACCTATAGGGGGCGCACTGGTGCCTATCAAAATGGCTGACATCTGGATGATCGTCGTAGAACAGCGGTACGAGGCTGGGTCTGCGACGCGCAAGTAAATCTAGCTTTGCTATATACGAGATGTATTAGAGCCTTACGTTACTTTTTCCCGCCAGGAAGGTGTAGGCAAGCCCATTTATTATGAGGCCAATCATCCAGGAGCTAGGGAACGCGAATCGCACACCGCGGTACCACCATCGCTGAAAGTTGCGAATACAGGCTCAGCAGCGGCACGCATCTCCGACCCTCACTAAACCCGCCATTTTGAAAAAGGAGTGGCGCCACCTATAGTGAAATGGAGTCGCGAATAGCCGTCTGCACGTTCACGTTCAAATGGAAAACACCGTAGACCGTCTTCTCTTTTCAAATGACAACGAACCGAAGCAGGCACGTAGCCGGGGGGGGGGGGGGGGGGGGGGGGGGGGCATGGGGTTCGGCCTTCTCCCGAAATCTTCCATTTTGCTGAGACCTCCTCTCCCCCCTCCACCTCATAGCGCATTTTGTCATGGGCGGCCCCCCCCCCCCTCCCCCCCCCCCCCCCCCCGAAACAAAATCCTGGCTACGTGCCTAAACCGAAGACCACATGAAGTGGTGACAACTCAGCCATTTTTCCGCCCAATCGTTTTTTTATGCATTTTGAAGTGCGCGCAATCCGGTGTCACTCAGCTCAAGCCCGTGGCTTTGGCTAGTGCATAGACGCCATTTTACCACCCAAATCACGCACCGAGTGCGCGAGAGCGTCACGCGCTGGCACATTCAGAGCAACAATGGATGTCTTCACCCTGAGACAGACAGACATGTAGGCAACCTAGGCTAGAGTGAACAGGCATGATCTCTTACGGCCATTGCACCGCGAGTAGTTGCTCCCTGCGGCGGCAGCTTGGAGGGGTCGCTGTAACCCTACCGCTCCTACAGTGCTTTAATTCCTTCTGAGAGGCACGTCCTCCTCACCGTGTTGTCCTCTTTGCTCGGGGGTTGAGTTGGATAAGTTTCTAGAGTAATTGGACCTACAGGTCGTGAGGCCAGCTGCCTTCAGGGACTTATGCGGAACACGTCTTTCTCTTCGTCTCCTTAAGAAACAAGTTTGTATAGACAAGAACTTAATTATTGTAAGCCGAAACTTATTTCAATCTGCTCACTACAGTTATTTCAAGCAAGCATAATTGCACACATTTTCAATCGCATTGGTCGGGGAACAGTTGTTCAGGATGGCTCAGGCGGCGTTGGGCATGGTTGTGTGGTCGCACCCCTACGCGGCTAAAGAAGTTCCATTGCTCCTCGGCGAGAGTGAAGGCCACAAGGAAACCGCTCTCTGGCCCAGTCATGGAAGAACATGGCAGGGCAGCACTGAGCATCTCGCTTGATTTTATTTCGCAATACTCATTGCGGGGACTCAGAAAAACGAAAGAGAAGCGCGAGGAAACTTCACGAGTTGTGATCCTGGACCGGCTTGCTAGAACAGCGTCTCAGCTGAGACTGAGTGAAAGAAAGCACTGCAAAAGGTTGGGCGCCCGACTGTCTTGAGACGCGGCTTGAGTCCCGCTCAGCTCAAGCGCTGGTTTTGGCATTGCCTTCTTTCCCAAAGTCTCAGCTGAGACGCTGTTTCTAGCAAGTCTGAAGGCCGGTTCAGACACTTGCGTTTGAGTGCGTTTGACTGCGTTGCGTCGAGAACCGAAAGCAAGTCACCGGCACATCTGTGCTTCGTATGAAGCGTGGAATCCAATTCAAGGAATCATCTTGGCACGCGATATAAGCAGCAGGGATGTCCTGGTTTCTCGCCGCCGCAACGCAGTCAAACGCAGTCGAACGCAGTCAAACGCAGTCAAACGCAACTGTCTGAACCAGGCTTGACCTGGCTACTTATAATTAGTTCCAAAGGACAAGATTCGTGGTTGGTGTAAACGCAAAGTGGAAGCCTGGAGTCGTTGCATTATTAAACCAACACCATGAAAGTTGATCGTCTGACATTGTTCTTTTTTGAAAAAATGAAATAAAAATTAATCCAAAGAAAGACGACCGTAGTGAGGGTTTCGCACATGTGCAACGCTTTTGATAGGGCACTGCATGGAAAGGGGGTTTATTAGACCCTTTTCCTGAGCCTCAGAACACGATGACTGGCTGTTTGTTGCCTTACCCATAGAGTTATTACAATAAACGCTAGAGGCTCAGCTGGCGCTAGTGTCTACGGGACTTCCGGTTGCAAATTGAAGCAGATAGCATGCAGTCTACATTTCCAGCCTCCCTGTGTATTCCTATGGGAAAACACGCGTAAATTTTGTCTCTTCGCCGGAAAATAACATGAATAACTTTTGTCATTTCGGTTGTTCCGGATAGTATGTACCTTTTTTGGTACTGTGAAAGTGTATAATTGCTTTAGTTACAGCATTTTTCTTTACCACTGAACGATGTTAAACTTCGCTCTATTTCAGGCCCAAAACCTCTGTTTCAAAGAAGGTATGTGAAAACGAGCGACGATTCTATGCCAACTAACGATCGAAAAGAATGTAGAGTGTGTTCAAGGTTTGCTAGCATTGCGGTCCTGTCACTCAATGAAAATGACTTCGTTGTGCATCTTTACGATCGGTTAAAATTAAAACATTTGAATGCAAGAAATAAAGTACGTGGGCTACGAAAGGTGTGCTTTTTTTATTATTTCCCATGTCGGGCAGTTTTTATCGGGCACCTGTTCTCTGACTTCTCCCTATTTGCAAAGATTTAGAGCGTGCGGTTGATGATTTGAACATGCATCTTTGCACATATTCATGAGCAGAAAGAATAAAGCAGAACTTATTTATTGCAAATCGGACTATATTACGTGGCTTTCAATTTATTTTGATCGTCTGCGTGCACAAGGAGTTACTTATCCAGTGTTACTGCGCGTAGTTCTTGCCGTCTCTCTTGGTTTTCCGCATGTCCTTCGTTCGTTTGGCACGTATATTCCCCATGATGGAAAGCGTCGAAGCCGTGTTCGCGCTAACAGTGTCCGACAGTGCACATAAATACACGTACGAAGCGGTTTTAACACCGTTTTTCATGCCACGAATTTCAAATAAAAATGCTGAAACTGACCAATGATTTCGTCTGCGTGACTGAGAAATGTTCCAATGTGCCTAGTACGTACAAATTATTCGTGATATTGTCTCTTATAATCGAGCGCAGCGAGAAAATGCACTCGCTTTTTCCCATAGAAATGCATTACCGGAAGTCAATTTCTGACTGCTTGCTGTCTGCTTCAAAATGCAACAGCACACTAGCGCCAGCTGAGCCTCTAGAACTCTATGGCCTTACCGGCCTTACCATGAGGACCAGTCACTGCGGTTTACACATAACACTCTCCGTAAGTTTTCTACAAGTAGAGTAACGTTAAAACTGAAAATCTAAAATTCCTGCACGATGGCGAACAAAACAGAACCAGAGCGGTTGGAAAGCTGGAACCTTAAAAAGAAAAATGGTGGGTAAAAATCTTGGAGTGAAGGAAAAGAAATTCCCCTTTGTCGTCACCATCATATGGAGCTCAATATTTGCACCTTTCGTGGTGTCGGAACATGGCAGGGAGCATTGAACTTGCTCGTGACCCATGTTTTTTTCTTCTTTTTCTTGCAAGATTATTTACTCATTGCAAGAACGAGGAAGTAGCGCGAGGAAATATTTGAGAAAAGAATCCTCTGCATCAGGGACAGAATCCCCCCCAGCGCCACTTTTCCTGAACTTCTCAACCTCGAATTTCAGCCACCTTTCAAAAGATGGCGAACACGAAATTTTGCTCTCTCGGAATTTTTACGTTTGAAACCCTCGGATCCTGACCTGGAAGTTTTGATCCGGCAAGTGGAATTTTGCTTGTCTCTCACCACCAAACGCCTCTGCATGTAAGGAGCCATGTCGTCATTTGAGAAAGTAGTGAACATCGGTGACCATTTATCTTCTGACATCACTCCTGGGCAGCGCCCACCGGTAAACTCCATGGAAGACAGCCCTGCTGCCACTCCAAACGGATCACCTGAATTTTCTAACTTGGAGCATTCCGACATGGAGCAGGACAACGACTCTGGAGGACAATGGTGCATCTCTGGAAATCGGAAACGTGTTCGAAGTGATGACTCACTCTCTGATTCTGGCACAACACGTTTGTCAAACAACAGTCTCACCGTCGTATATGCCCCGACTGACCCAGAGAAGAAACTAACTTCTCTTAGCAGTCTCAAGTTCACACAGGCTCTCGAGAAGATAAGTCCGGAATGCATTCTTCAAGTTCGCTACAATCAACGACTCAACCTTATTGCAGTTGACGTCAGAAACGGACATGCAGCACAAGTGCTGATGAACAACACATTACTATGCGGTATCCAAGTTCGACCATACTCTCCGTTGTCAGGCAAAACAAGCATCGGAGTAATTCACGACGTTGATGCGGATGTCACCGATGAAGAACTGGCACAACACCTACGATCAGAAGCCAAGATTGTCAATGTACGACGACTTGGAAAATCTCAAGTCGTTAAAGTCGTGTTCAGCGGCAGCCACCTTCCGAGCCATGTCTTACTAGGATATGTGCGACACTCTGTTGTCCCATTCAAAGAGAAGCCCATACAATGCCACAACTGCGGCGGTTTCGGACACAAAAAGATCGCCTGCAAACGCGCCCAAGCTTGCAATCGATGTGCCGAGAACCACGTTCCGACAGCTGAGGGATGCACGTCCAGCTCAGTGAAATGCATTAATTGCAGCGGCAATCATGAGGCTACATCGCACATATGCCCGAAGTGGAAGGAAGCACAGTCTGTAGCTACATATTCAAAAATGAATACCGTAGGGTTTCGTGAAGCAAGATCCGCCATCTTCCCTCAAAAAACGACCAGGGATACCGCCGAGGGCACCAGAAGACCAGAGTCAAAGTCAGAAGAAACTGACTTTGACGCTCAAAAGAACTGGCCAAAATGTTAAAGAAAAGATGAACACCAATCCCTCAATCAGTCAGATCTTGACGCAAGGTTCGTCAGAAAAATCTATACATCAGCCATCACCCAACGCGGGACCTTTGAAACGCCCCTGTGCCAAGAAAGACGAAGTTGTAAAAGAAAACACAGCTAGCAATCAAGTGACACTGGAAAATGAAGCTCCTGGATGGATACCAATCATAAAGGCAGGTGCTAGCATAGCACTTGCCGTTTTGGCAAAAATTGAAGCTTCCTGGGCGGGTGCCCTGTCATCCATTATCCAGACAATGCTTCCCCTTCTAGGAGGTTGTGAGTAGGATCACTCAACACAAGTGCGCATCGTTACCAACGAAACGAAGCAAGCGAATTCCAACACTGCGACACAGCACGGCACAGGCGTAGTCCATTGTTTCCTTCGCTGCTTCAATGGAATGCAAACGGACTGCGCACTCGACTTGCTGGACTGCGGCAATCGCTCACCGATAAGAAAATTGATGTCCTGGCCCTTCAGGAAACGAATGTTTTGCCCGGAGAGATACGCTTACCACCTTACGTGTTATATCATAGCGCGGCTATAAACCCCAATGGAAGATCACGAGTCTCCATACTTGTGCGAGATAAAGTACATCACTCTGAGCTTGACCTTTCGGACCTCTGTTCACCATCTGAAGAGTATGTTGGAGTGACGATCAGAATGGGAAGGAATGAAACGACAATTGTATCAGCGTACGTCACGCCACAAGGTCTTTGGGATACAAAACCACTTGAAGAAATAAGTAAAAGAAGCCGAGGTAACTTAATTATCTGTGGAGACTTCAATGCTCTCAATGAAATATGGGGTGGCACTCGCACGGATGCAAGAGGACGTCAGATAGAGACAACGGCAGCAGCGCTCAATCTCCGAGCTCTCAATGACGGATCGGCTACATTCTGCCGACGGCACACAAAGGCGAGCACCCTGGACATAACGCTGGTCTCGTCAGAAATCGACGCTCTCTGGACTGTGGAGCCGGACACGGGCGGAAGTGACCATTTTCCAATCAACATGATACACCCCAAAACGGCTCCGAAGACCATCAAGGAGTGCAAGGTAGTTAACTGGGACCTTTTTCGTCAATACTTCACTTCCGCCGCAGATAGTAAAAGCTATACAGACATCACTACTTGCATTGCGGAGTGTTTGCAACGCGCAACCCGCATTGTTAAGGTTCCAGCGACACGTCCAACACCTGACCTTGAGTGGCTTAACCTACGAGCCGCTCGACGACAAGCCCAACGAAGGGCACTGCATACGGACGCCTTATGGGATTGGGCACGATACAATCGCATAGATGCTTGCTTCCGTCGCCGCACAAAAAAGCTGCAAAGGTGGCAGTGGAGTAGTGACTGTGCATCGCTGAGTGGCCCTGGGGGAGGAAGACGGGCGTGGGGGCTCGTTCGAGCTCTTAAAGGGGCCAAAATTCCGCGACATCCCATTACAACACTTGCAATCAAGACTGGTCAAACCATGATTGAAGTGGCGGAGCATCTGGCGGACGAGTTTGCACGGTCCTCTACTACACAGTCTGTACACCAGCAAACATTGAATGCCCCACAGTGCATCAGTGCTTCTCCAGACAGCGAGAGCACATTGGGCAGCTACACCGACTTTACTTTGGCAGAGCTTACGCACGCACTTAATTGCACTAGAAAAAAGAGCGCTCCAGGTCCTGACGGTATAACGTATCAGTCTCTCCGAAATATAGACCCAGATTACCACCCCGACATTCTGGAGAAACTTAACGCTATCTGGAAAGATGGGACACTTCCAAATACATGGAAAGAGTCAGTAATCATCCCAATACCTAAACAAGGAAAACCATTGGAGGAAATCTCATCCTACAGGCCTGTCTCGTTAACAAGCTGCCTTGGAAAACTCCTAGAACGCATGGTTCTCCGGCGCCTCACGTGGCTTCTAGATCGAGCGAATGCTTTCCCCCCTTCGTTGGCGGGCTTTCGAGCAAGGAGGTGCACTGCGGATGCGATAGGAGACCTCGTGTCGACCCTAGAAGAAGCCAAATCTACTGGCCAAATGGTACACTGTGTCTTTCTAGACATTAGTCGTGCGTTCGACACCCTGCCTCATTCTATCATCAAACAGCGACTCAAGTACTTTGGTATCTGTGGTCGAATCCTCACATTCATAGAGTCGTTCCTCACTGGGCGGAGCTTCACTGTCAAGATTCCTGGTGCAACTAGCACTTCACGCCCAATATCCAAAGGTGTTCCCCAAGGCAGCGTATTAAGCCCCTTACTTTTCAACGTGGTGATGGCATCACTTCCTCACTGCCTTCCGACCAACAACGAGACCCTCCATGTCGGCATGGCAATATACGCCGACGACGTTGCTATGTGGTGCGAGGGTCCCTCCGAAAGTGCCGTAGCTATCCGAAATCGACTTCAAGTAGCCCTAGATGCTACGGCTCTGATGATTTCAAAACTCGGCCTCTCACTATCAGTGGAAAAAACTGCGTCGCTCCTTTACCGACCAGTAGGACGAGCACCCGAGCACGCACTGCGGCTAATGATTGCTGGAACTCCTGTTAAAGGGCAACTCCGCTCAATTCCGAAAAATTTAGGTTTACATGCGATTCCATTTCACAAAGCACTACTAAACAGCTCTACGTCCTCGGGTGCACGAAATGTGGAGTATTATTTGTGAAATCTTACTTTAAACATCAGCTGATACCGAAACCGAAACTTCGGTTGCGTCAGGCAACATTGGTCTCGTGTCGACAGAGTCATGGCCACGTCACGTCGAACCACGTGGTCTTGCGATGTTCGTGGGGGCGAGGGACAGGGCAGGCGACGAGGGGCAGGTCGCTTCGCATGGCATGGACGGGGATGGCCCGGGGGAAAGGGGGAAGGGGAGAAGACGAAAGAGGAGAGGGGGAGCGGAGAAACAGACTGATAAGCGCGCAGGGCAGCGCAAACTAGTGCATCCGCGTTACGGTGGTCACGTGGACGCCGTTGAGCCAACACCGGGAGGAGAAACTCATGACGTCATCGTTCAATTTCGCTCTAAGAAGTAAAAACAAACAAAACGTGAGAATGACGTAGTCATGCCTCTGACGTAGTGGGTCAACGTTGGCCGCTCCAACTCCGTCGCATTGACTGCGCTGGCGATTGCGCCTCACGTCGCACGCTAGAGTTGGCAGATTTCGGCGACTTGGCTCATTTGAAAGTTTGCTGGCCAGTTTAGTAAATATATAGACGGAATTAGATCGTAATATTTGACATGGGGTCTTCCTATATGATACTGAAGAGGGCTGCATAGTTTTCTAAATATCAAAAATGAAGCGGAGTTGCCCTTTAAGAGAGTCAGTAGCCATCTCTATCTTGGGGTGGAGGTGGATGACCGCGTGACCTGGAGACCTGAGGTTCGGAGGACTTTGGAGCGATGTCGTGATCTACTACGAGTCATACGACATCTCGGAGGCCCTTCGTGGGAGCGCCACAACGTACACTCCTACAACTCTACAAAGGTCTTAAAATGTCGAGGCTCTTGTGCTCCCTGCCACTCCTAAACATCGGAAGGGCCCAGATTCGGGACATTGACACCTTTCACAGGAAGGCGCTGCGTTGCTGCCTCGGACTTCCACCATCTTCAGCAAACACCCCGACCCTAGTTGCGGCAGAAGGATGGCCTCTCTCGTTAAGACTTGAGGAGAGAGCAATGCGTCACATCGCTCGCATTAACAGTGTTCCCGTGGTGGACAATATCAATTCCCACCTGTTGGCCCGTACAAATTCTCACCTCGGACAGCTGGCATTCAATTTTCAGCACGAGATTGGAGCACCAGGGGAATATATATATATCCTCCTCCCCCACATTCGAAGAGAGCACCCCTGTTAATACAGGAAACACTACCAATTTTTCAACGTAAGGCGAATGTCCCCACGTTAGTCGCCCGATCGATCACGTTCGAACGCCTGGAGGAAGCTTACGGCGATTGAATCCACGTATATACGGACGCCTCTGTCAATGCGGTCAAGAAAACAGCAACTGTCGCTATTACTATTCCCGAAATGGACTTCGAAGTGTCTGGCAGGCTTAGCTTCGAGACATCATCGACTACTGCAGAACTTGTTGCTATCTGGGCAGCACTCGAGTCCATCAAAAACATCACCCCGCCAACCAAGGCTGTGGTACTCACGGACTCTAGAGGCGCACTACAACAACTCAAACGTCTCGAGAGGGCCACCCCTCTCTTAAATAGAGTAGCATTAACTGCAACGGTAGAAGACCTTGGCTGGAGTTTGGCTCTGCAGTGGATTCCATCCCATGTTGGAATTCCCGGCAACGAGAGAACAGACGAGCTTGCTGCTCGGGCTCATAACGACGGCGACCCTACATTCCTTTTAGATCGCTTTACTGAGGCACACAGACTTATATGGGATACCATACGAAAAAAACACCCCCACACAGGGGTAGCGACAGGAAGACCACCTCCAAGCATCCCACGCAAACTCCCACGTTCAGAGGCATCACTCCTTCACAGACTTCGAACCGGCTGCCCGCATACCGCAAAGCGTCTCCATATGTACCGCCGCAAGACAGATCCCGGATGCCCAACTTGTGGTGATCCTGAAGACACAACTCATGCACTACTTTTGTGTCCAACCCATGAGGATCTCCGAAAAGTGCTACTGCGATCCTACGCTGCAGTTGGACTTCCGCACTCTACTGCCCAAGAGCTTTTGAACCCCAGTGGAACGCGGGGAATCGTCGAAAAGGCCTTTCGTGCTCTCCTCCAATATCTCCGGGACAGTGAGCTCTCGGATCGTCTCTGATGTTCGCTGACACAAAACAAGACTAACACGACGGATCTACAACAATTATTCAACGTTTAAATTCACGTATGCGAGTGAATAGGTAGCACGGCAAGTTAGCAACATCCTGATCTAGTGCGGAGCCGAGATGGGGACCTCCGCGGTACATTGACGGACTTTGCCATCTCGGATCGGCTCTGCGATAACAGCGGATGCTATCTTCCTGCTCGCTTCGGACTCATTTTCTCACAAGCCCAATTTCTAAACAAGCCCGTTGGCTTTTGGACTACAATGCATCGGATGCTCAAACTTGTACATAACCATCTCCTCTTCCTCTTTCCTTTATTTACCCATCTCCCAAAAAGCCAGGTAGCGACTTGCCCCTGGCTGGAGGCCCACATATCTCCTGGCTCCCCCCTTTCTCTTCACCCCAAAATAAACAAACAAACAAACAAACAAAAGATGGCGCAAGTGCGCGTCGTCTGCTACAACATAGGCTCTTTTTATTATTTAGGACAATTAGTATACTTTAAAAAAAATTACAATCATAAAAAGTGATTTTAATTAGAAGGAGAAAAGCACTAATTAAAGAATCGTTGCTTAAATAGCTGCCCTCTTCTTTGAAACCGGTTTCTTGCGTACAGAGTCGAGCTTCAAAATAGTCCCATGATTTAAACATATTTTAAACAAATCTGAATATGAATACGAAAAAATCAGGCTTCTAGTGAACCAGCTCAGTTCCTCTAGCATACAATTTAAAAAAAAAAAAATAGGTCAGATGCCAGAACGCTGTCTGAGAAAACCAAGAACGCGTTAAGGGAATTCTTCGAAATTTTACCATAATCAAGTTGTGTTTACAAGAAAACGGCTGGCGTTGCACTTCTAATATTTTGTATTCTGAGTTCCTATGTTTACCACAAGGCACAAGGCATAAGGCCCCTGAATGTCGTTGCTGCGTTATGATGTGAAACTGAGTTACGAGAACGAGACTTCAAAATCACATAAAAAAGCCTCTTTTTGAATAAATATTAAAAAATGTGAGCGTGCTAATTAACAAAAACACGTATGCACAGAACTAGACGAGTCCTTCTTCTATTCAATAAAAAAATAAGAACACGTCTTGGATGCATTGCAAGTCTAGAAACTTGGAATGCATAGCGGTATGTCCTTGAAAATATCAAAACTTGCACTTTTTGTTTTCTTATTGTGCGTTAAGTTTTGAAAAATGCGTATCATATTTTGCACTAAAAGAGTGATGATGAATTGGCTATTTATTTGCAAAAAGAACGAAATACGTAACACGCGCACAGACGCGACATTTGCACAGCAAACAGGAGCGTTAGCAGAGCTGCCACCGGTATTATAGTTGGGGCCTGCAGTCAAAACTACAAACGCGAGCTTGCCAGCGCTCCTGGCTTGGAGACATGTATTTCAAGTGCGGGCGCTCGTCCTGCGAAAGAAGGCAGCGACCTCGAGCTCTCGTGCTTGTGGCATTGGTTGCCGTCTCAGCTTAAGGTGCAACCCCACCCTTGGTTAGTGTGATTCTTAACCAACAGTTGGCCATGTGATCGCCTTCCAGACCTGCACATCAACGCAATAAATCGTGTGTGGCTATACACAATTGCATGCAAGGCGACTGGCCGCCGCCATGCCTCTGCTCGTGCGGACAAGCACATGAAATTGCAAGCTTGCTAACGCCATGTTCACGTGCAAGGTGCACGTGATTGCAAGCATGGGGCACCAGTCAGGGTCAATTGTTTCTCTTTGCGCGAGCTTTCTGTGGAGCGCGCCTCGGCTGCACCAGTTCCCGTGCAAAAAGAACAGCTACCTACGCCATGAGCTCAGGTAGAGTGGACGAGTGAGGCCACCGGAGTGCTATTTTGGTACCTCCGCACGTGGACAAAAACAGCTATACTTCGTCTCACCTTAGCATGGACTATTGTTAGCCGCGCATGCTAAAAGCGCGAGCTAGTTTCTTTGGATGATGCCTCGGCGGCGGCACGAGCGCTCGTACAGTGAGTGCTCCAGTCAAGGCAGTCAAGGCTAGCCGCTCGCGCTTGCACAGCCTTCGCAGTTAGTCCATGCTAAGGTGAAACGAAGTATAATCCAAGCCACTTCGCTCGTAGCGCCCTCTCGGGCGCCACGAGCGAAGTGGTTTGGATTAGCCGCTTTTTATGAAAAACGCGTTTCGTTCCAACGCCAAGCTCGACCGGCACACTGCTCAAGGTCATAGAAACGATAGAACGCCGGACTATATTTTTTATACAACCTAGACGTCAGGCGTCGCGTACATAAAGTCAGCGCGACCTGGCTTGTCGTCACAACGCCATGCGACATCAGAACGACGTCTTGACGTCAACGTCATCATCGACGTTGACAACGTCGTCGACGTTGACAACGTCAACATCAAGACTGCGTTCTGACGTCTTATTGCGTTGACAACGACGACGATGTCAACGTTGACGTTGATGACGACGACGACAACGTCACGGGACGTCAAGATGACGACGTCCTTGTCAATGCAACGTCATAAGGACGCTTGGTGTCAGTTCGTTGACGTAGTTGTTGACATGACGCAACTCGACATCACAAAGACGCCCCGACAGCTTCACGACGTCGGCGTCATCGTCGACCACGTTACACGACGTCAAGGCTTCGTCGTGACGTCATAGCGATGTTTGACGTTGCGTGGGGTGTTCACGTCAACGTCAGCATCGACGACCACGTCCACGTCGTTCTCGATGTGGCGCGCGACGTCATGACCGCGTTACTACGGCGACTTGATGTCGCGTAACGGCGTCGTCCTCAACGCGATGTCACGACCGCGTTACAACGGCGACTTGATGTCGCCAAACGGCGTTGTCGTCGACGCGACGCGATGTCACGACGGCCTTACGACAGCATCTTGGCGTCGTGTAACGTCGTCGACGATGACGTCGTGTCGTCGTCGTGTCGTGGTGCTTTGACGTTTCCTCTGACGTCAAAATCATAAAAAAATACAATATAGCCCCGGGCTATTTTTCCCGTATGACCTTGACCTGTGTCGTTGCTTGATCGCAGCGAAGGTGGCGCTGCGATCGAAGTGGCTTGGTTCCACCTGATCGCTTTCCACATTTTGAGGTGCAACTGAAAGCATGAGCAGAGCCTATAGCTCGTCCCACTCGTACCTTCTAGTACATTCTAGCTCAGGTCTCCAGCAAATATGGTCAGAAAACGCGCAAATCGTCCTGAGCTAATGGCGAGGCGAGTCACAATCTCGACAAAACAACCGATGCGTCAAAAATTTCGCGATTGCCGGTCCGCAATGGACCTCTTGGCGAATATGTGCTGCCACCTAGAAACGCGAATCGGTTCGAGACTAGGTGACTGGAAAACAACGCGCGCCCAAGGCCTCTCCCTCCCGTTCCACACCCAAAACGTCAGCTACATCCTGTTCACCCATTGAGGCGATGTGACCTAGATACGGCTCCCCCAAGCTAACCTTTGTCCCCATCGTGCGTAATCTTCCGCCCCGAGGTCGACACAACGAAACCGCTTAAAGGCAAGAAATGCAAGATGGCGGATTGCTTGGAACTAGATACTCTCGAACCCAGGCGCATGAAATACTCCGCGCATGCGCGCCGCGTATTTCTACAAAAGGTCCATTAGCACCTCGGGAATTTTGGAGGTCGATTCCGCGTCATTCAATGTGGTCAGATTTGTATGAGGGGTTGACCGTTTGGTCCCGCATGTGTTTGGCTCTATGGATTTTCAGAAAAACGTGATGAGGTGATAGACGTGGGTTTCCAAAACTCTAGCTTGAGGAATTAAATATTTCAAGAATTATAACAAATAAACTGTTTTCGTTTGGTCCGGTGTCTCACTAATCAGATCACTGGGGTGTTTATCTTGACTAAAACCATGAGACAGGAAAACACAAAAAATGACTTTCAGGTGGAGGTATTGAGTTTGGTAAACCCAGAGTAGGACTGGTACCGCAGTCTTACCCTTAATACATAACAAAAGTAGTGTCAAGGTTAAAAATTCACTCACGGCGATTTAGTTCCAGATTTTAGCCACGGGTGGCTTATCGACCTTCAAGCATTTTCGAAGAGTAGCTTCGCGCGTCAACGACAATCTCGCCCCCCTTTCCCTCACCGTCCTGCTACCAAATACTTTACTAGGGGGAATACATTCCCTCCGCTCATTTGCATTAGAAGGCTCGCCTACTGCGCTAATTTCCTCCCTGGCGGTTTAAACGTCTCGCCGCGCCGGAAAAAAACAACATATTTTTCCTCAAAAGATGTTTAGGGAACAAGCTATGACACATATTGAGCAAACACTTGCATCGATCGAACGGCCTGCTGCGCGCCCTTCGCCCACCGGCACGAATGCCTGGTAACCGCGCCTTCCATGGTAATAGGTGGCGCCTCCCACCACTCCCAATTCAATGCGGACGTCGCCAGCACTTTGCTGGTCATCCAGCCACTCAAACTGCGCCAAGCCTGCCCGCTCTACTGTACCCGCGCCGAGGCCACTGCATTATCGGGGAGTAGGATGTATTTTCCCTAGTAAAGTCTTTGCTGCTACGGTCCGCCGGTGCCCTCTCCTCGCGCCGTCCGTCTGCTTCAGACTTGTGCCTATCTTAAATACTCTACTCAAGATAGTGTATTTCAAATACATTTGGTAGTATTTTGGTATCTTGCAAATATATTTAGTCTAGAGTATTTGTTACCCTATCTTAATTACATTTCTCAATATCTTGTACTCAGTATCTCAAATACGTTAAAAAATATTTCAACAAAAACCCTTAGAAAAAGCATTGAAAAAACATTTTCGCCTAAACTATCTCCGGAACCAGGGATCGTCAGATTTCAGGGCAAAGCTGAACCGATTGTAAACTTCCAAGCGACCGAATACAAAAGAGGAAACGAGGCACGATCAAAACGCAGCCTCCAAATTTCCAACAAAGGACCAAATGGAGAGCCCCAAGTACGCCCGCGTCTATCTGTCCTCTTGTCCACTTTTCCTTTTCTCTTCAAACTGTCTTTGAATGGCACGTGACGCTTGGAGCTAGAAAGTGCTGATGACGTCATCCGGATTTTACACTGAGACTCCACCTCTTTTCTGCAGCTAGAGTGGTTCCGTCAGCGGTGGATTCTGACGCCAACGCTCAGTACGATCTCAATAAACCAATTTTGGAAATCCCAGGATCAGGGGGTTCAAGTATGAAACTGGCAAACACGTTTCCATGCGAGCAAAGACCCTCTCTGGGCCAAAGATGTTAGATCCTCCTGCTAGCTTTACTGAGCTGCAGTCACCTAGACTGGGCTTCCCCAAAGCCCCCTGTGTGCTTGTTGTGGTTCAACTTTTGCTCCCAAGCTCGTTCAAAGGCCTTTCTTCCATCTCCTTCCGAATGTTTCATTCTCAGGGTCTCCAAACCCAGTTATCCGCCAGGTGGAGTCATCTATAAACTAGTGGATTGTGATTCTGGAATCTTGACCATGTTGGCCATCTTGACCTCAGTGCGTCAAGAATGGTTTGAACTGCTGCAGAAGGGGGATGGTGAAGGGTGTTTAAAAGCGGTTTTATGGACGCTCTCCTCTGTTTCCTGTGTTTTTCTCTTGACGTCCCTAATATTTTTTTACAGGTTCAAGGAAGGGTGTAGAAAAAAATCACCCCGGAAGAAATTTCCCCGGAAGAAATGTCCCCGGAAAAAACGTCCCCGGACAAAATGTCTCCGGAAAAGAAGGCCCCATGTGGAAAGTAGGAAAAAATGTCCCCGTAGGATTCTCTATCTCTGGGTTTCCCTGGTCCTCATGGCCTTCGGGCGGTCCGGTCATCTGTCCTTGCGGAAAAAGGCACCCTGTGGCAAGTTAGAAAAAGCGGCCCCAACAAATAAGGAACTAAACGATTCCCCGAGGTACAGATCGCGACACTGTTAGCGTGAACACGACATCGGCGCATTTTCACATTTTGCTTAGAAAGAGTATTAGTTGAACGAAATTTATCGTCTGCATTATATCCTCAAATAAGCCGACCTATAATAGGGAGTTTTAGCGAGTCGTTTTTCAAGCACACGGTTCCGAAATCACGAACGGTACAGCTGGTCCGTTCCGTGAAACCGTACGTGAAATTTGACATGCTTTAGCGAATCGTGAAAGTTGCGCGACCGTGTAAACGATGATGATGATAGTGCTTAACGGTGGCGCCATCTTCTAGTGTACATGTGAAACTTTCTGCAACGTGTAAATCCGTGGCGGACACCGTGGTGGCGGCTCGTGTTTCCGGCGTACGACTGATGTAAACAAGACGGCCCATGTAACATCTGCCGGTCGGAATTCCAAGAACTTCGAAGCTAGATGGAGTAAAAAGTATCTAAACGACCGTAAAGGTATGTGGTGTGTCTCCGTCATTCTGAACTTGAACGATCGTTCACGTTGTGTGCCGTCGAACCAAATCATTTCGTCTGCTCGCGGTCACCACGGCAGCTAGTCTGCCCGCAGATCGCGAAAATTTACTAGCATCCGTAGTTTACAGCATTCACGATCGCTTACCATTGTGAGCAGTCCTCGAAATGATTTGGTTCAACCTCTCCAATGAAGCAGACTAACAGGACGGCAAATCTCCTGCCGCTGTCCTAAGCCTAACGCTCGGCTGGGTCGGCGAAGGCAGTCGCCGGACTGACCGCCATCTTTTTTTTTCACCCGAGTCGTGAACGGTGCTGGCTGCGTTGCTGCGTTGCGGTGACGACTCCAGCGGCCGGAATGGGAGAAACGAACGAGAAGAGCCTCCCGACTTCCCGAACGACTCGCGCGCGCATGCGCAGTGGCGTCGCCGATGCGTTGGAGGGCGAACCGTTCGTGTGGAAACGACCTGCTAAAACTCCCTAATGACTTTGATGACAATTAACCTTTCGTTTCTATGAGGAAAAAGATATAAAAAAAAAAACTAGCGATCGCTTGTTCGTGCTAACAGTGTCGCGCTTTTTACCTATTTGGAAATGGAACACAACTACCCCTAAAATCTCCCCAAACACAATAATTTGGTTTTGGCTAGAAGAGTTATAAATGTTTATTTCACAATGAAAAATAGTTGGCATGCAATGTTACAAAATCGGAAATTAAATGACACACTCTAGATTCATACACAAAAGTCAAAACCGGATCGTACGGCCGACGGCATGAAATCTTCAATACCGATTGCCCCAGCGGCGTACCTTTCGCAGAAATTGTAAAGACGGCCTTGCGTTTCTACGAGTGTGGACTCATGTCATTTGTGACCGGACAATGACAGGACCACGCGCCGAAGGCCATGAGAATCAGAGAAAAACCAGGAAAGCGGAAAAAATGTCCCTTTGGGGTCATTTTTTCCTACTTTCAACCTGGGGCCTTTTTTTCCGTGGACATGTTTTCCGGGACCTTTTTTCCTCCGGGAACATTTTTTTCCGGGGACGTTTTTACCGGGGATATTTCTTCCGGAATGCTGAGGGAAGAAGTGCTTCTTTTCGCTTTTGACTGGGGGGACAAAGTACTCGCTTTTGGTTATTAATCAGCGACAGAGGCTGCTGTCCTCGGGTAGATGTTTCTCCTGAGCGTGCACATGTGTCGTTCGCTGGGGTACTTATCAACAAGTCTGGCTGCCTGGCCAACTTTAGTTCGGCTGTAAGGGATATGCAATGCCGGACTACATGTCAAGTCCCCCGAATCGCGGCGGGGCATATTACAAACATATTGCGGAATGCGTCGTGAGCCGAGCCTTCCGTCAAATCAAAGCACGGCAGGTGCCATGTCTACAATACATTAGTCCCGTTTGTGCATAAATTTTTTCGGCACGCATTATCTTGCATGTCCCGAATTATTTCAGAGTAAAGGCTTCGATTACAGCAACTAAGGCTCTTCTTGGAGGCCATAAATATCACAGCAAAATATGATCGTCAGAGAAGTCATCACATATCAGACTTCCGACTTTTTGTTCTTATATTACCAGCTTACAAAACTTGCCAAGCATCTTGGAATGTAATTAAATTACTTTTACAAATAAGTTTTACTCCTCTCAAGATAGTTATTACTAAAAGTAACTTGAACACTACTCTAAATTCATTTTCAAATGGGTATTTAGTATCTTATCTTAAATACTTTTGTTGAGTATTTGGCACAACACTGGTCTGCTTCTGCGGCCGCGGGCTGCGTCATGTGCGAGAAGCGTTAGAGCGATAAAAAAAAAAAGAAAATAAGTCCGCTAGTCGCAGACAATTGGCGCTAACATCGTGGAACAAAACAGAAAGGGGAAAGAAGGCGCGAAAAAGAACAAAACTCCGCGGGGAAACCACATTCATTTTAGAGGCATACTTCACAGTTGTGTTTAAACACGTTATAAAATACCGAAAGAAAAACGTTCAAAATCAATCGCTGAGGGTATTCAGTCGTAGGGATGCGCTTCTTGTCCTCGCTCTTCTCCTGTCCACTCCTCGCCGCTCATCATCACTCATTGTCTCTCCCCAAGCTGAATTTTCTGCGTGTCTTCCGTGTGCTTTAGAGCAAAACAGAAATGAATATTGAGAGGCAAAATGGATTGAGCGCACCCGATAAGGCTGAAGTGTAAACATGGGATCTGGGCAAAATGTCCCGGACAAAACTGTCCCGGTCAAAATGTGCTCGGACAAAACGGTCCCGGTCAAAATGGGGCTGGACAAAGTGGTCCCAAGTTTTGAGGCATAGTTTGCTTGTTCTTGGAAGAGGGGAGTAGTCGATTGTTTGAATTTGCTGCAAATTGGAGATAGAAAAAAAAAATGTTTTGCTGAATACTTAAGTTATAAAACGCTCACAATTTTAAAGTTTGCATATTCAATTAAGCGAACATTGCATGCCAGTCGGTGAGCCAAGAAGGGCAAAGAAATAATAAAAATAATATACGAATGCACAATCAAAGAATGTTTCCATAATATTTGACATAATCATCGCGAGAAGAAAAACGTTGTTCAAAAACACGCCATCAGAAGAAACAAAAAACATATATTTGATGTTTGTGTTTAACAGCGTAAGGTCGGTCTGCCTTTGAGGAGATGCGACACTAGTTTATGCTGTAGATGAGAAATTTGGCCTTTGCAGTAGTACCACTGCTAGCCTGGGGTCTTTAACGTGCATCACGCAGTAACGATACACGACCGCACGCACGCCATCACAAATGTGTAGTATGTGCATGATTATTGTCCGAATCATCATGTACATATGTTTTCTTGCAGCGCCGTAGCGCCAATTTAAAATTACAGAAAATACCGTCGATTTATTTTTTTGAATTTTTTGTATTAAAGTTACAGTGCATCCTACGCTCCGAGCTCATAGAAATAATCAAGTAGTGCTAAAAACAAAACGTACTTAATGGTGCTGGTCGACTTTTTGTGCAAGTTATTACCGGCTAGACTAATGGACATTTCGCTAAATTACCCAAGCATCAAATAGAATGTTGGGAACACAGGTACAGGCGCTGCTCATGCTCGCTTTCTTATACAAAAGATTCGAAGTAAATAAATAAGACGCCAGCAAGGGCAGCGCGCGTACCTACGTTCCCGGCATTCTCTTTGACGCTTGGGAATTCGGCAAAACGTCTATTAATCACAGAGTGCAGCGCGACCTCGCTCTTTTATACTTCATTTCACGAGCGCGTGGCTTTGGAAAGTGCCTGCTATGCACGAGTTCTCGTACAAACAAAGGCATTCTGCTGAGCTAGGCTCACGTGCCTGTGCCTTTGTCTTTACTGCAGCCATTTGTGAAATTTGTGTACTCACCTCCAAGCTCCAGCTTTGCACAGTCTCTGACTTTTGCTCTGACTTATTCAAATAGGAGCCATAAAGCCAAATGAGCGATAATAGAACTTACATTAACTTTTGGGCTTCTTTAGTTGTTTTCTCAAATATAACACGAAAACCTTAAATACATTAAAATATACATTGCACATGTGTTGAATAAAGCTTCAGAGTAGCAGTTCACTAAAACTTCAAAGAGCGTCCAGAGCGTCAACAAATCACTTGGGACCATTTTGTCCTGGTTTGCGCTTGAGACCATTTTGTCCGGGACAATTTTGTTCTACACCCTGTGAACATAAAATAACAAACTAGGAGACATAGAACCAACGTAGCGTTATATTCAATAGTTCATGGTATTATTGCCCTGTTTTATTTTTATTTTTGTCATCCTTGAAAGGGATGTTGAACCAAACATTTCAGTGTCTATAATAATTGGCACACTATCTTTCCATGAGTCAGCAGCCGCCTGTGTGCGCGAGCACACGCAACGAAATTGACGTCATCATTTCCCCCATTCACGCTTCATAAGCTTGAATGGGGGATATGATGACGTCAATTTCGTGGTGCC
This sequence comes from Ixodes persulcatus, assembly GCA_013358835.2. Lineage (NCBI taxonomy): Eukaryota > Metazoa > Arthropoda > Arachnida > Ixodida > Ixodidae > Ixodes > Ixodes persulcatus. The sequence goes on from JABSTQ010010995.1 coordinate 115,915, forward strand.
TATCAATTATGAAGTAAATCGCGAAACAAATCGAAAACTACGCTATTTTTGCGCCGCTCTGTACGGCTCTGTTTACCTTTCTTTGCCATGCTGCTTTCCTTCGGGAAGACATAATAGGGACCTTAAGCAAACCGTGTTGTTACGCTCTCTGTGCACAATGTCAGTTTGCGACCAAAGTGCCGTGCAATCGTTGCACTCACTAATGTGTTTAGCAATCTCCGAATTGGGTGCGTTTACTTTTACATTTCTTTTGTGCTCTACCAATCTATCATTTACACACCTTGCCGTTCGACCCACATACTTGAAACCGCATTCCAGTGGTATTTCATAGACCACCCCTTCCTTGCAATCAACCGACTTATCACGGTGCGCTTTCTGACACACTTTCTGACTCGTCTGAAACGGTGTCAAACGGCTCAGTTTAAAGTCGGACCTAAACGCTACATCTATCCCAAATTTCTTTGTGCATGCTTTAAGGTTGTGAGAAATTGTGCACAGAGAGCGTTACAACACTAAGAGACTCATAAGAGAGACAGTTCGTATCAAATCCATCGGTAACTGTATCAGCCATGCTTCGATGCAACTCGGAAGTAGTTCCAAGAAGTTTCTGAAAATGTAATGTGCTTGTAATTTTTTTTTTTTTTTTTTTATGCGGACGTGCAATGAGTCATTTTGCGGCCCGCGGGACGGGTTTAGTTGGAGGACATATCAGTTCTCGTTCAAAGCACAGCCCTTTCAGACTCCGGCTGGAAGGGAAGTGGGTCGGTGTGATTGTTTCCTTCAAGGTCCCAAGTTTTCAGTTTGGGATTGAGGTCACCGTTTACGGTTCAGGTGAAGATCAGCGTGGATAGGGTTGTATAACAAAGGTTGACTTTGTGACGTCGGTGGTCGGTGATTAGGTTGTGGGTATATAAGGCTTTGAAAAAATAGCTGAGTTTGAGACATTCTTTTCCTGTCTTTTTTCTTCGACCAAGTTCCCCAGCTTTTACCGCAGTCTCGGGTATTCTACATCATATTCGTAGTAGGGTGCCTTCATGTGCGCTTTGCTTGGGGTGATGACATCTGGCCATTTTGTTTCGAACGCTTATTTTTATTTTTTGTTCTGAAGCACGTGAAAGAGCATGTCCCTGCACGCGCTCGTGGCGCTGACTACGTGCTATGGCGACATTTTGTTTCCGGCGATTTCTTTGTATTTTTTCTGTGGGCGCGTGCTGTCGGCATCGGGTACTACAAACGATGGCATCACCCTAAACAGAAGGCCATTGAGGCACTCTAATTCGTAGTGCTTGCGCCTCCATGCTTTGAAGGACTCGGAGATTGGTGATACAGGTATTGCTGAGAACTGGTTTGAGAAGACCAAGAAAGAAGGCCTCGAACAGTTGCTGGAGACACCCTACAGTTGCGCCCCATGTTGTGCCACTAATAAAACGCATGAAATGCACCATGAACGTAAGCTTACTTTTTAATCGTGATACGTGAGGGGTCCACGTTAAACCACGGTCCAAGGTTACTCCAAGAAATGTATACTTTCGGACGTACGGAAATTTTTCGCCACTTATGGTAATGGCTGGGGTATCGGACCATGCACTTGCGGGAAAATGTAATCGCAGCTGACTTGGAAGTTGATATCTGAAGTCCACGTTCCGCTAAATATTTATGAATTACTTTGAGAGCCCTCTGAAGTCTTGCCCGCATCTGTGGACGTGCGACACCGGTCGGCCAGATACAAATATCGTCGGCATAGATGGATGCGTGCGCAGTGCTCGGTAATGCCTGGGCAAGATTGGTAGGAACCAGATTGAACGAAATTCGGCTTAACACACCACCCTGTGGTATTCCTCTTGTGAGAATCTGAGAACCTGTATTTCCCTCAACGGTTTATATGTAAATAATCTGTTCGTCAGATAACTGTCTATCCACGCATACAAGTGCCACGTGCCATGCGCACGTGGCTCTTGTACGCATGGATATGTATACGAGCAGTTCGGCCGTGCTCGCTGAGCAGAACCGGGGGACCCTCACCATAACCTCCGAGATTCCAAAGCGCGCGAACGGCCTTCGCGTGCGCGCTTCGGGATCTTGGAGGCTATGCCCTCACTAGAGCGCTTCCCGTTCCTGCCGCGAGAGGGTGAGCAACGAGCTGGAGCCACGAATACTCCCCGCTATGCTGCTTATGCAAAGCTCCCGGGATCGGATCCTCTTTCATACAGTAGGGGGCGGCACCCAAAACCCCCTACGCTCGATTAATCCCTTCCATTCTTCCTTCGAGCTTTGGGAGACAGCTCTGACCAGCTCCAACCTCGATGATCAGTGCCTGCTGGTGTAGAGGACTGCAGAAGCGGGACAACCTCAAGGCGTCTTGGACTGAAGACTTTTTTGCTTTTTGCAATAAAGATGTTTTATTCTGTTTCTATCTCTCTCAACTCGCGGCAATGTGTCATGATATGCTGGAAAGGCACTCGCTTGATGGGTTTGATTCCCGCCTGGAGCAAACGCTCATTTACTGGGATGGCCTCTTCCCCCCTTCCTCACAAAACCAGGCTTTTATCCAGGCTTCACTATATACCGAACACCTAGCTAAAGTATGTTTCAGAGAAGAAGCGATACACAAATGGGTTTATACAAACAATGATGATAACAGGCGCTGCCCAGCACCACTGTCGCCCTGATATCCGGCTTGCATGGTAAAGTGGCTAAAGCCTCTCACAGCCAACGCTGGCCACCGCAGCAATGTTTTCATGCTTCGCAGCACTACGCACATTGTTGGGCACGCATTGGATCACATATAAAATTTTTACCTGGACGGTCTAAACCCAATCCGGGACATCCCCTTACCTTAGATTGGAAAGAAGCGCCGAGGAAACGGGAACGAAGAAGTAGACAACAACGTGGTGTACTCGCAACTGAAAATTTGTTGAAAGAAATCATATTATTACTTTCAATAACCTCCAGTTGTGAGTATGCCACCTCTTTGTCCTTTCTTTGCCTCCATTTCTTCAGCGCTTCCATCCAACGATGTACCAACTAGCCCATCTTTCAATCTTAATACCTCAGATTCTTTATCTATTTACAACTAACGCCCGTTATGAAGGGTATACCCTTCATAACGGGCGCTAGCTTGCGCCACCTAGCCTAAAAACCAGAAGATATTCATCCCCTCAACCTTCAAGGCCAATCTGCTCTGCCTCTGCGTTTTTCTATTACCAGGCAGTGTTCGAATACGCAATGACCTGGCTTCTGCTAAGTCATGCTTCTTAGTCACTCAGAGTGGGGAGTTTGAACAGAACAGAACCTGTCTGCACTACATACATGGAACCTGTTGCAAGCCCAGAGGTTCCATCCACTTCACTCGCCTCCTTTCCAGCACCTGATACGCCAGAATGGAAAGAGTGAAATGCTTTTATTAGAAAACATCACTTTTTTCCATTTCGTTTTTTATGCTAAGGCATAGCCTTTTTTATTATAGAAAGCCTATGAATTCCATGACGAAGCCATTGAGTGCCTGGCCGCCAGAAAAAAGCGAGGAGGAGCGCTAAACGGTTACCGATATGGTAGTGCAGAGCCACTTTTGGGATCGTCCCTCAGCCAGCGCCAAAAATATGTGCAGTGGGCTCTCCGCAAAAAAAAAACCGCAAAAGAGAAAAAAGGAGACTACCGGCGCGCAAGGAAATAGAAGGCAGAAGCAAAATTTTGTCCTTTCTCGAGAAAAAAAAAACAACAAAAAGGAGCATGTCCGTCTTTCCGGATTTTACCGCTGGGGCATTGTTTGGCGCTACTGAAGAGTGCATGCCCTCTTTCCCGATTTCCTTTTCCCTTCACAGTGGCCATGTTCTTTTAAGATTTGACAGGCTTTCTAGAATAAAGGAGGCTATGGCTTAGATTTCTGAAGCAATACAGCCAAAAATAGCCACAAAGTTGCTGAAATAATGATCTTTATTAGAAATTCCTACACATACAAATACAGCAACTAACAACGTGAGAAAAAGGGGACTTGGACACAGCGTCGAGCTGCAATTAATATGTGATGGTTCCAAGCACCGCGAGAGTCGCCACCTGTACATTCTACTCGTCCGCCCTCAGACGATCTCGCACGTTCCGCCGGCGGCTTCGATGGCCGCCTTAAGTTTCTCCGCTTCCTCTTTCGGCAGGTCTGCCTTCACCACTTGGGGAGTGCTTTCCACAAACTTCTTTGCCTGTTGGAGGAACAACATCGGCATCACCAACCAGAAATTGTCGTAAAAAAAGCACAAAGTGGAGCTTCTAACATAGTAAGCTAGATTCTTCATGCAAAAAATGCATCGACGAGCAGGCGTCCCACTTGGCAGGTGGCATATATTTACTTATTTCTACTTATTACCCTCGTCAAAGGCCTCATTCAGTGCCAATCGGGTGATATCCAACTTTAGTCTGTGCTTGATCTGAAGCATCCAACTTTTAGCCCCTTTTTGTCGCAAATAAGGAAGTGTTTGGCACGCGCTCGCCGAGCAGATTCCTGTGCCGCTTGTAAATCTGGAGCTAACTCTTTGTGCACCGCTTGTGAAAGGGTCTTTCAAGGTAGACCGGGACTTTTATTCCTACAAAGGAAATAGAAAAATCTACAAGCACGAAGCTAAGTCAGCTTTTCGAAGCTTTCCCTATGCACGTCCAAGCACCGCGCCATCGTTCTGACAGTTGGAGTAGAAAGAACTGGGCTGCGTGCCTGCAGTCGGATGAAAGTGTCCTTGCTGTCCACTTGTCACCGGCTGTCTTCCTTCCCCAAAGTGTTTACGCTACTCGTGCACCCTTGTACAGAACATTGTTCTTTCCACATACTGTGCTTGCCATCTGAGAATTTCAGCCAGTTCAAGTTTCTCCTTCACCAGAAAGGTGTTTATGCGCCGACGCTCTACGGCTACAGGCACACTGCTCGCCACCACAATAGCTGGAACTGCTGCGCACATTTTAAATATGCCATAGACCCTTTAAGGGGAGGCACTCCCTTGGAGGGTCTACTTTTTAAGTATTTGTGCCAGGTCAATGAAATTTTTAGGGTATGTTAACCGTCAAAACTTAGGAGGCTACACCAACTTTCAACCCAAAAGGTTTATTTTTTTGACAAGTTACAGCCTTATTCGTTAAAAAAAATGTACATGTAGCAGTGCCAAAGGAAAAAAACTATCGTTTCAAAATATGAATAAAAAGGCACAATTTCTTTGTTGGGATATAACGCTGAATGACTAAACTAATCGGTAGTAGGCTTGAAATAATTTTTAAGGCCATATTTTCTGTAAAAATTATCTTTCAATAACGGTATGAATTTTTAATTTTTTTCTTGTTTCACAAATGTCAACATTTTTGTGTGAACAAATAAAAATTTGCAAAAAGTAAGCGCATAGCCGAGTTCTCCAGTAAATTTCATGCCAAAAAAGCCATACATTAGACATGGGGGCGCTTAACTCATCGAACGATAGTTTTAGAGCTGTGAAAAAATGGTGAAAACATGAAGCTGAGAAAAACAGGTTTCAAAGTTCAAACAGTGTTTTACTTTAGATGGGGCTTGCCATTTCATCTAAAATGCTCCAGGGGCATATGTCACTCCTTCCTCTGCACGGTCCCTCTGTGCCTTGGCCACAGCTTCCATCTTCCTTTTTTTGTGGGACATCTTGGAGGACTCGAGCGCTTTCACTTGGGCCTTCGCAACCTTGATCTTGGTGGCCCTCTCTCCGTACGATGCTTGGTAGCTCCCTGGCTGGATGCCCATTTCCAACAGAGCTTCCTCAATCCCTCGAGGCCCTAGGTTGAACTCAAGGACTGCAAGGGCCATGGCACACTCCACAGTCTTGAGGGAGGCGAACTCCACCTTGGGGCACCTCTTCCACACCAAGGCATTGAAGCTCTCATTGTTGTTTTGAGTCTTCATCCGGGAACACCTCTCCAGCAGATCCCTTTGTGACAGGCGGTTGTACAAGGGTACCATCTCCCTTGCAATTTCCTTGGAGAAGGCTGGCTTGTGTGGCCGGAACGCAGGTGGTTCTCCTGCTGCCTCGAGGGCCTTGCTCCGATTATAGTGGCACCAGGAGTCCGTGCCAGTGGGACAACCTACATGCCTTGGCTCCTCGTCAGTGGAGTAGGAGTGCAAAAGGCTTGCAAACACTCCTCGCTGCATGGCTGTCACGTCGGGTGCATTGTCCTTTAGTGAACAGGCATAGTAGTTGGTAAGCTGCTTCATCTTCAGGTTTGTCAGCTTCCCTTTCCCGCCTAGTCCCTTCTTTGCCTTCTTCAGGGCTTCTAGACCTGCATACATACGCTTCGCAACATGGTTGACGCAGTCCTCTTTGTTGATTTCCTTGTTGTAGAGCTCAAGGCCAGCTACCTTGGAGAAAGCCTTGCTGTCGCCATCACACAGCATGGTGGTATACTGCATACCGTGTTTTTCAACTGAACGGCCAAAAATAACAGTGGCTGCCTCCACTTCCATGGCACCGGCAGACCCATTGAAGTTCTTCTGGCAGTTGGGTCGGTGGTCTTCCATCCATTCCGTGTACCCCTCTGTGCCTGGCTTTGGTCCCTGGGTGCACAGCTGGCAGTAGTTGCTGTGGACGCTGTAGTCCAGCACGAGACCACTCTCAAGCTCAATCGCGACACCAACACCGAAGTGGGACGTGTGGCCGCGTTTATGCCAGGTGCCGTCGTACGTGACGCACACGTCTAGGAGTTCCCCCTCTTTGGCGTTCTCCCTTTTTCGCACCGACTGCGCAGCGGTCCTCATCACATTGCCGGCGGCCGCTGTGGCTGCATCGTGTACCTTTGCGGCAACTTTCTGGGAAGTCTTCAAACAGATCGGCGGCGGCATGTTCATCCCGGTAAAAAGATGAGTTAATTTTGTGAAGCTCACGCCACAGTCGCGTGACGAGAGACCGATGCGCGCTGCGAGATCGCTCTGTCGCGTGTCACCAATATTCACAGAGTGTGGAGCTCTCGCGACTTCTCCACAAGTTGGGCACGAGACAACAAACGCAAGGAGGACGCCCTTCCCGGTCTCGGACAGTTTGAGAGAAGATCCTGCGCACTCGGGGCACAGCAAAGCACTCACTAAAGCTTCGATGCAGGACACGCCAAGCAAGCGGTAGCCGTCGAGCTCTTCGCCTTCGGTTAGGCCTAGCTGCTTCTCGGGATCGTCGCGCTCGTTCGGCTCGGAATATTTTGCGGGCGCCTTTCGTTGCATCATCGCAATCTTCCGCTCGATCGCAGTGAGGTCATCTTCACTTGAGATTTCGGTCACCGGCAAAGACGATGCGGACGCCGATGGTTCCGGGTGACGTTCGGCGGGAGGCAGCGAAGCGATGGGCGATTCCAAGGCACTCGGCGACGGCGGAGCGCTTGGAATTGGCGAAGATGCGCTCCCGTTGTCTTCCTTGGGAGGTCGTCCGCTCCCTCTTCGCTTCGAAAACCGCTTGCGGTCGCCGGCATCGTAGCGATAGAAAGTCGAAGAACGGTCAAGGGCGCGTAGAGCAGCTAGCAAACGAAACAACGACTGACAGAAATTGCGCGCTAGCAGACGATTATGACGTCACGTGGCTCGTCCTAGCGAATCAGAGCTCTTGTTTCGCCAGCTTGACCAATAAGAGCGTGCTCAGCTATGTTTTCTACGGGGTTTTACGGTTTGTGAGCATGATATCGCGAACAATGCTGCGAACAAAACGAAAGAGGGCGAGACGCTCATTCCAACGAGGGGGGCCTGTCCATGCTAGTCCTAAGAAACGCGGAGGGAGCGCGCTTTGAAAATAGCACATTTTCGTAATCGGCCGCGTCGTCGGCGCATACATGCGGCCGCCAGCTCGTCGAAAATAATTTATTTCGGAGTAAATACTTTACTTACAGGAATAAAATTTTTGGACAGCATTCTTTATGAGTTGTAAAAGCTGGTCAGCCTATTTTCCAAAAACGTGACTTTTTTGAAAAAATCGCGATTCCTAGGCCGTGCCTCCCCTTAAAACATTACGCCCTCTTACGGTCAATCTGATATACCGCAAAGTGGCGTGCGCAAAAAACACCAACCAGGCGACTCTACAACTGGTACTCGCGGCGAGAAGTTTGCGTATCGCCGCCTGGTGGAAGTGTTTCACAACCAAGAGTGAGGATACTTCAACTTCCCCCGCTGGTGCAACCACGTGCAATGCCAAGCTTCTACGCACTACGGAAATGAAAACGTAACCGCGTGGGTTGCACGTGCACTACCCAGAGCGAGGAAAACAGAAGCGCCCCTCGCGTGCTTCTTACCGCGAATAATACTCACTTCCAAGAGACTGTGTACAACTGATGAACTTGCAATTCTTAGGCTATTTTTTTTTTAAACACCACTTTGCAGCGTTTTTGGATTGACCGTGAGAGGGCGTAATGTTTGAAGGGGTTTATACCTGGCGTGGAATATTCAAGAGGGATCACACTAACATCCTGCGCAAATTTGATCATGCTTCATTTACACAGTGATTTCCGACAGACGCAAGTCTCATGTCGACGTTAGGGTCTAGGAATTTATTACCTTGGAACGAGGTTCACAAAGCTTGACCACAACGCCCAACGGTTTTATGTACCACATGGTGCCCAGCTCTCTTCTTCTATGCAACGCCCCTTTTGGGCAGCCTATGCACGTTCCCGCATTCGTGGACACGTTTCTTTGAGTGGCTATTGCACGGCCAGCCCGCACCCTCACTCCCTAAACGACCCTTGTAGATCCGGAGTCGGCAGAGCAGGATTATGGTGCTCGGGACGTGTCTCCTCCCGGTGCATTTACCAAGTCCTCAAATGCGGTCCCTCAATTTAAGCCCGATGACGTCATACAAGTGTCGTGCCATTGCCTGCCTCGACCCTGGCAATGGTGCAGTAGCAGAGGTGGATCTGGCAGATCTACCTCCGCTGCTGCTCCACAGTCCACGGAAGCCTCGGCAGCCAGAAGTTCGCGTTCGCTCGTCCCTTTTGCCGCAACCTCTGCGACCGACCGCCAGGATTGTGACATCCGACGACATGACAGGCCGGCGGGCCGCCTTCCGCGACGTCACCCGTTTGTTCTTCGGGATCGATGCACGGGCGATAGGGGATGCTGAAGGGGAGATGCGAGTCGAAAAACGGTGATTTCGTCGAAAAAAAAGGTGATTTTGCGTTTTTAGTGGTCTATTATCTTTAAACCTTCCTCTTTTGCGTATAAAAAAATCAAGACCGGATATTGTCGCGAAATTAGTCAGATATGAGTTTGAAGCCCTTCTAGCGATGAAAAAAATGAACCATTTTCGAGCAAATGATTTTTTGGATTGCGGCGTCGCCTACTGTCGCGGCAAAGCTTGCTTGCTGTTTTAGCGTTGCACTGCTCCTGAAACCAGTACCAACGACTTGTTCGACCATTTCTTTCTTCGCGATGGACGTCGATCAAAAACGCAACTTTCCAGCTCAGAAGTTTCGGACGACAGACAAGTTAAAAAATAGACGCAAAAAGGGCAAGCGGAAAGCTTCAAAGAAAAAAAGTTCATCCGCGGCAGCTAACCTTAACCTCAATGGGGGCAACGCGGCGACGGTTCTGAGTTCGATCGCTCGAGTTTCATCGGCAGCGCTGACAAGTTTGTTAGTGCATCGGAAAAGAAGATCAGGAGTTTTGAAGACGGAGAGAGAGCTGGAAATGAGCGTGCAAGTACTGCGATCTGCAAGATCGGCGCGATGAAAGCTCTTGTCGATGGCGCGGCATGCTCGACTTACAGAAAGTGCAAACTAGCCATCCAGGAATCGGTCACTACGCGAAATGGACTGGCATCTTTTCTGGAGCTGTGCTATGCAGCGGGGGAATTCTAGTTTGCTGGTCCAGGCTCCGACATTTGGAACTCTATTACCACCAAGTTTCGTGTGGTTTGAGCGAGAATTTAGGTATGTCACATACAACTAAACTTTCATTTGCGTTTTTCGCAAATTGGTATTTTTGCCTGTTTTCGGAGTTTGTGCACACAATCTTCACCGTTTGTGGTTACTGTATCGCAACCAAATTTTGCACAGGTGTTCCTGGTGATGTATGGAGTTTGCAAATCTTGCTAGTTATGTGATTGGCACCACTGAATTTTTATAAGAATTATAAAACTAAAAGTGAAACATAAAAAGTGGTGACTCAATAGTTCACAATTTTTGTTTTCTCTCGAGGCATAGATTTTTTTTTTTTTAAGTGGATTTGCACATTCTACTGTTCACAAGGAAGCAACCAGGCTATTTTAGGATGCTCTCTTGTAGTAATTTTGAGAAAAAAAGGGTGCACAAGAAAGATATTTTATATGCCTTCATACGGCAGAGATATTTCACCAAGGCAGATATAAAAGAACTGACTACATATATGATAAGAGGAGCTCAATATGTACAGTAAACTTTCATTAACTCGACCCCGATGGGATCTTGAAATTTGGTTGAATTATCCGAATGATCGAATTAAAAAAAGTACAGAAAAACGGTTAACATTAAACTTCCTTTTATTGTCTAAAGTACTCACGGATAGTCTGCTGCCGTCTGCACTTAAAACGCGTGTCCAAAAGCATGCTCCAAAGAACTGAACGTCACGTCCCCAAAAACATCACGCATTACAAAAAAAAAAAATCTTTACGAATTGTTTTTGGCACAAGGCAGCCAGTCCATCGACAAAAAAAAAAAAAAATAAATAAAAATTAAACAAAAATTACGCTACTGACCTTGTGCTATGTTCTCCGCGCTACTCTACGCCAGACTGGTTGGGCTAGCTCGTATCATTCGCTACGGTCCATCTTAACGGCGTAGAGGAGCAGGTGCATATTTGCACATGTTCGGCTTTGCAGCAAAGAGCCCGTGTTTCACCGTACGTTGGTGGTTTTCCTGCCGTGGTGCCGTGCAACGTGAGCCCGTGCGCATTCGCTCGGGACAAATTATTCGATGCAGAGTCTTCCCCCGAGTTCGAACTATCAAACTTTTCCTCCCATAGAAATGTATGGGTGCTCGCCAGGACTTCTGAACATGATCGAATTAAATGAAAAGTCATTTAACTGAGGTTGAACTAACGAAAGTTTACTGTACTAACTGTGCAAATTTCAGCCTCCTAGCTTCAAAATTAAAAATAAATAGTCTCGAGTAGGGATGCCGCGAACTTTTTTCGAATCGAAGTTTCGATGATCGAATCAAGCGATTCGGAAGGTTCGAAATATTTCGCATTTTAGAAATTTCTATATCGTAAAATTCGACGGAAGTCGAATTTTCGAACTTGTTAAGCTAAGAAGTTCGACGCTTTTCGAACCGTCGAACTTATTACGCTAAACAATTCGATCCTTTTCGAACTTTCGAACTTATCACGCTGCAAAATTCGATGCTTGTCGAACTTCCGAACTTGACTGACCAAAAAATTCGATGGTTTTCGAACTTTCGAATTTCTTGCACTCAAAAGTTCGAAGCTGTTCGAACTTTCGAATTTCCTATGCTAAAGAAATCGATAATTTTCGAACTTTCGAACTTATTTATCAATAGAAATCGAAAAGTTTCGAACTTTCGAATCCTGAAAAGTCAGAAGTTCGACGAACTTCGAACTTTGAGGGTAAAAGTTCGACGCTCGTCGAACTTCGAAAGTCCGGCGGACGGTTTCATTTGAATTCAAGTAGTGAGGTACATTCGTAATTTTTTTTTTCTCGAACTTTTACATGCGGTGTTCCGTTCTTTACAAAAGACAATGCCGTTTATTTCAATGTTCTGGCATGCTTAGTTTTAAAGAAATAAATTCCCGAAGGAGCGAGGAAGGACGACGGGTTTTTGACGATTATCGTTTATGCCAGATTTGAAGCGCGATGAAGCCGAGGCTATTTATGGTAGAGATGTTAAACTTTTTAAGAATGATCTATGTATAGCCTAGATAAGTGTCGTCTTAAGATATGACTATTCTTATTCAAGGTGAGTTTCGAAGAAATGTCCAAACACGTATCTACATGCAATTATGCCCTAAACTTGGTATTTATTTTCGTCTAAGTTGTTTGAGGTATCGCATTTAAATTAACACCACAGACAGTACATATCATTGCCATCTGCATAATACAAAATAATGTATTTATTGTTTTTTCACGTTAAGGAATAAATTAACTCATGGGAGAAGATTGCTAATATTGTTCAAGTTCAGCACGTCATTAAAAGAAAACATTTTTTTTTTTCGCTTCACGTTCCTGGGACGTGTTTCTTTTAGCCTGTACACATTTTGGTAGGAGAAAGTTGTTTCGAAGTTCTGAACCTCTGAATATGCAAGAATACAACACATCCGGCGAGTTCTTGATAGTTTTTTTCTTTCTCCAGCTTTTTATCCCCGCATTTATTATTATTATTATTTTTTTTACCATTGGCACAGTTATTTAGGTCGTAAAGACATAGCTTTGAACTTCCGAACCACTAAGCATATGACGAGTAGTGCCTTCTGACAACGAGTTTCTAACAATGACCATCTACGCGATCTTTTATGCAGTGAAGAGCGACAGTAGCTCTACATAGGCATAACTAATTTCAGATTAAAATAAGCTCGACCACGCCGTCTTTCCCCGTATTGTTTTCTTTAACAGTCCGAAATATCTGGAAGGGGGGAAGGGGGGCTGAGGCCCTCCCACCTCCCCTCTTCCCTCTTCCGTTTTTCCTCTTCCGACGCCACTTGTATGGTAGAACGCTCCTCGACCTCGAGTTGTGTCGGCTTCTGTGCTTTTTGCGAGGCGATTCCTCCGTCCCAGAAAATAAACCTCCAGGACAATTACAAACTTAACTTACTATATGCCAGCGTCACTCGGGCGGCGTTCGATCGGATTACTACCAGCGTGCAAGGGGTGGGGAGGTAGTTTGCCAGGTCGCTTCAAGGTTTTTCTGAGCCTCAACCTCCTGCCCGCCCCTGGCCATTTCGAACTGGATGAGTATCGTAAAACAGTGTGTTCGTGTGATCACTACTGCGTGATGCACGTTAAAAAAAAACCCCGGGCTGGTGGTCACAATTACTGATCTATGATCACACGTCGACCTCTGCACTGGCAAATATTCAAGCACATCCGGGACACTTGTCGTGTCATTTAATTGCCTGACCAACTTCGCAGAGCCTAGGTATCACACCCTAACTTTTCTAAACTTGATTTCGTGAAAACCAGTGAGTCGTGAAAACGTTATTTGAAACTGAAACTGTGGAGGAACTTGAAAACTGGACTTCGAACTTTGAAAACTTGGACTTAAAAAAAATTCAAAATCTTCGAAGTTTTTTTTGTTTTTTTTTTCGAATTCAGCGTTATAAGAGAATCGAAACTTTCGAACTTTTCGAACTTTATGCAGAAAGAAATTCGAAATCTTCGAATTGTTCGAACTTCATGTCTATAAAAATTCGAAGCGTTCGAAGTTTTCGAATTTTATTTCCAAAGAATTTCGAAATCTTCGAACTTTTCGAACTTCAGATCTTAAGAAATTCAGATTTTTCGAATATCTCGAATTTCAAGTTAGGAAAGTTCGAAATTTTCGAATTTATCGAACCTCAAGTAAAAAAATATTCGAAATATTCGAACCCGAAATTTTAGAAACTGTGAAAGCTTCGAACTTTTCGAATTCGAAACTCTACTGTGATCGAAAGTTGCGAATTTTTCGAATTCGAACCTCGGTCGGTACGAAAATATCGAAATTTTTCGAAATCGAACCTCAGTTCGCTTCGCAAATATCGAAACCTTTCGAAATCGAACCTAGGGTGGTTCGCGACATCCCTAGTCTCGAGGAGCATGTCCTCTTAAAGGAACAATGAAGACAATTTTATCTAATTTTTTTTAAATGGTGTTTCTAGGCTTCTTGGAAACCTAGCATGCCGCCCAATTTTTTTGTAGACATATGTGACGCGTATTTCTGTGCCTACGAAAGAACGGAAGAAACCGAAACTGAACTATCTCCATTCTCATTTCTGGGCCTCCGAAAACGGAGGTGACGTAGGGAGTGACGTCAATGTGAATAGTCGGTATCGGTAGTATTCAGAAGATCGAGACTCTGGTTACCGCGGTGGGTAATAGCACCGTGGTGGCGCAGTCGTTTCGTTGGATCTGTCAACATGGACGACAACGCCGCTCTCGCGAGCGAGTACGCGCGGGCTTCCGTTCAGTGACCTAACACCAACGGAACGGGAGTATGTGTGTGGCGGCCTCCGCCATCACCCGACGGTGACCGCCCAGCCGGCAACGAGCGGCCCGCAGGCTCTGAGCATCGAAACAGTGAGTAACATTCGCGCGGGCGAGACGAGACTCGAGAGCGGCGCGTTGCCGAAGGACAGGGACGCAGGGGAGATGCCGAGGGGAAAGTGGCAGCGATCCGTTCTGGGAACCGGTTCCTCCGCGGGGGACGCTCCCCAAGAAGGAGAAAATAAACAGCCCCATTTTTGGTTTTCACCAAAGTCGGACGTCCTCTTTTCATCGTAAAAGAACACGAACAGCAACCCCCACCTGAAAACTAGCATCGCCCGAACGAATACTGGTCTTCAGTCGACCGTTTGAACAGCCATCTACGGCGCACAAATTTGGCATGACTACCTTTTGCAACCTTCGAGTACCGTGTTCCCAAAGTAAACACGACACTGACATCTGAAACCAAAACCAAACGCCTCCAATGTGTCCCGCCTGTGTTCTTTCTTTTTTTTTTTTACTTTGCCCATAGTTGTTTGTTGCATGTCTCGCGTCCAGCGTAGCAAAAAGAAAAACAATTATGCTGTCTTATTTACGGCTTAGTAATCATTTGCGGTCTGATTTATACTTTTCATGGTTATTCAAGCGGAAATTAGAACAGTACTAATAAAAATTGCGAACCAAATCGTGACCGAGGGCACATCTTTCGTTTCGGCCAATCGCAGACGCGTCTCTTGTGACGTAGTGCTTCTAGGCGCCGCAATGTCACACAAGCTTCGCTTCCTTCTGGCTTCTCCCGCAACCTTCGGGGCGTCGCCGCAGTTGATCCCGGTACGATTATTACCGCGACTGTTTAATTGATTTGCGTGGCCCACAAGCGCCGGTTTCGACTGAAATTTGGGCAAAGTTGCCAGGGACGTGCCTGGAACCCAGTTCAATTGCAACAAAAATATCCGAAATTGCCTCCATTGTCCCTTTAAGGGGACATGCTCCGCGTCGCCACAACCGAGGTTAGGGTTAGCTGCCGCGGATGAACTTTTCTTCCTTGAAGCTTTCCGCTTGCCCTTTTGGCGACTTCCTTTGAACTTGTGTGTCGTTCGAAACTTCCGAGTTCGAAAGTCGCGTTTTCGGTTGATGTCCATCGCGAAGAAAGCAGAATGATAGAACAAGTCGTAGGTTCTGGTTTCAGGAGCCGTGCAACGCTAAAACAGCAAGCAAGCTTCACCCCACAGCACGTTGCTCTCGGCCAATGGCGGGGCGACAATCGCATCACGTGATTTAAAAGGCCAGGGGCGACGCGCGTTTGCAGCGGGGAAAACATTTATTTCTTATTATTTGCAACCAGAATACGGAACTATCGACGACAGTTTCGGAGTGAAAACGGCTAGGCCTATGCGCCGAAATAAACGCAATGGCGGGCGATGCTGCGATCCAAAGAATCACGCGCTCGAAAATGGCTCAAATTTGCACTGTTTTCCATCGCGAGAAGGACTTCAAACTCATATTTGACTAGTCATGACGATATCCGGTCTTGACTTTTTTATACGCAAAAGAGGAAGGTTCAAAGGTAATAGAACACTAAAAAACACAAAATCAGTTTTTCGACTCGCATCTGTCAAAGGGGCCCTGCAATCATATTCAAGCGTCTACCTTTTTGCGGTTTCCACGTCTCTTGGGGTTCAGGCAAGCTAGCGGGCATGGAGAGAGTAACTAAATATTAGTGCGTCATATTTTAACCGGACGACACGGAAACCTCCTCCACCTACGGGGGCTAGAGCACTGCACGGGCCCGGGCCTACCCGAAAACCCGGGCCCGGCCTGGCCCGGCCGGGCCCAGGCTGGGCAGCGTACGCTTCAGCCGGGCCCGGGCCGGGCCCGGGCCCGGCTGTGGGTGTGGCCCGGCTGCCCGGGCCGGGCCGGGCCCGGGCCACACCCGGGACGCATCCGGGCCGTCCGGCCCGGGCCATACCTGGGACGAATTCGGGCCATCTGCCTCAGATCCGGCACGGATCTCGGCCGTCCGCATAGAAAGCATAGAAGTTCACTCAATCGCTAAAACAGAAGGGCAATATACATACAGAACACCAACTGAACCGACAGACACCCTAAAAGAGGGTCGTTCGGTTTTTTCGCCATTCGACGTTTCTCCGAACCTCCGCACCCGCCCGCGGTCCGGAGGTTCGAGGAAACGCGCCCCTTGAACATATGTTTATATTTTACTCTCTTTGTCCCCGCATTCTTTTTCTATGTGTCTGTTGGTGAACGCGAGGCCTTTGCTGGGGTCATATCGTTTGGCGCGCCCTCGATGTGGGGTTTTCATGCGTTGCGGTGTCCAAAACAGGTCGCCTACGGGTCCGTCGACGGTTGACAGTGATTTGTAGGTGCACGTGGCTCTGGACGAGTACTGTTCCCGAGCTGTGAGCACAATGGACGTGAGGGTTGATGGGACCTCGTGGTGTGGGGTGGGGCTGTGGGCTCCTCTCGGACGATCGTTTGACTTCGGAGAAGTCTGCGACCCGGCCAGCGATTTTGTTTTTCTTAAAGTTGTCAGCGGTTCTGGTGGACTGTCTTTGTGCTGTTGTGTATTTCTTTCCCGATGCAAAAAAAAAAAAGAAAGAAAAAGCAAGAACCATCTTTGCTGTATTTCTGGCTGTAATGTTGGTGCTTCAAAAATAACTAGACCAGTCGAAAACTCTCGCCGGGTACACGCTATCGCGGCCCGGGATGAGGGATTCGGCGTTCTGAAACGAGAACGAGCTGAATTCTCTACCCTACGTCGAGTGACAGCCCTCTCGGCGTGGACGCGTGAAGGAAGCCGCCTGATTGGTTAAAGAAGTTTACATGACTGACCCTTCTTTCACTTCTTGTTTTTTTTAACACGAATCGCTTCGAGGTGACTGCGACATGACCAATCTTCAGCTACGTCGAGTTGACTTTGCCGCAAGTGGACAATTGAATTTTATATGCGGTCTTCAGTTTCCCTTTCGTGAATTTTAAAATGAACGTCGCCAAGTTGAAGAAAGGACTTTCATCGGGGCAGCTGAAGCTTGTCACAAAGGAATCCAAAAAAAAAAGTGATGTGTGGAAGAAATTTGTGAAAGTTGTTGACGCAGCCACGTCAGCACCACTGGGACATGTTCAACGCAGCCACTGCAAAGCATTTTTGACCTACGACGGCACCAAGACTGAGAACTCGCATTGGAGCCGGCACAAATGTAAGTCATCCACTTCTGAGTGTGCGAGTGTTACTTCTTTTTTCGCTACGAAGAAGTCCAGCATTCCTGCGATTGTCAAAGAGAAGTTGACAACGGCTTGCGTTGGCTTATGCGCCAAGGATATGCGGCCATTGGATATAGTTCACGGAGACGGCTTTGTTCAGCTCGCAGACAAACTAATTAGCAATGGCGCCCGTTACGGAAACATCTCTGCGAACGACGTTGGCTAACTTGATGGCTTTACATTATGAAATATCTTTTTTATATAAGATAATAATGTACTGTTCTAACTGACCAGAGTCACGTGCACAAGCTCATAGCCTTCTAAGCTGCTTCGATTCCTAGCACGAGCGCTCGCGCAGCTTGCAAAAGCCATGAACTCGTCGTGTAATAGATATTTAATGAGCAGGCCGAGGGCACCGACGCGGGCTTTTTCGAGCCCACTCTCCCTGTGTTTGGACAAGGAGGCGTGTCCGAGCCTGTGTCAGGTCTGAGTGCAGGCGCAAGCAGCCAGGCCGGGCCCGGGCCGGGCCTGAGGTCAGGCGCCAGCAGCCGGGCCGGGCCCAATTAGAGGGGAGTCCCGCCGGGCCGGGCCCGGGTCGGGTAAGACTGCGTACCAGCGGGCCCGGGCCGGGCCGGGCCTCAAAAAGTAAGCCCGTGCAGTGCTCTAACGGGGGCAACCCGCGGTGCCGAAAGAGCGCAAAATGTGACGTCTTTGGTCCTGAGCTTACTACAGTTTCAATTATATATAAAAGCAGTTTTTGTTCACTATTTAAGATCAGAAAAGAAACAAATGCAGTTTAGAAAGTGCGGAAACAAGAAATGACCCATTGAGATACCCGCCACCAAGCGGTGGAAAAGGCGGCGCATGCTAGAAAGGTGTAGTGAGATCAGTCACCAACGAGCGGCGAGCGCAGAAAGGTCCCGAATGTACGCGTCGGCGCTGCGGTCGTATGGACTGCAGGATCCGACCGGTTCCGAGCGTTCCCAAGGCCTTCGGCGAGCAGCTTTCGCTTGCGGTTTGGCTTTTTGGCGGTATGGCAGCGCGAAGTGGCTCCCGTTCTGAACTGATCTTTACCCCGTGCTTGCTGTCGTTTGTGGCCAATAAAGTGTCATGCCGAATTAGTGTTTAATCGCGCAGCAAATAAAGCGAGCCGCCCTGGCCGCCCGCGTCATACAGCCTAGCCAGAACATGCTTTAGTGGCGCCCTCTCGAGCCGTCGACACGGAGTGCACGGCAGCCATGACCGCTCGCGTAGCTCACTCTAGTTCACGACCACTCAAGCAACCAAGGACGTCATGAAGGAGGTTATTTTTTGCTTGTTTCTGACATTTTAATTTGCCTATAACTTTTAAAGTAAAGCGAAATTCGAGAAAAGTTTCATCAAGTTACTATGTTCAGTGCACTCAGGTTCGGTGCAAATTAAAAACCAGTAAAAAGTCCTTGCAGGGCCTTTTTAAGACGAGAGAATACACTGGCGCCATCTATCAAGTACACCCTAGAAGACTTTTGACCGACATATGGATTTGTATCATACTTTTTAACCCTTACACTTTTACCGCGGGCTTGAACTAATTCTGTCATTGTTATAAGCAACTATGTCTCTTACATGGTGTGTAAATTGGACCTTCGGTCTAGTTGGGTATATGCAGTTCCAGGGCAGACTGATAGATGGCACAAGTGTCAACCGGCCTTCAAGCGTAGCTCATCTAGTGCCTCTAAGTTTTAATCGTTTGGCCCGAAGTTCCGTCGTACGGCCTGCGGGAGAGGGACAGTCACCTGAACGAGGTTGATGCCCTCCATGAGGTTCTTGAGCTCCTTGATGAGCTGGATCTTCTTCGAATCTTCAAACTTGACCAGCTTCACCGTGAACGCTGTCTTCACCTGGGCCACTCCACTGCCTTCTTCCTCCTGCACAACCAAGTTGGGATTGATTGATTGATGTCTCATGGTGCATAATTGTTTTCTAGTTAGATTTTTTTTTTTTTTGTCAAATTGCTAGCATTGATGAATGTTCGTATTTTAAGTTTGATCGTTACTTTGTGCATCGTTTAGATGGCTGTATATTTATTCGAAAATGTTTGCTTTGTTTACTGTATCCTAGCTTTTATTTGTGCTTTTGTTTTTACTGACAACTTGCGGGCAACAATGATTGTTTACACTTTTGTGTGTATATGCACTTCTGCTGGTAGTCTGGTGGCCCTACAGACAAGCAGGTTCAGCACACCTTCCGTCTACTAGTTCACGCGGAGACATTCTGTTCTAGTTTATCCGAGGCCGTAATGCACCAATTATGTAAACTATTGCCAAGAAACTGTTAGGGAGAAAAGCACTATTAGAGGCGAGATGTTTTGGTGGCGCACTCCTATGGTTCCCTCTCGTGACGTCATTACCTTACGAACAGCAAGTTCGATGGTGTTTGTAATGAGCATGGTGGAAGCTTGAAATCTTTTCACTCTGAAACCAACACTGCCAACACCGTCAAAATTTAAGTTCTTCCATTCCTCTTATTTCCGTCGAAGAGAAATCCTTTGCTGACGTCATAGTCAGCATTCGGCCAATCGTGGAAGGCCGATCACAGCGACGCTTTCGATCGTGCACGTCGCCAATACTCACTTCCTTTTCAACTTACGACAGACTGCAGTCGACGTACGAATCATCCCAGCCAATACAGAGCTGTGGACATGTTGCAGCGTGCATGGCCGTGAGGGAATGGTTCTCCGTACTTCAAGAAGATTCGTGTTTACCCTTGCCCCGAGTGTGACTGATAAGGAGACCAAAACTTGGAGGACGCTTAAGCTTCGCCTTTAAGTGGAACGCGATAACTAAGCATTCAAACTTCCGCTCATTCCAGAGCCGTGCAAGCGTCTCTGCGTGGCTTAGTCAGCAGCGTGTCTGGCTCGCAACCGAAAGGTTGTGGGTTCAAATCCCGTCTAAAATTCTCCAATTATTTTTTTAGGGCAATGAATTACTTTTTAAGGTCAAATCATTTGAGACATGCGGCAACCTTTAATTCGCATTACATGTCATGTTTCGATCACTTTCATTCCACGCGTCAAGTAACGTTTCACGTGAGCGTTGTTGGTTGTTCGAAATGCCCATGCGAGGTCATGTAGCTATCATATCATAACCCTATCTATCGGCCAATCAGGATAATCTCATCACGACGCCACTGACGAAGGCTTTTCTGCGCCACGAGCTTCTTAACGCTGTCGCGTTGAAAAACCCTGCTGAGTCAGTCTACCGAGTATCCGATGCTCAAACATTCTACACAGAACGTTCGAAAGAACTAGTGTAGTAGACAAGAGCCCAGAGTGGCCTTCCCGACTCGCTCTCGCACCCTCACGCTAGCCAGCTGTCACGCCAACACCTCGACGCTCGCTGCTGCCTTCTCGGCGCTCATTCTTTCTTTCGTTTCTGGCACAAGTTCACCGATTAAACCTTTCCTTTTAGTTTTACGCTTGTCAATCTTTTTCTATCCACAACAATATCCAGCGCATCGCCGTGTCCCTGACAAAGGTCACCCGACACCTGCAACGCACTGGATTGACTCAGCTGGCTCGCAGCGCTTGCAGCTGTCATCGTAAAGCGAAACAGAGTGTGGTAGCGTGTGAAAGAATGAAACTGGAGACGAGTTGCAGTCTAATTCGGGGTTTCTACCTGCCGAACCAACGAAGGGCATCTGGCGCGACCCAGCAGAGGACTGAAGATTAACTTGGACTGCACGGGGATCTTTTAACGTGCAATCGAAATCTCGGTTGCACGGCGCCTTCTCCGCAATGAGCCTCGGTCAGATTACGGGCACCTCGGCCTTGATACGAAACCACCACTCGGTGATCCGTAGGCCAGCCCTTTCCTTTGAAGCCGCCGAGGCGGCCCAGATTGTGAGTTGCCTATAAAGGCCCGGTAACACATACACGGCAACGCTAACTTTAAGGCAGCACTGAAAATAGTGTACCTGAGCCTTTATGCGGCACTGTCTTTGAGCTACATCGCTGCTACTTACGTTCATGTCGCACGGCACTGGTGCTTTAACCCCTTAAGTGCCTTGGACGAGCAGAGCTCGTCGGCCACTTTCTGGCTAAAAATGCCGTGGACGAGCTCAGTTCGTTCAGTGGTTTTTTCGGTAGCCCTAAATTCCACGGGCGAGCTAGGCTCGTCCAAGTAGTTTTGCGGCGCTGATCATAGATGGCAGCACTCGTTTTAGTTGGTAAATATTTTTTTCGCCTCCGCTGATTTTTGCGTAATGAACATTTCAAATTTTATGTGTAATACTAAAAAATAACAATTCAAAATAAAAAAAAAAAAAATCTGGCACTTTTAGGATACTTTTGGAAAAAAAAATTTGGCACTTAAGGGTTTAAATACATTAAAAGCAAATCTGTGTGTTGCAGAGCAAAATCACGACGTGTAAAGGTTATGTACTTTGGGTAGCTGCGAAAAGCAAGTACAGCAGTCTAGGCCATACAAAGGGCATTCAAGTAAGATATGAAGTATGGTTAGCGAGCTACGGCAATGAGTGCACGCCGGCAAGTTCTTCACCGCTCAAAAGGTGCCCACATGAAAGCCGCGCACGGCCAATCCTAAACTGCAGGGCGCCACCTCATAGAAATGTCCACAATGCCCCAATTTCGGATCACCGTCGCCTCGAATTACCCGGCTAACTTGGAGCAACACGAGAGAACCTACAAGTCACAAGAATGCCATGTCTCTTTCTGAAGTGGTCACCATTTGTTGCGGCATAATTTTCACAGAATATGAGGAGGGCGCCTGCATTCGGGAAGTTTCGAGAACCTTTCGGAAATTTACCGTATTTTCCATACTAGACAGATTTAAAATTTTAAATGTTATGTGATGCAAACTATCTCTAGTTGCGGACCTTTCTCACCAGGGCACCGCCATCTTGAAATATTGTCACTTCCAGTATGTGAGAAATTTGCTATTTGCCACGCCAATAAAATACATTTAGGATATAAGCGTAACCAACACCCATTCTCGTTTTGTCTTCCCTGTACTTTTTTTACTATTTGCAGGCTGAAATATCTTATTATATTTTTCGCTGTCATTACCGATATGCCTAGCAGAAGGCTGGGGACGAGAGTAAGCGAAAAAGGTCTATACAAGGACCTAATTTTTGTAGGTTGCTCGTTATGACAAGATGTGGTGAATTTTACGAATGGCAGAATAAATTAATCATGATTTAAGTATGATAAAAGCTTCTTTGTGAGCTACTAAAGTGGGCATTAGCCAAGGGTTGTGCAATGTATTAGAATTTTTGCCACGCATACTGGGCAAGAAAACACTTTTTGCTTTCAACTAGTACTTGACACTGCGAACTATAGTTTGGAAAATATGGTAAATTCATAAATGCATCTTAATCGCACAGATAAAGTCGGGAGATGCACTGGGTGCCTAGTTAAGAGCTTTTCCGAACTTGGGACTAGCACTAAAATTGGCAAACTCGCGGTCCTCTAAATTTTTTGGGAAGCGTTTAACCGCTAAGTTTCGTGTTTGAAATAGACCCTTTACACCTTTTTCAAAAGTCGGAGCCACCTAGTGGCAGTCTCATAAGCTCCAATATTTTTGCACTAATAGCACTTACAGGAGAACAGCAGGCCCAACTTCGAGCACCCTCGATTTTGTAAATCAAAGGCGGCGTACAATAGCTGGCCAGTTCAAATCTCCCAATTTCAGCCTATGCTTTTGAATATGTTTGCCTTTGCTGCTGCAGTGCCAACACTGGAGCATAAAGTTTGGCTCTGGCCGGGGTATATACTAAAGTCATGGTCGCCATTTTGATCCATGGAATGAGCAGTTTCTCCTTCACCTATTCATTCTTAATGAGCCGATCCAAATTCCCGGTGACAAGTTGCTTTATAAGGACATTTCTCATATAGAGAGATTTTGTTATCTACACACCGGCTAAACAAGCGCACATCTTCGGACCGCCACAAGAGGGGGCATCAGTGCATGGTGGCATCGAAAAATAATTTCCCCGTCTTCAAATATGCAACAAGAACAATATCACTGTAAGAGATCTGTGGAGATAAGCATGATTGACAAGTTCATTAGATACCCAGTGCCAAAGACGCTTATGTTAACGGGGAACGCTTTTAGTACGATGACGCTCCATAGCAATCTTGGCGGAACTGGTTCAGACAATGACTTCTTCGAAGCTTTGAAAGGACCGAAATGGCGATCGATTGCCATGGCAACAGAGGCCGATCAGCTAATCACCTTGCGAGGTTTCAGTTGTCGGTATGTCACTATCTGTTTGTGTCCGGCTAGCAGGCAGGGAAGGCAATGGCACTATAGACCGACACACTGTTTCCAAACAAGCCCGCGTTTGCCCACACCAGGTGTGGGCACTGCGCAAAAACAGAAACCAGATTCGCGTGAGGTGAAGCTTCTGCGCATGCGCTGTTGCAACAACAGCACCACCGCAGAGGTGCGACGTCAGAGCCGCGTGTTGGTCTATAGGTAGGCTGACTTTTGAAGAGGGTTTATTGAACTGGTTTATAATTATAGATTGATTCAGTTCCCCCGAAAAACATTGCAGGTGTATGGAGCCTGCTACATTTAGCACGTTATGCTTTCATGTCACACTTTCACATTGCAATTCTATGTTAGTTTCTTGTGACATCTTTTTCGCGAAGCCTTAGCCCCATACATGTTCCGTGTAAACACCTTTTCTTAAAATCGAGGCTATTCAATGTTCACTGAGGGGTGGTGCCCAACCCCAAAATACCCTACTTTTGCACGCTTCTTCAAGAGCAGTGGTTCTTAACCATTAACGTTCCAAGGACCCCTTCTGGACTGGCAGAAGTGATGGGGGTCCCTATCCAAAATGGAGGGAGAGGGGGTTAGAACGATTAGAATGAGAAGAGTCAACTTTGAAGCTCTGAAACAGATAATAATCAGCCCCATTCGATCGGCACACATGGTTTGGTCTATTTGATTTGCGAGATAGCCAGCACGGATAAAAAAAGAAAAGAGTTATTGCTTCGCCCGATCGACATCCGAGGGCTTGGAGGGGTCTCCGAAGGGGGGGGTCCGGGGACCCTAAAGGGTCCTGCGGACCCCCCCCCCCCTTTGAGAACTAAACTACTGTTCTAGAGCAGTACGTCACAAAGAACTCTTTCGCCGCTCTCATAGAGAGCGCACCTATGACGGCGAAACTCGTGTTTACTTGTCTCTTTGGCCAGTAATTCTACAACCAGCCACCAGGATTGTGGCGTCCGACAGCGCGAAGTCCGACAAAGGAGCGTGCAGGCGCCTGTGGCGTCGTACGTTGCCGCTTCGGGTCCGCTTCGTACGAACCAGCGACGCAGGACGCCAAAACGCACCGGTTGAGGACGCATTCCTCAACCGGTCCGCCTGCATTCCACACCTCCTGGCCTGGAGTGCCGACGCATTCCAGGCACGGTCAACCCACCTCCTGGCCTGCAGACGCCGGCGCCGGTGCGGCCCACCCTCCGGCCATCATGGGAGTCTCCTGGATCTTCAGCGTTTTCTGCGGGAATGCGTCACCAGCTCAAGCATTCGTCGACTCGTCCGTTCCACCAGGCATCCCACATATTAATAGTAACAATAAAATTTTTGAGCAGAAAACAAATACCGATTCAACTACAGGCACGCACAATAACAGGAGATGCTCGTGTGCGGGGCATGACAGCCAGCGGAGATACTATGTAGTTATACAAGCTCTTTTTTTACAGCTTAAAGAGTCAAGTATATAAAAAGACCATACTCTATATTTATAGTTTGAAAAAACTTTCGGTTCTTTTTAAAGGGAAGCTGAGGCACTTTTGAAGAAAACTGAGTTTGGAACAGGCTCCTGTAGTCTTTTGTCCCGTGAATTCGATTTATTGCGCTTGAATTGGGTCGAAGTAAACATACTAAACTGCTTTTATTTTGGAAAAACGGGCCGGGATTGTTGCGGGGCGTGCGGCGGGTCACTCTTCTGCCAATCGTCTTTCCAATGTGTCCCAACGTCGTCGCTGGCATCTCTAAGCGAGCTGAGTGGCGAGCAGGAGTCATCTGACCCCGCCGCCGACATCATATTTGCTGATTTTAGCTCTTGCTCTCGCGCTCTCCTGAGCTCGGCATGCAACAGCAGGCGGGGCTGCGGCCAAATTTTAACTGGCGGTCACGTCACTCCAATTGATAAAATTTAATGAAAGCTGTAAACACACAATTTTTAAGCTGCCTAAGTTCACACTTTTAGTTTTCTCCCAACTCAAAAACCCCTTCAGCTTCGCTTTAAGATCCTTCGCAGTTTATATGTGTTGCTAAAATAATTCTTTACTAGTATTACATAAATGTACGCCTAAATATTGGAACAGCCTTCCCCCATTCTGTCGTAGACTCTGAAAACGCTACCCTCTTTCGTGAATCACTGGCCTCATTGTTTTACCAAATATCTTTTTTTCTTTGTACTAGGATTTATTAAACTTGCTGTAACATCAAGATAAAAGGAAGTTTGGCACACTATTCAAACACCGCACTAAGTAGTTCTCACAAGATTTGCTTTTGGCCTTTGAAGCGTGTATGTCTTGATAAAATGGCCTAAAGCTAACCTACCATGCACCTACATATATCTTAATTCAAAGCATGAAAGGAGAAATCAGTATGGTGAATACGAATGGGGCTGGTTCACACATTTGTACCTGACTATGACCGACTCCATCGTGACCTCTCGCGAGCGCATACAACAAGAATGCGCCAGAGATCAGTGGAACGCACTGGCACGCTGAAGCCACCAGACGGGTAGCCCTACAACTGCACACAACCAAGTTTTTTCATTATTTGCGAGACCAAACCTATGCGCCATCTGTAAGAAATGGTCGGTTGTGACTAGGATTTCGTGTTTTCGGAGTTTATTTTTTGTAAAAATCCGACGGTATCTTTCAGAGTTCATTTTACGCTGGAAATTCGGTGTTTATCACAATTTATTTTCGCTAGATTCCCGATTCCCCAAAATTCAAAATTTCATATTAATCTGTTTTCTTTTTTTTTTTAACAGAAATAAGTTCTGTTTGGACAAAAATATACACTAAATTCAGGAAAAGAAATCACCAGCATCGAAAGATAATTTTGTAGCTGCATTTGGCACTGCAGCCCTTGCGATTGGCACTACTAACTGCCCCGCGACAAATCTCGAAAACAAGCGTTACTTCGATGAACGTCGGTACTTTGAAATTTCTAAACTCTAACAAGCACAAAGGGTATGGTTGAAACTGGAAACCTAAATGGTAGTTTTGGTCGTGGTCCAGAAGAACATTGGCCTATTATACTGAACGAACCTTGACGAAATAAACAAAAACTTCCTTTTGTTAACTGTCTAAGATGAAAGAAAAGAAACTGAATTGGCCTTTTTTTTAGGACCACCAGCCCTGTGCTCTGACAAACTCTATATGTAAAATATTGTCTTTTTATTTTGCCATCGCGACCTGGAAATTCAGAGTTTTTCGGATAAATCCAAATCGCCAAAAATTTTACCGGCGAGTGTTTTCCTGGAGTTCATTGCATTTATTCAAAAACACGGAAGCCTACAAATAATGCAGGTCAGAAAGTATTTCAAGCTCATAGTAAAATAATTATACGTAAATAAATCAGGAAATAAAGGCACACTCGGAGCGTTCCTGGGCTAGTAAACAGACGGTGCCAGTGTCGTGTCTCGTAAGCGGTTCCCAAGAGATCACAACACACTCGGCCACAGTCACACGCAAATATGTGAACCAGCATTCAGTGTGCACGTGCATAAGCTGTACGTGCAGGGTGGTTTCCTTTTCAGGTTTTACATATTTGTTGAAAAATAAATGCCGTGGAAACTACCCTAATCCGGTTTGTTCAGGTGGGTTAATTACAGTCTGTTCGAGAACTTTTTAATTACTGAAATTAAACGTACGGTTCCGACTAGAAACTCGGTGAGGATCATCGAAAACCGCTCAATCGGTGACTGTACACAAAATACGAAGCAGCGCGGTGGTTCGTCAAAGCTACCACCGCGCGGTCATCATCCGCACCTTTGCACCGCCAGCCTTGCGCCTGTTGCACGAGCGTTAATTTTAGCGCACCACCACGCTCAATACCTTTCTAAAATCAACAGATTTATCGTCGGTGACAAGTTACGAGTTCTGGGGAAGCTCGCCCCGCCTCTTCACACTTTAGCAGAGCGAACACTGGAGATGAGATCGCAATCTTCTTCAGCGTTCGCTCTACTAAAGTAGAAAGAAGTGGGAGGAGCTTCCCTCAAACTCTTAATCCGTTACCAGTTTGTTTTAGGACAAGTCGGCCCGGGGCGACGGACTCGAGCCCCACCTTGAGCAGGTCGTTGAGGTCCGCCACCTCCATGAGCGTCAGCCGGGAGATGTCGTCCACTATCCGCGAGATCTTCTCGGGGTAGCTGCGGTCCTCGGCGTGCGGCGACGGCTGGGCCAGGGCCTCCGTGCTGTACCTCGCCGGGCCACGAGTCGCCGGTGCAGTGGGCGACCTGCAAGTGTCGCAATGTTCTCGATCAAGAAAAACTCGTAGAAAAAGTGGTCCCACGATTTCCGCCAGGTGATGCTGTATTGGCGTCACGCTGTTGCCGGTAGCGATCCTAGCGGTGTCGCATCAGCGGAGATGGATGTCGCAGATGCCCGTTCGGCTGCAAGTCGCCTTCCAGCGTGGCAGTCCATAGAAGCTTCGGCGGTCGGAAGTCGGGACAACAGCAACACTCGCATTCGCTCGTGCTTTTCGCCGGCATTTCTACGACCGACCACCAGGATCGCGACATCTGACGGCGTGGCACTCCAGCTCCTGCGACGTCATTTGTTGCCGCTTCGGTACCACCTTGATGTACGGGCAGAAGAGGGTGTAAAATGTGACAGCCGGAGACGCACTCCAGGCACCGTACCGACGTTACTGGATTAGGTCGGTTGGGGAACTTCCGCGCAGGGGGTACACCCCCAACTCACTTCTGTCCACCTCCCGTCGCTTGAAGAGTCATCTAGATTGTTGTTGCAAAGATATGGATTCCATAAAGTATGGTGACACGCCATCTATACGCTGTGCATCAAAGAATAAGTATTTCATAGAATACACTGCGGTTACTAGAGCAGCCATCCCCAAACCAGTGGCGCGTCGGACGACGGGAGGCTAGCCGTGGGGCAAGAAGGGAAGCACCGCTCGTGCAAGCAGCGTCTATGGGCAGTTTCGTAACAGAGCTAATCTATACTCTATCGCACTAGTTTGGCGCAGCATTACCAACGGTACAGGGGTGAGAACGTAACCCGAGCAGATGAAAAGAAGGGCAAGAAGGAAATCCCCTCTTCCTCTTTTGAGAGCCCCACATCACTTTGGTCTACCTTCGAGATTAGCCTGTCACTCAGAATTCGTACAAAAGAGGTTTTCGTGTCTCTCTCTTGCCCGTAGCTTCCGCACTACAGCACCCAACTAGCAAGGTAGGGTATGTTAACGTTGCACCTAGTGCCACTAATGTCTAATTCGGGTGGTCAATCATCGGCAACTCATCTTGCAGGAAAACCGGCAATAGTGTTCGTGTTGGCAGTTTCCGGTCGGCGTGCACTGTTCGGGTGGTGGTTCTCTGGCAAGCACCGCCAACTTTCCGGCACTTTTTCCGCTCGAGCTCCAAACGGCTGGGTGAGCACGCGCCCAACTGTATCCGGCGTCGTCCCTTCCGAAATAGGAAAGAAGGTCAGTGAGAAAAAAATGAACGAAACTGATCTGAAGTCATTTCAGCAGCCACTACTCGAGTCAATCCAAGCCGTTGGGACATGGGTGACGGCGGCGACAGCCTCTCGCTACCAGTGTCGCGCGGGCAAGAGGCGAAATGAACTGCCACCGTCTGGAGTTTTGTGTTCGGGTGCTGAGGGTCACGTGGTGTGCCGCCGGCGCGTTTCTGCTTGCCGGTTCTGCCGGCTCAGTCTCGCTGGCGACTGACCACCTGAATTTGCCATAAATAAGCTAGGCTTCAGAGTAACGACATTTACCCATCTTGTGGCTTAAAATCATGGTTGCCAGTTATCTTAAGCTTTATCTGATATCACAAGAAACGCTTTTCCGTCCTCCACAAATGTTTCAACAGTTCGCGACAGAGCAAGGCAATATTACACGAGCTTCCTAACACCGAATCTAATGGTGAGGAAGTCGCACTTTTGCATCATGACGATCAGCAGTTGCGTCTGCTCTGCACAAGCCCCAAGATGGTGGCGCCCACAACAATATCGGGGAACAGAGTGCCGATACTCTTAAGCGTAGCTCATATAGTGGCTCTAGTTGCACCATACCCAAACGCGAATGTGTGAACCATTCGCAATGCTTGCTAGGATTGCCGGCAGTTGGGCTAGCTCGGGCAACGAAAAAGCCACACCGGGAAAATTCGCTCCTGTCCGGTGCGCGATAGTGCTCCGGACATAAATGACTGAATGCGTGCAACCTGTCTCAGATAAATATCTGGATAAGTCCGACGTATCTTTAGTCACGGCGCTACCGACATTGAGTCGTACTCATTCATTTCGCATGGTTGGGCCCACGCGGCACGCTCCAAGAGGGAGACGAACACACGCTCTCCACAAGACACCGTCTGCCTCACCTCCGGTGGATGCCTCGTGTGCAGCGTTTTCCCGCCCATACAATGAGCCTGGACCTCCGAGCGAACGTGAGCGAAAACGACATCCTTGCTTGAAGGTATCCCTATCAAAACTAGCCCTGAAAATGCTCACAACGTGAAGGACGAGAAGCACATGCGATGCTCGCGCACGCCCGAAGCCGATGATGATGATGATGGCAGCTCCGCCCTTTTAAAACTCCTCTGCGAACGTTCTCCTAGATTGGATGAAATATTTTTGGGTATTTATTCCGTATTACTCATTTTATTACTACAGCAGTGCCTGTTAAACTAAGGTTATGCTAAACACAAGGAGCACCGCCTGCAACGACACCGCCGTTCTCTTTTTGACCAGTGGCGGCAGCGGCGTTGGCGTTGGCGGCGTTGCAGTCGCATTTCAGCGAGCGTCGCAGTGGGAACCAGTGCGAACAGTCTGCCTCGGCGTCGCCGGCGTGGGACAGACGCGAAAATTGAAACCTTACTCAAAAAATATCAATAAGAGGATTTTTAACCGTTTCCGAATCCTGATTATATTGAAGCAAATAAATCAAGGATCACATCGGCAGTTCAAAAGAGCGGATCAGCTCGCTATGGTAAACGCCTTTGTTAGACGTTTCTGAACTCTCTCAAACACGCACGCGGAGTATGCGAGTGAGCTGGTTGAGAAGCATCATAATAATATGCAATAAAACAAAGGACAAGTTTTTGTGTCGCCTTGTCCGTTATTTGATTTTTTTGTGTGTGTGTGTGTGTGTCTCAGGGTCACTATTATCGTAAATTCAACAAACAACGATAAATAAGGGGTTAAACTTTTTCCCTTTGCTCATTTTGCCCGCATTCATTACTAATGTTTTATTATTATTATTCTTATATCATGGCAAAAGCCTTATATGTCCCATTACTCGAAAGATGGCTATAAAAATACGTCATCAAGCACGCGCCTCAGAAATAAAACACAAAGAAAAGTGCAGCAACGCAGATGCTTCGTCACGGCAGAGCGTCACGGAACCCGTGAAGCCGGCGGGGGTGTCGCACCTGCGCAGTGGGGGACTGTGATGTCACCGCCGGAGCAAAACATTTCACCGCCGGGACTATAATGCTTTCGAATTCCTTCAAGCTTTAAATAATGCTTTCTATACCATTGTGCTTTTTTCCACAGTAAAATACTTTAGCCTGTTTTGTTTCTTTTTTGCTCCGACTCTCATCGAGGGGTATACGATCGGTATGATGCTAGTTAAATAGTAATGTGGAACTATTTTGCTTTTAGAAATTTGTGTGTTATATTCCTAGGGGTGAAACAAAGCAAAAATAACCGATGATCAATTATAACTCTACCGATTAATAGTCGATTAAAGGATGGCGATTTGTCGGTTTAAATTTTTTAATCAACGCCAACTTTAATGCACATTGCGTCGAACCTGTTCCTTCACGGAAGCATTTGACAATGGTATTAGTGGCGTAGCCAGTCCCAGTCCCCCCCCCCCCCCCCTCCCGCCGAAAACAATTCCCGACTACGCCACTGCTCCACATCATCCATGCTCTCAACGCGGATCCACAGCAGACGACGTCTATAGATGTTTACAATTTCGGCCGCACGGTGGCAAAGACAATTTATCGTTTTATCAACTGATTTTATACTGTTTTATCATGAACTTTAGAATGATGTATTTATTGTTTTTATTGTAGTAGACCTGCTGAAAGCGCCGCGCTAATTGTTGTAGCTTCTTTTTCGCTCCCACTCATGACCCTTATAAAACAATTAGAATTTCTGCAGTGTGTTGCGGCGTCGCGGCTGCCCGAGCGAGTGTTCTAGAGAGGGTACCCGAGTCGCGGTTATGTATCGTTCTAAAGATAGCTCGGTCGTGCTGAATTGCCACATATTTATTGAGATCTCACGACTTCTCGAACTTTCAACCGATTCAGGGATAAAATTTAGTCGACCGTTTGCATGCAATTCGTCGAGATACTACAAATATTACTGCTAGAGCATATTAGTTGTACTGATGGCTGGCGCGCGTTTTGCACGGGCAGCATGCACTTGAATCACTTGAGTGTAGTTCTATCGCTCGTAATAACATTGAGTACACCGTTACGCAAATTGCTCGTGACATTATATAAAACATGCGAATTTATAGAGAAATCTTGTTTCTGAAATGTTATATCGGACAACGTTCTAGGTGTTGATATGCGTAACGGTGTACTCAATATTATTACGAGCGATAGAACAACCATGCTGCCCGCGCAAAACGCGCGCCAGCCATCAGTACAACTAATATGCTCTAGCAGTAATATTTGTAGCATCTCGGCGAAATGCATGAAAACCCGATTCAGGGATCTTATCTCTGAATCGGTTAAAAGTTCGAGAAGTCGCGATATCTCAATAAATATGTGGCAACAACACGACAGCACTATGAGCGACGTCGAAACTCCAGAAAACCGTTGAGATTCAAGACTGGAGGGCCCATCTGTAGCGCAGTAATTCTAAAAGTTCACTGCACTCGCGCCAACCGAACACCACGCGAACCCTCCGCTCTCCTGCATTTACCGCACACGGCGAGGGAGACTCCATTTCGCGCCAGCTGGAAATGCCATCAGCTGGCCGATCGAGGAGCCATCGGCAGGTCCGGAAGCAAGCTAAGCTACTGCGCACAGGCTTTCCTTCGATCAGTCCGGCCCCGTGTTACCCTCGCAGACACTGTATTGCCGCTTCGAATCGTCGCTGTCAGGATGGGAATCCACGCACACATACCCCAAACGCCCAAACCGAACGGCAAACCCCGCTACCGAAGCTCACGAAAAAAGAAGAGAGGCGCCATGAGATAGAGAGAAAAAAAGAAGGAAACGCGGGTCACGTGACAGGAGCCAGCCAACCGGAAAGGGTCCCCCGTCAACGTCACATGCGCAGCGCGAGTGCGCGGGCTAGAGGAGGCATCCAAAATGCCGTCGACTGCTGACGCCAAGGCTTCGTTGGCGACCCAAACAGAGAAACCGAACCACTACAAGTAAGTGGGGAGCCGTGTCAGGGCCGGCACGGGCTCCGGGCCCCCCGTCCGCGAACCTCGGAGCTCAACGCCGGGTACCAACTCCCTCGCAGCTACCTGAAGGAGTTCCGGGTGGACCAGTGCCCGCTCTTCGTGCAGCACAAGTGCACCCAGCACAAGCCGTTCACATGCTTCCACTGGCACTTCAAGAACCAGCGGCGCAGGAGACCCGTGCGAGCGGCCAGGGACGGCACTTTCAACTACAGTCCGGACGTCTACTGCACGAGCTACGACGAGACTACGGGTATCTGTCCCGAGGGCGACGGGTGAGTCGGGCGCTACTGGCTGACACTCGCGCTCGCCATGTTATGAGCAGCGCGTTTGTTTTGACGGACGCTCGGCGGGCCCCCGTGGCGACGCGCCGTCGCCAACGAGTTGGTGCGCGCGTCGTCGGCGGGTTTCACGCGACCGCCTCGTCGACCTCCCCGTCGCCCGAAACGGACCCGGGGTTTCTCGAACGAGGCCGTCCAAAGTCGCGACATGTGCGTACCAAAGGCACTTGTAAACAGTGTCCGCCATATTGTTTGCCTACGCCATGTTGGCGCGAACAATGACGTAATCAGCGGGCGAGCCAATCGGAGGCCGTTCCAGTCTCTCTTGTACGTTTTGTTTTGTTCTCGAAAAAGATACAGAAAAGCGGATGGCTGAGGCCAATACGGACTGCCGTAGCAAAAAATAAAAATAAAAGGCGAGAGGCAGCGGAAGCGAGTGCAGTGTCGGTGGTCGTGGCGCGCGCGCGCCTTTCTGGAGTTCGTATCGACAGCGTTGGCTACTCAGCCGAGGCGTAGCCAACCCCCGGACATCTTCCATAGGGCCAATGGAGTCGAGTTTTGTACAGCAGCGCCAAATTCCTCGTCCGTGGTGGGGGGCTCTCATGACGTGAACGAATTGACTATTTATTTTATTTTATTTAGATTATAAATTGAAATATACAACTAACTATCTAAATCCTAAAATACATGATTAATCTTTATTAACGGCTTTTTCTTATACGAGTAGTCTGCTTTGAAGCCGCATTTTAGCGAAGTCATAAAAAATCCAAGATGGCGCCTTTCAATTTTATGGGCGGCGGTAGCGGCGGTCGCGGCGGTTGCGGGTTACGACGGCGCTAGTAATGCTAGCGAGGACGCTGTTCAGCGATATAAGGTACGATGATATTGCTCTAGTTTATAGTCGTGTGTGTATTGTCCCTCTCGTTCGAGAGGTCCAGTCGTCCCGTAAGGAATGGAGCTGGAACGAAAATATTTCTTAGGCATATTTATTGCACATTACCCGCGCCCACAAAAACATTTGTACAGTACTAATTTGCATTCACACGCGCAAACATACAACGGATACACTTCACATGGCTGTACAATCTTATAAAAAACTCATAGATTTACAAATGTACAAAAAGATTTACCCACATGTGTATGTAGTCAACATGCAAACAGACACTTATTATATACAAGCAAGGAGGAAGAGATGTTTGCTTCACAATGTTACAGTTTGGATTTGAATCGGTACAGGAACATCTAGGAAAGGGTATATTTATGCATCTGCTAGAAGCCCAGTTTGCGTGCTTTTTTCGCGGCAAGGGTATGCTTTGTTTTCGGTTCTTCGAACGAAGAGTTTCGAAACTTTAAGTACCAATTGAAGCGTGTTGTAGCATACAGTTTCACGAACCTCTTGTGGCACTCTGGGCTACAAAATATGTCAGTCTCGCCCTCTAGTGCACGAGAAATTGTGTCACAGACATTTGGAAGGTGTGCCACAGAGTCGACCATTTTGAGGAAAGTAACCTCCATCTGTTGAACATAAACAAAACATGAATCTGAAGGCACCGTGAGGTTCCCAAAAAGGCGCTCAGGTATGTTGTTGGCGCTCAACAGGCTGAAGAATTGGTGGGAGCCACGAAATTGTCCCGAGCCTTCATCTGTGAGGAAACGATCGCACACGCATTCTGCTAGTTTGCTGACTAGAAAAGATTTCACGAGAGAACCACTGACATAATAAACGACATTGTCATCTATTATGTCGAGGTTCTCTTCCTCGGCACTAGCAGATGAGTCTTGCGACGTCCCTCCATCAAAGTCTAGCTCAAGTGCTTCCTCTACTGGGAGAGCAGGCGCAGGAAAGCTTTTAAGCTCGTCCAAAAGGAAGCTTGCATCTTCTTCGCAGTTTGCTCCTTCGCAAAGCTTGGACAGCTTGCCAACCCAAATGTGTTTCAACCCAGCAATGAATTGAAACACAGTTGGGTTGTCATTACAACCATGCTGTTGCCTCACAAGCCCAAAAAGGTTTTCTAATGGGTCTTGCTGCAATCTGCGAGTCATGAGTGAATGCAAGCCAAAATCTCGGTGCAGCTCCTCCCAGAGGAGAAGCACAGCCTTTATAGTGACTTGCCACCCTTTGATGGTGTGGGGTTGCCGTCTACTTTCAGATGGTCCAAACCTCCAGCTTTTGATCCAGGGCAAGCAGTTCTCGAGAAAAGAAAGGTGCTCGGACTGCTCTCTGATTGCATAGCGCAGCTTGTCTCCAACCTGCTTAACGGTGGAGCTGTTTAGGCAATCAAAGAGCTTGTCCATCCTCTCAAGGAACTCGGCTGTAGGTTTGGCTGTAGCTGGCAAATCACCGGTGGCGAGGAGAGTCAAAATTGCTACAGCAACTGACTCGCTCATCACTTGTGTAGCATACTTGACCCTCATGTCACTGAAAGGCTTCCGATGGATGTGTCTTTCAGTTAATTTTTTTGCGAGTCTACATTTTAGGTGGTAATTAGGTGCTTCTTTGCTTCCAGCAGCAGTTGCACGCGTTACGTTGTACAAGGTTTCTATGTATGTCCAATCAATAGTGTCAGTTCCAATTTGCAGCTTATGTCGACGGAGATTATTTCTGGTACACTTCACCAGATGAGGGGTATCATACAGGAAGAAGACCTTTTTGCTGTTAATTTCGAAGAACGGTTCTTCAGGGGACACACCCATCAGACGAGCCAAGCTTACATTGTTTGACCCTTGGTCGCAGATCACAGCTTTGACAAAAATGCTAGAGTCTTGGAGCTGTTGAATTACAGTAACCAATAAATTTCGAATGACAGATGCAGATGTCTGATTTTTTGAGATGGCAAAGGCCACAGGTTGAACCCAGTTCTTTGTAATGCCAGAGAGGACCATCAAGAATGCTGTGCTGCCCACATCTTTTGATCTCTCAGTGCCATCATCCTGAAAGCCAATTACGATGTCATGTTTGACATCATATTGTAAATGCCGTCTTAAGGAAATTTCATCAAACATGAGAGTGCACACCCTGTCCTGAATTGGCCAATTTTCAGCTGCACTTTTCAGTTTGTTGACGACGGCGCTCATAACCCCAGGTGTCATGGGGATTGATGACAACCATCTCCTGAGAGATCTCTCTCTGGGCAACTCCATCACTCTTGACAGTAGCCTGTAAGCTTTTGGTCCATGAAAGTAAAGGTTTAGAGCAAGCTGCTTCACATCATCAGGCCACCTTCTTCCCTGTTTGCTTACAGAACTGAGTTCAACCTGTGCCGATAGCAGTTTATAGAATTCCTTTGGGACGTACTCCCTGATGTTCCGGAGAGCTTCCTGTTTCGTAACCTTTTTGAGGCTTTTCAGTCCCTTCAGCCTGTTGAGTGCCTTGCGGTACCTTTCACTACGGCTACGAAGCTCTGATAAACGATGCTTTGTGCGTGGTGTAAAGTCCCGACATCGCCGTCCAGCCTTTTTTGGTGTGGCGACGGGAATCCTCATGCCACTGTGAGAGGGGCCAGGCATTCCGGTGTCGACAGCAGCTGGCTCCAGAAGTGCTTCCTCTGTGCCCTTCGGTCCTGCATCGAAAATATTGTAGTGCTGATTAACATCCTGCAGCCAGAAAATACACAAATTGACTTGTCACTGAAAAATTTAAAGTATACCATGAAGAGGTTCGACAGGAACAGTGCTTGGGGCATCGGATGCTCCTCCTGGCTCAATGGGAGAAGTGCCCAAGCGGTAAGTGCCTGCGCATATATACAAAGAGTATACATAAAACATGTCCTTAGGTTCTGCATCAAAAATATTGTAGCTGACTGAGCATCCTGCAACCAGGAAACACAAATTTGCTTATGACCGAAAAAATTAATGCATACCGAGGGAAGCTTCGACGGGGACAGTGCTTGGGGCATCGGATCCTCCTCCTGGCTCAGTGGGAGAAGTGCCCAAGCTGTAAGTGCCTGCACATATTGCCGCACGCAAAGCCGAGCAAGCAACGCTCAGTCACGGGCTTCTAGAACAATCGCGTAAATTCTTGCTGCGGACGTAACTTTTAACATTTATTCTTGCTTTCTCGTTCTCAAAAGTACATGCTCATTCTTGCCATGAGTGCACGACTCTCGATCCTTCTTTGCCGAATATTCTAGATAGTGACATAAACTAGATAAGAAACTGGCCGCGACCTTGTCGAGTCAGTCTCGCCCCACCGCTAGATCCTGCTGTTTCGCCGACATCGACGCCTGCGACGCTAGCCTTTCTCTATTTTGTTTAGGGCACAAGTTTGCCCAAATAAACGTTTAGTTTCTTAATTTATTTGCCGCCTCATCATTTTGTCATTCGTGACAATATATACAAAGTATACATATAACATGTCCTTAGGTTCTGCATCATAAATATTGTAGCTGATTCAGCATCCTGCAGGCCGGAAACACAAATTTGCTTATGACCAAAAAAATTAAGGCATACCAAGTGGAGATTCAACGGGGACAGTGCATGGGGCATCGGATCCTCCTGGCTCAGCTGGAGAAGTGCCCAAGCCGTAAGTTCCTGCGCATATATACAAAGAGTATACATATAGCATGTACTTAGGTTCTGCATCAAAAATTTTGCAGCTGATTCAGCATCCTGCAACAAGGAAACACAAAAATTTGCTTATGATCGAAAAAATGAAGGTGTACCGAGGGAAGGTTCGACAGGAACAGTACTTGGGGCATCGGATGCTCCTCCTGGACCAGCGGGAGAAGTGTCCAAGCGGTACATGCCTGCGCATATATAGAAAGAGTATACATATAGCTTGTACTTAGGTTCTGCATCAAAAATTTTGCAGCTGATTCAGCATCCTGCAACCAGGAAACGCAAAAATTTGCTTATGACCGAAAAAATTAAGGCGTACCGAGGGAAGGTTCGCCAGGAACAGTACTTGGGGCATCGGATGCTCCTCCTGGCTCAGCGGGAGAAGTGCCCAAGCGGTACATGCCTGCGCATATATACAAAGAGTATACATATAGCTTGTACTTAGGTTCTGCATCAAAAATTTTGCAGCTGATTCAGCATCCTGCAACCAGGAAACGCAAAAATTTGCTTATGACCGAAAAAATTAAGGCGTACCGAGGGAAGGTTCGACAGGAACAGTACTTGGGGCATCGGATGCTCCTCCTGGCTCAGCGGGAGAAGTGCCCAAGCGGTACGTGCCTGCGCATATATACAAATAACATGTACCTGGGTTCTGCATAAAAATATTGTAGCTGATTCAGCATCCTGTAGCCAGGAAACACACAAATTGGCTTATGATTGAGAAAATGAAGGTGTACCGAGGGAAGGTTCGACAGGAACAGTACTTGGGGCATCGGATGCTCCTCCTGGCTCAGCGGGAGAAGTGCCCAAGCGGTACGTGCCTGCGCATATATACAAATAGTATACAAATAACATGTACCTGGGTTCTGCATAAAAAGTTTGCAGCTGATTCGGCATCCTGCAACCAGGAAACGCAGAAATTGACTTATGACAAAAAATTATGGCGTACCGAGGGAAGGCTCAATGGGGACAGTACTTGGTGTATCAGCATCTCGCCCTGGTGCAGTGACTGCATATATACACAGAGTAAGCATATAACATTTATCACGGTGAAGCTCCTTGCATTGTGATCACTGCAGTGGCTTCAGAAGGGGTACGGGGGGGGGGGGTGATTGTCCCCCAGACAATTTAGATATTTCTAGTACACCGATTAGTGAAAAGCATGGAAATACAGGTACGCCCCTAATTCTCTTGAACACTTCCTACACCACTGTATCATTGACAATGCCAGCAACACTTACTATCCTCGAGCGTTTCAGGGGCTGCACAAACCAAGTCTGGTGCAGTGAGGAGCTCTGGAGCTTGGGGCGGGGACAGGCCACTTGTGGAACAAACAGCTGTAAAATATGCCAAAAAGAATTAAAATACCAGAATAAAACAGATCAGTTGCTAAGGTATTCTTAATTTGTCCTCTACATCAAGCTCACCTAGTGATTCTGCTGCTGCAGTCTCCTGGTTGGGATCTACAAACATTGTGACAGGGTATAGCAGTTGCTATTTATTGAACTTTGAGTCATAAGAAAACAGATTTTTAATCTTGACAGAATGAAACCTTGTTTTGAAATTTCACAATAATTATCATAATTAACCTACCTTTACATGTGCTTTGTGATGCTAATGCTTGGAGCGTGGGGTCCCTGAAGTACTCTATATTTTTTAGAAAAAAAACAGGTTGAGGTTTTGGGGATTTACTTTAAATAGGGGAAACACTAACCAGGTCTGACGAGACACTGGAGCCTGGAGTTGGTAACAAGGACAGATGGTACAGCATCCACCTTCAGCTTGCTATGGTCGTCGTACAAGCTGTCGTCTGCGAAATGCTGGGAGCAAAGCCGGTAATTGTTGTGCACAACACTTCGTGGCTTTTGAAGCAGATCATTTCTGTTGGCATATTCCAGCCAGTGCTGAAACCTGTAAATGAAAACCTGTAAGTCTAAATGTTCACTTCATGTCTGGGTAGCTATAATTACGATTTAGTCATTATTTTGAATTCTAGACTTATTTCAATCATTGTGACACGGAAAAATAGTCATTATTTTGAATTCTAGACTTATTTCAATCATTGTGACACGGAACAATAGTCATTATTTTGAATTCTAGACTTATTTCAATCAATGTGA
Organism: Ixodes persulcatus; assembly: GCA_013358835.2. Lineage (NCBI taxonomy): Eukaryota > Metazoa > Arthropoda > Arachnida > Ixodida > Ixodidae > Ixodes > Ixodes persulcatus. Next base: position 155,865 of record JABSTQ010010995.1, read on the forward strand.
CACGGAACACAGCAAGAAAACTAGTCTACTATATGTGAAGGTAACAGACAAGTTATTAGTGTACTGTCTAGTTAGATATGAACAAAGTATGCCATTTTCACAACCATAGCTAGAAATAAAAGATACTGTTGATAGGAAATGAAATTGTAGAAAGCCCACAACCAAAACTTTTGTAGTACTAATTTTATGTTGTGCTAATTTTTTATTCTTAATTCCCACGGATAAAAAAAAAAGTGAGTTACACAGGTTGTTTTTATCGTGAATTTACCAGGGTTCAAAACATTAGAAAAGGAAATAACCGTGATTTTAGATTGACTAATTAACTAAAATGTGTTAATGAACTTTTCTAATTATTGTTTCCGTGAGTTATGTTACTATTGCAATATTGAAGGGATTTATTACTTGAGGCTAGGCGAATTAGAAAAAGATTGCGACATTCATCGAAACATTTTTTGCGGTCTTCTGCCTGATTTAATAATTGTGTGGAAAAAAAAAATTAAGAAAAAAACGCCGGGTAACGCAGTCTGAAAATGCCCCTAAAAAGATGTTTTTCTTTTTTTTTTTTAACAGTATGGTTGGGACACGCGTGCCAAGATATTAATTTTACGCAAAAAAAGTTTTTTTGGAGCAACATTGACAGTTAGCTGGGGGTTCATTTGGTGGATAATTTAAGTAGCATATTGATTAAACATTCGCCGAATGAGCACTTTTTGCCTCTACATCAGCGAACAAGATTATTCCACTGTACCTACGCGCAACTCGCGACCTAACAAGTATGAATTTCGAAAGTTGATTGATAATTTATATGAAAAATATAAAGCATTTTAAGGCTAGTGATTAGGGAGAAAGTGGAGCTCACCTGTCGTCTCTTGGGATGCGAAAAAACTTGTACGTACTGTCCTTGTCCCTTGAGCTATTTGTGCACCACTTGGCGCAACAGTAATGATGCCCACCTTTGGGCATGACAACATCAAGAGCGTATACTTGAGCGAAGTTAACCGCGCTCAAGGAAATAAATCCACGGAGTTTGACACTGGTATGAACGCCAAAAACCAAACCGAACCTGAACTCGCACCGTTCTCGCGTAAACTAAACCGCGCATGCCGCGCACGCGACCGTTATCGGATCGCAATGTAAACAAACAATGTTGGGAGAGGGGAGTTACCGCGTCGAGGAGCATTCGCGCAGCGCGCGCAGACCGACGGGCCCGGGGCCGGGACGTCAGCATGTCGGAGGACGTCTCGTCCAATCGACGCGCAGTCGGTTCGGTTTTGGTTTTAACTAATGAAAAAATGAAGACAAATGGGCATGTAGTATAATTGCTTTTTATTTTAATTACGCAGCGAAGAAGATTTATGAAAATAGATATAATTTAAAAACTTTTTGAATTTGTATTTTTAGGTTAATGAGAGCCCCCCACCACCGAAGCGCTGCTGCCGGTGGCGACGCTATTCACAGCGCCGCCGATGGTGGCGACGCTAATGTCAGCGCCGCGAAACTGGGACTGTGACCGGGGGTTGGCGTAGCTTCTAAGCGCGCAGCTGCTCGTGTAAAAGCGATGTAACTTCAATGCAAAATTCATTTCCCTAAACAAAAAAAGATTGGGGGGGGGGGGGGGGGGGGGTAGATATTGACATTAACATGAATTTGTGCTTGCGGTGTCGGAATCAGGAATTAACCTTTTGCCCCCAAAAGATTATAATAGCCATACAAGGTGTTGACCCAGGTGCAAAGTGCCATTTGATTTATATCTTTGCTTATAAGAGTTGCTGCTGGAGAAACCAGCACGAAAAGTGCCTGTAACCACTCCTGGAATGCTCGGCGATGTGGTGGCTGTGCAAAAGTACCGGGTGTTTGAGAGAAAAGGGAGCAGTGTTTTTCTCACTGCATAAAGAAGCTATGTATCGCCGGACTCTCACTTTGGAACCACATGCCAGAGTTTGGTAACTTACCGTTATCCAATGAAAAAGTTGAGAACGATTTTGGGAAATTTTCAGTTAGAAAATGATGGCCAAAGGAGCCCGTTAATTCATGGAAAAGAATGGCGTCTGCTACCGGTAATGGGCCTCCATATCCTCATTAAAAATTTCCTAAGATCGCTGATGACTTTTTAATTGGACAACGGTAGGCTCTGAAACTTTGGTGTCTGGTCTCAACTGACGGCGCTACGTTTGGGCAGAGACTGAGCATGCGGCGACGCATTGTTAATTCTTGCGTTAAGAAAAACGCTGTTCATTTTGCTTTTAGTTCTGAACAACCGGTATTTGCTCTGGTACATCCTGCTACGTTTTAACCGAAAAGTGAAGAATTTTCAGCAGTCTTGAGCCAGTAGTCAATTTCCATCCCAACAAGGTAAGAGCTGAGTGCCCCTTACACGTTGGCTTCTTACTGTAGGCCTCTGCCAATTTTCAAAACTTTCGATTGTCTATACTTTCCAGCTCGGTCTGTGTGGAGTGCTGACAATACTCGGAAATTTCGCAACGTTGTTAGTGGTCTATTGAGCGGATATGTTAGCTCTGTTGAGCATGCTTCTCGCTCCGGAGAATAGTACGGACTATCGAAAGCTGCGATCCTGTGCTTCTTGTTTTGCTGCAACACAGCCCTGTGCTCGGGGGAGAAGCACTCCTTCAGGGTGAGTCTGTGCATGCACACTCACCGAGAATTTGAAACAAAAAAGGAACTGTGACAACCGGACCTTGAAGGTAAAATTTAAAATATAATGACTGCAGCTAGTGTGCATGCATACGTAATCAACTGCCGTGTGCAGGCGAGTTGCGTGCATTATTGATGGTGATTTCGGGGTTCAGGTCTGCGCTTTAAAGAAGGATATTTGGTAGGGGTGTGCGAATATTGAAATTTTCGAATACGAATCGAATACGAATAAGACAAAAAACGGGCTTCCAATATCGAATTGAATATGTGTCCTGTAATAAAAAAATTGCAAAAAAACAAGAGGTAACAGCAGGTTTTATCGCCCTTTTAAAATAGACCAATGCAACTGTATTTTACTGGGCTACACCAAGCTAAAGATGCTTCTAATAACGCATTCATTACAAATTATCCTGTAGGAAAATTAACTGTTCAAGGTGTTCAGAAAGTAAACGCTCCCTACGCGCCGTGACAATATTTCCGCCAGTAGAAAGACCCTTTAATCGTGAAACCTGCGAAATTTCACGAATGTTTGAAGAAGTTTGACTTATGGACAGTGCTGCTAAACGACTATTTCGAATTTCGGGAAACAAAAAATTTAGAAAGTAGTTTATTTTATATTTTATAAAGTGGTTACCAATGTTTACATCATATAAAAGCGAAAATAGGCCCTTTTAATGCTTTCATTAGTTATTAATGTGAACCAGTGATGCCAATAAACCCAACAAATATTGCACTTTTCCTCCGCCAAATAAGTCAACTAGTTTTTTTTTTCGCGCATGCGGACGAAAGTAGAACTTCAGTCGAACCTTTGTCGAACATCACGTTGAAAGTTCGAAAAAGTCAAACTTAGTCAAACTCGAACCTGGGCAGGTTTGCGATATCCCTAGTTTTGACTGCGCGGCAGTGGCAGGAGTTGTTGTCGATGGCGATGCAATGTTCTGCTCCTACCTAGCTTTTTCTTTTTTTTAATTTTAAACATTAATTTTACATAAGTGTCTCGAGATTTATTTTATATTTAGATTTCACTCTCGAGGTTCATTATATTGTATCAATTTATAGAATGTGCAATTACATCAGATATTGTCATAAAAGCGCCACACAACAAAGGGCTTGGTGAAAAAGAAACCGAAACTGATCCTGTCTTGCTGTCATCGGACAGATAGAAACAAAGCAGACCGATAACGCACGCATCATACGCCTTTGTCAATGAATAAATATAATCATAGGGGAATGCGTGGCAAGCAGATGATTCGTTACTTGCTCGAATATTCATAGTTTGTGCGAATATTCGCCGTTTTTCCCGAATATTCGGCTTAGCCGAATATTCGGGAACTTTCGAATATGCAATTTTCTAATCGAATACGTTTCGAATAAGTAAAATATTCGATTCATATTCGAAATATCGAATATTCGCACACCCCTAATATTTGGATATGGCGAGAGGGATTTCTAAATCAGCCTTGATTAGTTATAGTTGGGCTACACTGGGTTTATTTTTTGTCAAATTCCTTAGTTAGTTACCTCCCCCCCCCCCCCCCCCCACAACACACACACACACACACACACACACGCACGCACACACACATAGGCCCTGGAACTGTTTTTTGAGGGCAGAATCAGTAATCTTAAGATTAAAACTAAACGGGCTTTTGCAGTGGACAGATTGAAGCTTGGGAATAACCTTAACACGTTCAGCTGGATAATTTTTTTTTTCTTCTCAAAGAAAGCATATTTATCAACTGCGTGTTGATTTCACATCTTCATAGAACACTGATAGACCTTTTTTCAAATGCAGCCCGGTTACTTTAATGACTGTCATCAAAGAGGCCAGGCTGGCCAGGTAAAACTAACTAGCACAGCTGGGGGACAGGTTCGATCGAGGAAAATTGGGGCTCCCTCCTGCCCAACGTCTCGACCCTGTCTCTCAGCAGGTATGGTGTTGGGATGATGCTGACAAAGTTCGACCAGAGGAAAATTGCCGATTCCCTCACCAGGGGGAAAAGGAGAGGCGGGGGGGGGGGGGGGGGGGGGTGCATGTTTTAGTTTTCTTGACCGATCCCCCAAAGGTTTTTCTGGTGATCACCCCCACTGCCTGGTGATGGTTACAGAAATGCGTTGGCCTGAGAGGGGTAGAATTATGTACTTGTTAAGAATTCAGGCTAAGGGCGGCACAAGCTACTGCCCGTCAAGAAGAATTCAGCCGTTAATGTCTATCCATCCATCCAGGCTGAGGAATGGCATGTGTGCCATTCTAATGGCTGCCTTCTGGTTACCGACGAAGGAAGAAGCGAGACCTATACGTCGGAGACGTTAGCATGATGCGACGCAGGAATCGAACACGAGCTACGTAAGCATTCAATTCTAACTCCGGTCGAGTCACTCTGTTGGCAGCTTGCGGTCGACTCTAAAACCCCTCGAGACATAGAATTTTATCCAGGCATCTATGTGGGCCGGCGCTTTGTTCTGACTGGTTCCATCTTTGTCATCATCGATACCGAAAGAGATTGAGAAGGAACTGCACGCCGAAGAGAACTGTTCACTCTCAAAAGCGAGTGTCAGATGGGATTATGCAATGTCATTGCATATTCACCTTTGGACAGCTTAATAAACGCAGGGCATGGCGAGTCACGAGCATGTCATTACCATTGCCTAGCCGACGAGTTTGCAGCGTTGGCCAACGGAGCACTGAGGAACGAATCGCGAAGCGGGAATTGTGAATGTATTAAGCAACGTCAGAGTCCATCGGTACACTACTGGTCGCGGAACTTCGGCCAAAGTTTGGTACAGGGACAAAAACTGCCGCCAGGAGCGCCACTTTCCCTGGGGCATTTTCGTTTGGGCACCCCGCTCTCGGCAAGCCACCCCGAATTCGAGATTACGAGTAGTTTTCAGAATGAATTTCTCGTACACCGACATTTTTTTACATCTGTAATTGATCTTTGTATGCAAGCACCGGTCATTCTTTATTGATCTCTAATAACAAAACTTAAAAATAAGCTTTTTTCATTTTGTTTTATTCAAACGAAACGGTGTCTTTGCGAGCAAACAAGAGCCAGACAATTGAGCATACGGGTTCACAGTGTCTCTGCTCGATGGCGGCACCGAAGTTTGACGGCGATAGCGGTATTGAGGATTCGTTTTGAGACAAGAAGAAGAATGAAGAATGTTGTTATTTCGGGAGAATGTGGCAGAAAAGGGAGTTTAACGGGTTGACCGAATGCAGAGAGCCAAAGACGCTTAATTCTACGGGAAACGCCGTCGGTGCGACGACGACTCGTCGTCGCTTTCTCTTAGCTGCTCATTCGGAGTGGGTTTTAAATTCCGATATCACCGGTCTGGTTGCCGGACTCCCAGCAGTGCTGGCTAGATTGCTCCTAGCCCCCTCGTCGACGCTAGCGACATGCGAGGTCGCATACCAAGCTCTCCCATCGCGTCATGGAGAAGTTCCGTGACTGGTAGCGTTTTGACGCCCTGCGTTTCTTTGGCTGTCGGTGACTTTAGTCGCGGGACTGTGGGCCTCCGTGGTACAGGCTGTTACCTCTGCGGCGCCGCGGCTCACCAATGAAGACCACTATTACTAAACTACTACTGACCAGTCTCATTACCACCATTATAATCTTTTGCGGGAAAGCCCCTCCCACGAAGCTCTGTTTTGACGTGATTGATGGTTTGCTCCTCTCCAGCGTTCGCTCCGCTAATGTGGAGAGAGTAGAGGGCCTTGAGGACCTGTAACAGACTATAGTAGAGCAAAAGTTGGGCTGTTATTTTGCCACCAGATAGAGCTGAAATCGGGAAAACTGTTAACCTTTTGAATGGCGGGTTTTTCTTCCCCCCGCACTCCGAACGCAAATTTTGGTCATACTGTGGAGCGCTTTTTGAAGAATATTTATTTATCAAAGACACATGTTCTACGGGCGAAAATTCTGCATGCCCCCAAACTAGGACAATTTTTCTAGTGTCATACTTATCGAGACACGGTACTGCACGGTTGCACCCTGACCTCTCACACCAAGGTCGTTCTTGAGCGGCCTTACTTTGGCTTTTTTTTTATTATTCGAAACTGTAGCTTTCTTGTTTTTGCAGTCGTCGAATACAGCGTTTATTAGTCATTTTTAGATCATAGTGTTTGCCATAAAGTGAGAGGTTGAACGACGTAGATTCGCCATTCCATAAAGGCGAAGGAGCATACCGAAGCGAAAGTCTCCTAAAGAAACATTTTCACGTGCCGTCCACAAGTGACACCGCGAGACGAAACATTGTTTTTGTCGCTTGCTCATACATGGCGCTACACAAAAAATTGACGGCCCACTTGGAAGCGGCAAAGAGCAAACCAAAAGACCAAACTAAAGCTCACCCGAGGATTCGTAACTCCAGCTAAGCGGGCAAAACCTAGCGAGAAAACGCTGAACCGGCTGGAATGGGTCCTGTAGTCCTTTTCCCGAAGAAGGCCAAGCCTCTGGAAGCTCGCTTACGCAAACACATCGCTGCAGGTTTGGAACGTGGCAAATGGAAATCGGGGCAAGGCATTTTGAGTCTAATGCTTGCCTGCCGAAAGCCGGGCGTTGCGCGTCGGACCACCGCGTGCACGACACAACCTGTTTATGACCACCACTTTTGCCCAAGAGTTTCGATGCAGATGCAGACGAGTTCGGCGGGCTTCGGCACGATTTGACAGCAGTGCCGCCCCCTCTGCATGCGCAGGTGCCGCTTTTTACACCGGACTGCGGGCGACACGGAGCGGCGCTACCACCTGCGCTACTACAAGACGGGCATCTGCGTGTACGACACAGACGCGAGGGGCAACTGCGTGAAGAATGGCCCCCACTGCGCCTTCGCCCACGGCCTGCACGACCTGCGCTCGCCGGTGTACGACGCCAAGGAGCAGCAGGCCTGCCTGTCCGGGGACGCCCCCACGGCCAGCGGGCCCGAGGAGAACGGGGGCCCCAACAGCCTGGACAAAGAGCGCAACGCCCTCAATGAGGACCCCCACTGGCAGGGTGAGAAAGGGCGATCCGCTTGTCGGCTCGGCCCTCGGGAAAGGGGAAAAAACGTTGGATGTAAGCCAACGCCTCCTAGGTGGCTCTTAGTTTTGTCGGTTGACAAAGTCCGTGGAGGAGCATCATTCAAAAATGGTTCTTCTCTGCTGCGTGCATGCGAACAGGTATGGGCGAATTGTGTTCCTAGTGCCACTGGCAGCAATGCCTCCACAGCCGCCGGAGAAGTGCTGTTTTCAATTGACGCTTTTTTTTGCACAAATGCAGAAACTTTTATGTTCACCAAAAAACTGCAGTAGAATCCCTCTCCACCGCGGGCAATTAATGCATCCGATGTTCCATCGGTTTCGCTGCTTCTGTCCTCGGGGCAACTGTTAGCGTGGCGAGTGCCACCGCGCCGATGCGCCGCAACATAGGTGCCAGACGTTCTGAAAGCTTGTCAGGTGACTTTGATCTAGTAACGTTGAGTAAACCTAGATATCAGACTTCCAGTGTCGGAAAGGGGGCAATCCCAGTCCGTTCTGGGAGGGGCCCTTGGTCGCACTGCTAACAAATCTCCGTTGGCAGGTTCAGGGCAGCCCCTTTTCGCTCTGGGACGGACCAGCATCTTCCAGGCCGCATTTCAAAACTTGCTTGGATCTCGTTCTGGAGTAAAGCTTCCGTACCTCGCCATTCTGAAACCTAGTGACCTCCATCGTCACTCTACCTGCGTTATCACGCGATAGTCCCCGTGGGAGTATCTCGGATCTGCCTGAGTAAAACTTGGAACACGGCCCTCAACGATTACCTCCAATGGCAGGGATGTCCTTTAAGTTTCAGGGCTTGCAGCGTGTGTTGACCCGTCCTGGGACTGCCCCTTTTTTTGCCATAGAGTTAATATAATAATGTAGAAAGGTCCCACATTTCGGCTGCTTCGAAACTGTGGGCCATAGACGCTGACTTCAGTAGCCCCAGTAGGCCCACGTTGCTGGCGATGCTTCAATACGCAAAAAGAAGCGGCAAAACACCACTTGTAAGATCCGTACGTAGTCGTCTCCTAGCTATCTTTTGAACAAAAGCCCCGGCGTCGCCGGGCATTATACAGAAACAAATAAAGTCGACGAGCACTCGAACAACTCGACTCGTTGCGGCAAAAGGAACACGCCTAAACTTTCGTCTGGTAACTACTTCATCTTTTTGTCGCTCTCTTCTCATTCTTTCTATCGGGTCCGCTGATATCAGAGCTTTTGATTTTCCGCGTTCTGCTCGCGTCTTTACCTCCCCCGTCCTTTGCAGACACCAAGTATGTGCTGACCAACTACAAGACGGAGCCGTGCAAGCGGCCCCCGCGGCTGTGCCGGCAGGGCTACGCCTGCCCCCAGTACCACAACAGCCGGGACAAGCGGCGGTCGCCCAAGCGCCACAAGTACCGCTCGACGCCCTGCCCCAACGTGAAGCAGGGCGACGAGTGGGGGGACCCCGCCAACTGCGACAACGGCGACAACTGCTCCTACTGTCACACCCGCACCGAGCAGCAGTTCCACCCAGAGGTGCGCCTCCCCTTCCTTTCTCGGCGCGGGACGCAACGCTTCCTACTAAGCCGAGGCGCTCCTCGGATTGACCACCCAAAAGTCCTGTGTGCAGAATGTGTTAAGTCGGCGACGGGCTGGGGCTGCTGTAGAAGTATGGTGCCTGTAACAGGTCTCCGACCGGCGTGTTAAGCGTCCTATTCCGCCGATGCATCTTAAAGGGTCTCGAAGTGGCAACAAATGTCACCAAAGCCGGTGTGTCACGCCGTGAAATGTTGCATTCCTGGCGGTTGGTGCTAGAAGTCCAGCAAAAAATGGGAGCGAAGAACGTGACACTTTTATGACGTCGTCTGGCAGAAATCGAGGGGCCACATTTTTAAATCGGTAAACGCACCAATCTGAAACTCATTCCAGGCTCCGAAGTAAAGCGCCGCCTCCGACACTCGCCCTTTGCCTTCCGCCGGGCTTTGACCGTGCGTGCGTCGAAGTGCCGAGGTCTCTGCAGCCTTGGCCACAGTCTCAGCTCAACAGGAAATAGAGTACGGGGGAGGGCGGTTCTTTGTCTCGTGGGGGCCCGTGCCCGGCTAGGGAATTTGCTCCATCCGTGCCCGTCGTCTCTGCGCAGATCTACAAGTCGACCAAGTGCAACGACATGCAACAGGCCAACTACTGCCCCCGAGGCCCCTTCTGCGCCTTTGCCCACGTGGAGAGTGAGTGCCCGGTGGGCGTGCCCCCCCGTGTGCGGCGTCCCCACGCCGCTTCCTCTTTCTCCGCAGAGGAGATCTCGGCCGTGAGGGACATGGGGCCGGACTACTCCACCAACCTGGCGGCCATCTTGTCCAGCGCGCTGCCCTCTTCGAGCAATCACCAGGTGAGCGAGGCCCCGCGGACTGTCCGCAGGAAGGCTCGGCGGCGTTGATGCACAATCGTCGGCCGTAGTTTTCTGCAGGGACGGCAACGCGATGCGGAAAGCCGCACTTCTTTCTGGGCCTAGGTTGAGGCTTGGAACGCGTTGAGACTGGTGCATTGGCACATTGGTAGTTTAGCCCCATGTTGCGATACGAGAAACTAAGTCCATCTTGCGAGCTAAAATATCATTTTTTGTGTAAGGCTCGTCAAAATATTAGTTGCTGGAGAAAATCGGCTACCTTGTTAATTCTTATTTCAATCTTTTTTTACAGCGACAGCTGTTATAGGCTCTTTCCTTACCTGCAAATGTCATCCGTTGTTGTAGTTGTAGTTGGTGTAATAGGGCGTAGGGCATCCGTTGCGATATTGCCAACCGCTTGAAAAAAGATGTCCTTCTGCTATTGAAAATCAAACCTGGATCCGCTGCGTGTGAAACGGGCGCATTACTACAGAGCTACGCCACAGCATTGGCAGTCTGCTTTATTATACAGTTTCTGTGGAAGAAACGTGGTGCGAGTCTTGAGTCGTGCCCGCTAGATGGCCGCAGTTGCTGCGACGTCGCAATAGAAAATTCTACAACATTCTTTGATTAATTCCAAATTTCATTGGAGTTAATTGCCGAAATTAAAAGCTTCGGCTAGGTGGCTCAAGCTGCCATCCAAATTAACAGGGTTCAGCCATATCCATTCATCCAGTACCACCTAGATGGGCCTGCATATTACGTCATCATCAGGGGATTCCCGACGACATCCAACGACCGGTTTTTCGCATGTGCACCATGAGGCTAAAGTATCAAACTGTCGGGGCATCTACTGCAACCTCGAATGTGGGGCCTCGATTTCCGCCCAACGACGTTGCAGTCCTGGCGGTGGCAGGGCGGCAGAGGTGGATGCAGCAGACGCCCGTTCTGTGGTGTGTCGTTCTCCGGCTTTGCAGTCCGCAAAAGCTTTGACAACCGTAAGTTGGGACGCCGTGACATCGGTGACCCTCACATTCCCTCTCACTTTTTGCCGGAACTTCCAGCGACCACCACCAGGAGGGCGACGTCCGACAGCACGACACGCTAAATCCTCCAACATAATTTGTCGCCTCTTCGGAACCACTTTGGGTGCGTGGGCGGTATAAGATGCTAAACACGCCAGTCAGAGATGCGTTTAGCTGGTGTGTTTAGCATTCTATTCCGTCCATAAATAGAAAGTGGTCCCGAAGAGGCAACAAACGACGTCGCAGAAGCCTGGGTGTCATGATGTCGGATGTGGCGAATTCCGGTAGTTAGTCACAGAAGTTCCTGCAAAAAGTGCTAGTGTCGCTATCGTCGCCACGTCCCAACTGCTGGCTGCGAAAGTTTCTGTGGACCGTTGAGCCGGAAGGCGACTTGCAGCGGGACGGACATCTGCTACATCCACCGCTGCTGCTGTGACGCCGCAGGAATGCAGCTGAAATTGAGGAACCAGCTTTTGTAAGCCCGGTAAACACACCCGTCGAAGACACATTCTATGCGACACCTGGACGTACCTAGTTTTGGGTGTCGCACGAACGATACGAAGAAGACTGGGAACATGCGAAACACTAAGAAGCACAAAGAAACCACTGAATATGTCGATATAAAAAGTGGAGAAATGCGAATGTAACATGCATCTCGAACAGCGAAGCGAGCGAAAGCAGACTATGCGGGAGCCTTCGCAGCGACTCAAAGCGCCGCGCCGGGGAAGCCAGGGGAGGAGGCGCGCGTCTTGGCCAATGAGAGAGCTGCACCTCGGAGGAGCGTGCGTTTTTTGCCCAATCAGCACCTTTCTGCCTTTCGTTCGGCATCGATGACGCCGCGGCCTTGAGGGGTACGCCGCTTTGGAGCACGGGAAACCAGCTTCCGAACAAGACCAAAATGGCCTCAGTCGGCTAAGGGAAGAGGTGGGGATTGACCAAAACTGCGTTATTTATGAGAGGGTTTTGCTCAAATTTGGAGCATAGAAAGATAATGGCTATGCCATAATACAGGAAAATTTTCATTGTGATATATGTGCTAACATTTTATTCACAATATTTTACTTTTCGAAAGCTAGTGGTGTGCCTCCAGATTTTTCAAAACATGAGAGAGAGTCACTTGGACTTTGAGTGCATGCCCAAAGGTATGCTACATATGACATTCCTGCTTTTTAAAAAAAGATTTATTGTTATTTTTTAATTATAATTTTTTTCCCCCATGCTGAGATGAACCCACATGGAATTCTTTCTAAAGATGGCTTCATAAATTTTAGGAACTTGACTCCAGAAAACTGGGAATGTCACCATGCTATGCAATGGCCTAAGGAATATTACAAAACAAACAAAAGACAAATTGGCCAAGGGGTTCCCAAGATATCGGCTCCACGAGCCGAGCCGACAGCCAAATATAATGTTCAGAGAAAACCAGGCCTAAAGTTCAAAGATGTATAGCACGCCTTAAAACCCCCCAGGGTTCTAGTCTTTTGTGTCCTTTTGGACACAGCACCTCTTAGCCCTCTGTCCTCTGGCCTGGTGAGCCTTTGCAGCTTTCTTCTGCCTTGCGGCGTCCTTCTACGAGGCCCTGCGGAGCGCCAATCCTCCTGGCTGAATGCCGAGGGAGGAGCAGAACTCTCTGTAGGCACGCGAGTTCCCAGAGTTGAAGCGGCAGATTGCCTCGCTGACAGCAGTCTCTGCTGCAATCAACGACGCATGCTCGTCCTTGGGCAGGATGGACCAAATCACTGGAGGCTCTCGGCTGCATTCTGTGTTTTTCCACCGATGCACCGCTGGAGGAGCTGAGGCTCTGAAAGGCGCTGGTAGACAGGCAGGAGTGTGGCACCATCACGACTCGCGAGCTTGTATTTGTGTGCTGGCTGCGGTTGTCCTTCGGCTTCTGCTTCTCGGTGCCTGCACCATCTGAGGGGACTGGGAGGACAAAGGTCATGATGTGGCTGCTCATCTGTCGACGTCACATGGTGGAATGTCGCCATCACTGCCTTTTGCATTCCGTCGATATCAGAGTTGTTGCGCAGGGCCATCCCGTACTAGCTAGTAAACTGCTTGATTAGGTCCTGGCTCCTGGGTGAGGCCACCTCTTCCCCCGAGAGGCTCCCCCTTCTTGGCCTTGGAGACTAGAGATCGCAGGGCGGAACCCATTCTCTTTTGTACGTGGTTCACGCAATCCTCTTTCGTGAATGCAATGAACCCATATGTCTCGTTCTCCCTGAGTGCTTGAAAGGTTCGGCTGTCACCGTCACAAATGATGTTAGTGTATCTCAGGTCATTTTTAGCCAAGGAACGGCGGAAGGAGCACTAACGCAGCTTCCACTTCCGTTCTTCCCGACTTCACATCACTGTTCTTCTGGCAGACATGCTCTTCTTTCTGGCCCAGCGTGCATGCAAGGCACAAGTTTGATAGCACGACGGAGTCCAACACCAAACCCGTGTAGTAATTCGATCACAGTTCCTACTCCAATGTGTGAAGTGTGACCGTGGGTCATCCACGTTCCATCATAAACAACAGTCACATTTTTTATGAATGTGCCATCCATCTCCTTGTAGACCTTCTGCACAGCTTCCACAGCATCTCCAAAGACACTTGCTGCAGCTACTTCTGAAGCAGGTCTGAAACTTTCCTTGAGGTGGCCCTGAAATGTCTTATAATGCAATCCTCGGTGGGGATACATTCATCACTGACCAAAAATTTGTGAGGGCTGTGGAACCTTTCCCAACTCCCTTGATGGCTTGCATGGACCGGAGGTTGGCTTTAAAAGCTCGGCCTTCTTCCTTCCGTGATGATGACCACCGGGTCTTGAGGGCTTCGCATGTGGAACACGTAAGGACCATCTTGACAGCTAGGCCAAGCCTTGTGCCTCACTCGATCGTCAAGCCTGGTTGCGAGCACTTTTGGCGGGGTGTGTTCTTTAACAGCGCATTTAACGCCGCGATTGGAACTAGAATGAATTCATCGGCTGACTCTGGTCTGCCGGGTGGCTCTGGTGCCACAACTCCTTTATTATTGCCGGTAAGGGGCATTTTACGTTCTGTTGCAGACGCAGAACTCAGTGAATCGCGAACTGCCGACGCGCGATCGCGGGATGATTCCGGCGACAAGAATTGCGATTGCAAATGAACTTGGATCGTGCGGTTGCTGCACGTCGAGTGTGTCACGTCTGGCATAGCGGCTGCGTCCGCGGAGTCAGCCACCGAGCGCACAATCTCGGGGGCAGCAGCAGCAGCGGCGGCATCCATTGGCGCGTCAACAACGGGCACTGTTGCGAGCTCTGCCGCTTTCAGACGTTTCACCATCGGAGACTTCCGCTTGCGAGTGCCGAAGCGATGGGTAGCCCAATATTTCTTCTTGAACGAACGTCGATTCATGATCGCGAGTTCAGGCCACAACGAAAACAAGAGAAACGAAAGAAAACGGTATGACCGCTAAGCCTAGCAACACTCGGCGGTATCGAAACCTCGAAACGGCCACCGAGGAGGCGAAAAACGAGCGTGCAATGTGTGCGGCAGAAGCAGTTGCTAGGGGCAACTGATGCGTTAGCCAATTACGAAGCGCGCTGAAGCACGTGACAACGGGAGCCAATTGCAGGACCGGGAGTCCGTTCCCGCGTGCCTCGGTTTTTTCTTTTTTGCACGCTTGTTTCTTTTCAAAGGAGAGGGTTGACGACGGGAGTGGAGCGGTTGTGAAATATGCTTTCCAACGATGCCAAGATGGCCACGCCCATTCACTGCATTACAGTGGTGCGGTGGTTGGAAACACTCATTTCTCACGGTTCTGAAGATTTTCTTTGCTATCCGCTCTGATATAAATAATGATTTAGGATATTTAGAGTTCTATTTTGAGCATGAAACTTCGTGATTGCACGAAAGATGACCCAAGCATGCAGAAACTTCAAATTTCTTAAAACCGATTTTTTTTTCACATTTTTGGAGAGTTGATTCCGCGTCCCCCCTTAAGCCGCTGCGGAGCTCAGATGGCTTGAGGTTTGTTCAAATTTTAGAGTTTAGGCTTCAAGTGTGGTTCGTCAACGCTTACAAATTGTCATTATTTTCCTACTTAGAGATCGAATTGAGCATTTATATTTTGTGACGACGTACTTTGGACTATATAAACCTCAAAATCGTGAATCTTGAAAAATGGCATTTTTCGCGATTTCTTTTATATTTTAAGACTTCCGTCCCCCTATGCTTTTAGTGTCTCTTTGGGATATACGAAGGAGAGGGGCAGTTCTCAGTTACTCTAGGAGACTTCCGTATCTGCCGCATTCCGCCTACGGAGCGAGTTGGTGTGCGATGGCGTGACGGCTCCCTCGTTCGCAGCAGGGTGGCACAGGCTCCCCGGCCTGCAAGGGGGACAACCCATTCTCGGACGCCCACCACCACATGGCGGAACCCCACCCGGTGAGTACTGGGACCCTGGAGAAGGTCTCCCCGTCCCCGTGAGCCACCCCCACCTAGAAGACGAGGCCCCAAAACGTCGTCACTATTGGACCACTCGGCATCGCCGCCTGCGCGTCCCGCAACGCGCACGACACTAACAGGCGGCGACGCAGCGACTCTCGTGTCGGGGATCCGCTGACAACGACGCGGTACGCGGGCCTCGTCTTTTAGGCGGCGTCGGCCGAGCCCACCGAGCACCGTGCGATATCCGTTGTCCCCGCAGGTGTGGTACGGCGTGGGCGACTGCGGTGGCCCCCTGCCCACCCCGATCGGGCGTCCCCGGTCCTACAGCTCGTCGACCAACCAGTCGTCGGAGTCCCTGCCGCTGCACCAGAAGGCCCCTGGGTCGGAAAGAGAAGACCGCGAGGTGGGTGGTGCCCAAAGGCCGACCGGCATGTCCTTCGCTGGCGCTGCGGTGCCTGAGACGCATCTCCTGCCGGCATACTTATCATATGCCAAAAAGCGATCCCCTTGGTTTTGCTTGACGATGTCGTAGAGGTGTCGTGCCGTCGCTGGCAACTCACGTGGCAGACGGCCATTCCCCCGCGGGTAGCTCTCTTCGCGGCACCTTCTGCGACGGGGTCGGGACCCTCCGACGACGGTGACGCTCACATTCGCTCATACTTCTTGCCGGGACGTTTATCGCTAACGGCCAGAATTGCCACGTCGGACGGTGCGACGCTCCGGCTTTTCGCAACGTCGGTCGTTGCCGTTTTGGGACCGCTTTCGACGCACAGGCGGGATGCCGAACACGCCGGTTGGAGATGCGCTCCAGGCACCAAACAGGCGTGCGGGAATTTTATCTGGTCCTCTATTTCGTATTCCAACATTGTTAACGACGTTGACGTCGACGAATGAAGGTGAAGGGATGACGTCAACAAAATTAACGGCAGCAGTGTTGTAACAACGTTGCAACGCTAACAATGTTAATCCTTTTTAGACAAGCGTCGCTAATTTGCGACGTATTGACGATGTGCATTTTATAAAACACATCCTCCACCTAAGTGGCCAATGTTGACTGTCGTGAAATCTCAACACACGCCCCAATATGCCATAGGTGCCTGGCTCCATCTTTTGATGGCTTAGTATACTCTTGTTCTAGAATCTACTTTCACTGGCAGACGGCATTGTTGAGCACTCGTTCTGCCTATTTTTGGTCGCCACATTGATGAAACCTTGGATAAGATGTTTTCTGATCTTTTTCTAAGTCTTAAGCGTTTCTGGTTTTTTGGCAATTTTTAAACTTAAACTGCTTTGTTAAATTTTTATCGCACGTGAGACTAGGGTTGTACGTGTCTTCAACGTTGGTTGCCATTAAAAAGAAAATTGTGTTCAGTAAAAGATATGGTGCATGTGCTGCCATCTCAACAGCGCTGAACTAAGCTCTGAAAGAGCCTAGGTCGTCCAAAACAGTCAAGGGGTGAGCGAGTGTGTTCGGACAAGCTACAGTAGTCCTAAACTGTTTGGGACGGCTCTAGGTGGACGAGCTAGGCTCGTCCAAAACGGTTAAGGGGTTAAAGGGGCACTCAAGAGGATTCTGCAATCGTCTGTTAATGGTGACAACTCAATTTACGGGCCCTAGGCATCCTAAAAAACCCAAAATTACATTCGTGGGTGGCTAATTTTACTATTAAAAAGTCATATTTCTCGCCCACAATCTGCGAAAAAATTGAAAACAATAGTTGTAGCACGGTTGCACCTTGCGGGTTGAATGGTTCCGTCACATATCTGAGGACGGAGGTGCGACGTGGTAAACTCTCGTAGCCGTCGTAGTTAACGTTAGGGATGCCACTGACGACTGCCACCAGCGATCAGTGAAGTGGGTAAGCGCGTTGGAAGTTTCTAAAACCATCGCAACATTATGCGTAGCAACTGGATACTGCCAAAGCGGGATTTTACGTAACACGAATAATGTTGGAAAACAAGTCTCAAGCAGACGACACGACGAATTTCCCTTCGTCGCGCAATTCTTGGCGGGATGGCAGGGCTGCCCTCTTAGCTCTCTGCATGCAGCACGGTGTACGTTGAAGGGGGGGGTGCAACGATTTTAAGATAAAAGAAGTTGCATCTTATCATTTTTACGTTGTTTATCGTGTCTCGGAGGATAGAGAAAACACCTCCTTCATTAAAAAGTGTCGTGATTCCGCTGCATAATCGCAAAGCAAAAGTCGACCTTTTTGCCTTGCCTGCAGCCGCAAGTAGCAGCCGAAGGAACTACGGCGAAAAGCTTAAGTGACCTCGCTCGGCTCTAAGCTGCAGCATAACGCCCGCTAATGTATGCAGAGAAAGAGAAAGGAAGCGTTCTCCGAGAGAGCACACAGGAACCTACACGGCACCCCGAATTACGTCACTAGGAGTGCGACCAGGTGTGAACCTGAAGACGGAGTGAGTTGAGGGGTGCCAGAAATGCCAATACTTATCTTTTTTTTTTTTGACACAACTAGGGCACGCAGGCGCAATCGGTTTTCTGTTCTTTGCTTCAGAAGTGTCAGAGGGCTACTTCCACAAATTTTTTACCGAAGTCCAGATGTCATTGCACCCCCCTCGAAATCCCGACTTCCCTCCCCTTGCGACGAGGTTTTTTTCTTTATTTTCCTTGCGTGTGCTGCTACGACAAACGACAATGACAAAATCTCTGCAAAGTGTCGCCCACGAAGCTATCGCTTTAAAATCTAATCAAAGATTGTGACGCGCCTCTCTTTCTGCACCTCGGAGTAGACACCAGGGGGCGCCGGCGAATGGCGTTTAAACAAAATAATTGATGTATTGCGATCCTACACCCAGAGATTTGACATTTTCGCCAAAATGTAATGCACTGCGCTCCTAAAAGAGTAATGTTCGGAATCTCCACGCAATTTTAACTATTTTCTTTGGTTTATGGAGGTAATGGGGACTCATGGAAGCCCCCCCCCCCCCCCCCCCCCCTCCCCCCTCTCAAGAGAAAAAAGTGCCTGAAATAGTGCCTGGGTATTTCTATTGCTGCCAGTTTACTGGATGTCTTGACATCTAGAACTGTTCATTTTTATTGACTACCGTAATATTCCGGGAGGTGGCCCACCTACAAGCGAAAGCAAATCGGGTGAAAATTTGGAGTGGGCTAACTTTCGGTGTGTGATCAAGAAAATTAAAAAAATGCTAGTTTTATATCCTGTGACATAAAACTCGTGATTGCAGGGGGGGAGGGTTGATGAACCAGACGACTGTCCTTCCCATACAGCCATGTTTGCTTATTTCCCGCCGTGGCTAAGTAACACCATTTCTGCCGAGGTCACCATTGGCCAGGGCCGTGCAATTAGTAGATGTGGGCTATCTTTCGGTGTTTTTGGAAAAATGGCAAACCCTGCCAAATGTAGGGGTGGGTTATCTTTTGGAGGTGGGACATCTCCTGGGGTATTACGGTAAAGCCCAACAAACAATATGCCATCAAAAACAAGCTTCTACAAAAAGCAGAAGGCTTTTTCAATTGCACTTTATGTTGATTTGGAGCCCCCTGACGAAGAAAAATGCTACGGACAATTTGTCGCAAATTCGCAACATTCGACATTCAGTGACGTGCGTGTGTCGCGTTTTGAGCTACATTGTGAAGAAGTATTTTTAGCTCGTAAATTAATTTGAGTGGAAGATAAGTCGTACGGGGCAACCATAGTGCTCTTCCTCATCTCGGCTCGAAATGAAAAAACAATGGGGGCCCCCCCAAAAACAATCTTGACGAAGATGCCCACACAGACAATACGGGACTTGCCAATGGTGAAGGATGCAAGACCGTGGCGCAAGAAACTGGATTGGAAAGAACACTTTGTCATAATGTGCATCAAATTTAGTGTTCACCTTTTCTCAAACAAGCTTTGCAGCCATTCTCACAAGCTTTCCTGGACATGAAACTCGAGGCTAGATGCTTTCAGCACTCTACTAGTTTGTTTTTCATCAAATAAAAGTGAGCGTAACTTGGAGTCTTTGTTTTTGTACATTTATTTTTGAGGAACAACAAAACTATGCAGGTGGCGTAGAAAAAATCAGTTATGCTGCTACCTGTTGTCGCGAATTTGCGACATACCCCATTTTACGAAACAGCATTCTCGTCACAATCGCCGATGTCTTAGGGTACCTTAAGGTACTCAAACTTTTGGCTGTCACGGACCTCCGGACCCACTTGGAAGTCGTTCGGGGACCCTTAGCGGATTCTGCATCAAAAGTCTCGTGCAACTCCATAGCAAAACTTTTTTTTTTAGATGGATTATTGATATGGTTCGGACTTCCATGAACGCTGTCAAGGATCCCTGGGAATTCGTGGACCGCAGTTTAAAAACCACTGCCTTGAAAGATTCTTTCCAGCAAAAATAAATCTTTTTTACAAAATTCAATAATAGTTTTGGCATTAAAGGGTTGACGTTACGGTTAAAAGCCACGGGATTAACTTGATCGACGCCCCCAGGCAAGCATCCGCCAGCAACTGAAGGCGATCGACAACGAGCCGATGGCAGACCCCCTGGAAAAGGCGCGGCTGAAGCAGGACGTGTGGCTGGTGCACGGCCTGACTCCGCCCCCCATGTGCCTGGCCCCTTCACAGCAGGCCTTCTTCCAGCAGCAGCAGTCCACGGTGGAGAGTGTGGTGGGCAGCGCCCTGGACGACCTGAGCCTGGACGACATCAGCGTGGAGGCCGCCCTGGACCTGGAGGGGGACTCCAACCCGGTCTCCTCCTCCATCACCCAGGGCCTGGCCAGCTCAGGTGGGTTCTTACTGTGCCGGTTGCATGCAACGCAGAGTCTGTGTTTCGTGGGTCGTAGTGGCAGTTGGATACGAAGCCCCAGAGCGGTGAACAGGCGGTGCCCCGGTCGGCTGTCGGCCTTGGGCGGACCGCCGAACGACTGGGCACGAGCGCTCTGTCAGAGTTCGGCAGGGCACTCGGAGATTCGAGCTGAAGATGGGGCCGGTGACTGCAACCGCGGGCCGTCTCGGAGTTGCAAAACATATCCGTAAGATGGCGCCACCTGCCAAACCAAACTTCGTTGCTTGGCGGGTGTAGCCGGTGAACTGCGAGCACGGCTGCCCTGGAAGTATAAGCAATTTTATTTTAATGGAAATGTGCCGACGAAAGCAGCATGTTTTAAGTGAAAACAGAAAAAAAATGAATAAATACAATACAAAAATATAATCAATGAAAAAAAAAAAGGGGGGCTGAAATCGCTGCTGCTGTTCCGCTGATTCTCGAGAAAATGTGTTGGCATTTCGCGCAGTGGTTCTATATAACAAAGCATGGTGAATGCAGCCTCTGCACTTTTCTGCGGGGTGAGCATTCCCGAATCCCCTCTTCCCCCTGGTGCAAGCGAATCAGGTCACTTAGTATGTGCATGAAGGACGGCGGCCACACATGATTGCACGCTTATAGAGAGCGACGGCACGACGTAATACAGTAAAACCTCGTTAATTCAACCCCCGCTAATTCGGAAATTCGGATAATTCGAACTGCCGATCCAGTCCCGTCAAACGTATGTATTAGTCAATGGCAGCAAACGCTCATTAATTCGGAGGGAATGCGGCGCGCTATGGTTAATTCGGACGAATTCGGCAGGTGGCGCTAGCTACCATCCGTTCCAGAGGGTATGACCGCTATCCATCCGAGGTGCACACGTGGTTTTTCCGGTTTTCCCATGGTTCTCCGCTCTTCCGGTTCTCCGTGTTTCGCACCAGTTTTGCTCTGGATTGCCGTGCTTCAGCGCGCTACCCACTACTCTCCTGGCATGGAAGCGGCAGAAGCATAGCAAAGGGTAGCACAAGTGACTGACGACCGGAATGGCAAAATCGCGACACGCGGGGCTATCGTTCCCGAGCGCGCCGATAGCGAGAGTGACAGTCACGTTTCATGCCTCAACGTGGGGATCCTAAAGCCCGCCATTTTAACCGGCCACCCCCTCGTTGTAAAAATGCAACGTGACTGGCACTCTCGCTGTCGGCGCGCTCGGGAAAAGTAGTGCCGGGTGTCGCGATTTTGCCGCTCCGATTATTGGTCAGTTGTGCTACTCGTTTTCCGTTGCAGCTGTACTGGCTGTACTAGGCTAAGAATTTAGCGATGAAAGTGGAAATACTAAGGGTCTTGAAGGACGGCGTCTCTCGACAAGTGATGGAAAGTTACGACGTCAAGAGAAGCAGTTTGGCCACGTACGTGAAAATTGAGGCCGATATCCTACGGGCTTTCGAGAGCGAGAAGTTCAACGCGAAAAGAAAGCGGCCGTGGGCGGTGGTGCACCCGAAACTAGAAGAGGCCTTGCTGTGCTAAATCGTCAGCGCACGGGATGCGTAGCTCCGACAGTGCGAGTGCGGTGGAGCACTCGGCCGCGCTAAGGAAAGTTGCCGTCTCCGCCCCGGTGTCGTCCAGGAAGCAGGCGGTAATAACAGATTTCTTCTCAAAATAAAGGTATGTCACAGGAAAACGTTTTCGCGCAGTTTTCTTTGTCCTTTCAATGTTTCGACTTTCGGATAATTCGGACATTTTTGCCGGTCCGATGAGATCGGAATTAACGAGGTTTTACTGTACCCAGTAATTGGGGTGCAGCGGGGGACCGCGTGGCAAGGGCGTACTTGGGCTGCCGGCGGGGCACCAAGGGGCGGCGTGAACGAGGGGGCAGGCCGGGGTGTGTTAACACACTCCCCGGTGATACACCTGCTGTCCCCCACTGCGTGGCGCCGAAATTGGCGAAGCGGGGACGTCGCCGGCGATGTTCGGTTGCTAGGTGTTGCGTCACGGCGTCGCATACAGATATAGCTATGCAGCCCGTCGCCAAGCCTTTTAAAATATGCACCTTGCTGCCATCTCTTGACGCTTGCAGAAGGTGTTTCCTAGCCAGTTTCCAAAGCCAGTGGGGCTGTAGCGCCGTGGCGACGTTGCAAACTTTAGATACCGTGCTCCAAACCAGATCACGGTCGGCGCATGTACCAGGGCGCTAATAAGAAAGACACCCTCTTTCATCCAGAATGTGCAAAGAAGTTAAAGCGATAGGTACCGTACATTCACGCAATGCGTGCAGAAGGGTTTTGTCACATACCTAAGAACGTAGGTGCGAAGTGGTTAATGCACATTGCCGTCATGGTCGGCAATGTAAATGCCACTGACGACCGCCACGAGTACTTGGCGATGGGTAAAGTAAGTGGGCAAACCGAGACACTGAATGTGCGTTCAGTGTTCTTCGTGAGCACGAGGTGGATGGTGGACATGTTGTCGGTGCGCTGATATCGAACATCATGCCCAACTCCGCTGCAACGATACTGCGGAGCCTATCGTTTTTGCGACCGCCAAGGTTGAAGTTGAAGTCGCCGGTTACGATGAGTGGGACAATGTCTCGACACAAAGCACGGAATCGGCAAAGCACGAAATCGGTGAAGCATTCATTGCGGGTGGGCCACATCTAAGGTATTCGCCCACGGGGACACGGAAGCCAGCCGTTCCCTTTGTGCTCTCTCCTGGGACGGAGTGTGGCCTTGGTACGGCGGCGCCATTGGGGAGAGCCTGCGGCAGTGACGACGCGAATGAAGGTGCAGGTTTCCCCGGTGTTGTTGAGCGGTGAAGGGAGGGTGTAATCTTGGCATTCGGCGGTGAGCGGTGAGGGGGACGCACAGTCTTCTCCCTTTGCGCGTCGTGGCCACGGTGTGCGCGAACCGATTGGAACGCCCGACTTCTTTCTCCTCATGCGACGAGGGGAGATAGAAGGTTTTTTTTTCATCTTTGCCGCGACGACAGACAGCAACAGACGTCGACACCGAAATACTCGCAAAGCGTCAGCCATAAAGCTATTGCTTTAAAAAATAATAAAAAGAATTTTTAAAAATCTAGCACTAACTGCCCGGAGTGTGGCTTGTGCAGGACACATTCACTGTTCCCTGGTCTCTGTCAGCACAATCGGGCCCGTGTAGCTTTTGTACCAACAGATGTTAGCAAGAACCTCCCGGTGAATCGCACGTTTGTCCGTCGAGAAACTTCCCGGTGGCGTCGTCACCTACGTCGCCGATCGCACGATTGCTTCCGGCCGCCACCATTGTTGCCGAGTTTATAGAAAAAGTATTTTCCGTCCGTTGAACCGGGTTCGAAAACCACCAATAAATGGATGACAGCAATTGTTTCCTCTAAGCTGTGCGAGACGTCTGCTGCAGTCAACACTCCATTGTGCCAGCGCATGCACATGACCCTCCGACCAGACTGACTTGCCCGCCAGTTGGCTAGACTTCCGAAAGTTCTTAGAATGTTTGAAGAGTGCGAATTTCGGTCAAGGAGCACCGAGAAGGCTTGTAGACGGAGTGCGGATCAGTCGTGGGAGTGCAATCGAGAGTAGAAGCGGGAAGGGGCGCGAAAATCCCTGGAATCGTGCTCGGGGAGTGGCGGCAGAAACGATAACTATGCCACAACGACGGCGAACTGCTCAAGTACCGAGCCGCTGTCGCCGCGACGCGCGTTACGCGACAGCGTGAGTGCACTCCGGTTTTCTTTTGCCGCCAGTCGTGCGTTAATGCCAGCTGTCGGCAAACTCGAACGAATGAGAGGATCCGTTGCAGGAGGTGCAGTGCCTCGCGTGGCGTAGAAAGGAATTCTGAAAATTGACTGTGTAGGTCGTGTTGAGTGGAGTTGCTCGGTCCGGTTGAATCGTTTGTGTTTGAACAATGCAACGCTAATATATACCCATTTTTGGATGGCCTATTTCATGTCGTTTTACGCCGAATGACCTACTTAGTATCGGCAAACCGACTTACAACCTCGACTCCGAGCATCACGCCCACGTGCGACGCCGGGAATGGCGGGTGCCAGCGGCTGGCCGAGTGCATAAAACTCTGTCGGCGTAGAGGACATTAAATTGCCCATCCGACACAGTCTAAGTATTGCTGATAGGCCTTTTGCCAGGAGTGCATTCGCCTCTGCAGCGCTGACAGGATTGGGAGGAAGTGGCTGAATTGAACTGGCCGTAGCAGACGACAGAGGCAATCTTGGAGGTGACTGAGGCAATGCTTGCGAACGGGCGAGGACAGGCTGGCAACTGTGATACCCCCTCTCTCGCTCTCTTCAGTGTCGCGGGGTAGATGCTGCGGGCTGAAGTCACGGGACTTCCCCCGATTTGTTGCGTGCTCTGCGCACGGCCTTTCGGGATTTCCGGAAAAGATCTGTCGCTCACCGTAGCTTGACAAATGGCGAAGGCTCGGTACCAGTGAGCGAAACGGCACGTTGAAGGGAGACGCCTGACTGTACTCTGTTGGTACTTACAAGCAGTGCTGCCAAAGACGTGGGCAGGATAGAGAGGAAAGCTGCTTTTGTATGAATTTTGGGTTAAGGGGTTAAGGGGGGAAGCTGGCATTGAGCCTAAACTGTTTTATTTTTAGAGTTACCTGTATGTAATTTTCAGGTAGTACATTCATAGCGCACATGTAAAGGCCCGTTCACACTCTTGCGACCTCTTAAAACTGGGTTCCTCGAAACCTCTTACAACGAGAGGACACACTGGCGCCATCTATTGGGTAGCAGTGTAAACTTGGCGGTCCGGCATATTTTCTATTTCTCTGCGCATTATCCTTTCTTTCTTGGCTCGAAAAACTTTTGTCAACATTATAAACGAGCCTTTCTTATTGGTATGGCACACATTTGACCTCGGAAATACCGCAAAACCTTCGCTCTTGTGAAATTTAGTCCCAGGGTCACTGCATAGATGGCGCCAGCGTGCCAGTGTGTTCTCTCGTCCTAAGAAATTTTAAGAGGTTTTAACGAGTCTCGTCTTTCTCAGTCGTACTCTTTGCAAGAGTGTGAACGGGCCTTAAAGAGGTGATGCAACAATTTTTGTACTTTGCGCAAATACCGCTTAGAATGGACCCCTGACATTAATGACCTATGAAACACGCGTTCGTTTTTCACCCCACGCAATAGAAGTCCCAGAAAAAA
Source organism: Ixodes persulcatus (assembly GCA_013358835.2). Lineage (NCBI taxonomy): Eukaryota > Metazoa > Arthropoda > Arachnida > Ixodida > Ixodidae > Ixodes > Ixodes persulcatus. Next base: position 181,272 of record JABSTQ010010995.1, read on the forward strand.
ATTAAAGAAAAACGAGCAGCGTTCACCCCCTCAACTCGCTGCCAGAACAAGCGGCCACGTGATCTGGAGCCAATTATATGCCGCCAATGTTGATCATAGCCACGCGCTGGGGTTGGCAAAGCACAGGACACGCGCTGAGTTCCAGACGTTGTTATGGCTCGGCTATTGTCGTCGTTGCAGCGATTGGACACGGGCCACAACCCGAATGCTTCTCGAGCTAGTAATTATCACGAGCCCAAATCGAGTGCCCACGCAATGCTCGGGTCCAATCTATGAACCGCATTCAAATATCGTCATTGGGGTGTACTACGATCCCCACGTTACGTCATAAAATTTTGCAAAGGAGAGATTAAATGAAAATGATGGCTTTTGTCCTTAAAATTACACAGCAACAAAGGAGTTTCTTGGCCAGTGGCGTTGCGTGCGAGTATCCTTGAGTCCCACTAGTGCCAGTAAGCTTGTTTAAAGTGAAAAACATTCCAATTGAATATCGTTGCACCGCTCCTTTAAGAGTAACTGGTAAGCTTCATAAAGCTCCGCCCATAAGTTCTTAAGTTGCACTTATTTTTATTTTTTTTTTTCAGTATGGTTCATTTGTTTCCAAGCATAGTGGAAAAATGTATTTAAGCATTTCTGCATAGGCTCCCCAAAATATGACAAAGCTCTTTTTTTTTTTTTTTTTTCATTTTCTTTAAGAAAAATATTGGCTCAACATTGAATTTTATGTTGTTGGTCATATCCTCATCTATCAAATTTAGTTCTAGTATTATAAAGTTTTAACACTATTTTCTAAGAAAAGGAAGCTTGGTGATGCCCTCACTTTAGGAACAGAATAAAAAAAAAGCTGCATGCAAATTCATTAAACTGGTTTCGAGATATCTTTGGGATAAGTGCCAATGCGAGCGGACAAATTCCTTTTGGAAAAATGGCAGTTAAAAGTTGTGCACACATTTTCAGCATTGAGCCTTTTTTACGTAGCGCGATTCTGCTTGTGATTTCGCACTCTTGCGGCAAAGAACTTGTGGACATGGTACGCATGCACGTAAGTCACCGTCCACGGCTTCTATTTTATTTGCCTTCTCTCGAGCAAGCAACGTTGCAACCGAAAATCGCGAAAAATCGCAAGCAGGATTGCGTTACGTGAAATGGCCTTACCCGTGGAGTAGTTGGAAGTGTCCTTACATACTTCCTTTTCACGCGCTCACCTCAGTAACGGAACTTCAGTGGTGTTTTGTACGGAGTATTTCCGTGTTAGCACTGTTCCAGCGCTTGCGCGTGAGCACGTTGACGTTACGGTTCCATGCTGAATCGGTTCTGCTCTTGTCTTTACTTAGCTTCGACGACCAATGGCATAGATAGAAGGATCACAATCTGAAGTAGCGACGCAGTGAGCATCGGTATCTCGCCGCGCAGAGGCGGGTTGCCGATGCTGCTTCCGACGCGTGCGTGCGTCGAATGCATACACTATCTCCTAAATCATTCCCCGTGCCTCTCGTGGCCCCGAAACATGCGGTCAAAGTGTGCAAAACTACTAAAACAGAGGTCTGCAAACGATCATAAAGATGTCGAAAAGCGAAGTGGAGTTTGACAAAGCGCAGGAGCAAGCAGGTGATGCGAGGTGGTGTGGTAGCCATGGCAACTGAAGGACAACGAAGGTTGCGGCCAATAGTAGTCGTGCGCTCCCTTGAGCAGGCGCTTTTACCAATCGCTGCTTCGCAATCGCGAGGCGGGAGAACGCTGATCCTGCCAAAACTATGATCTGGGCACTATTTTGAAAGTCGGCAAAAAGAGGAAAAAATGCTCCGCTTCAAAACAAGACCAAGATTGCGGTCGTCCGCCAAGTTGAAAGAGAGCGGGAATCGCTCATGGTGCGGTTCGATTTTGCGTCTTTAGTGCGATTGGGAAGCCGCTGGGACCTTGCGAATATTTCTGTAAACATATTTTATCAGCGAATTAGATGGTGATAATTACGAAGGATGTAGTTTATGAAATCTGCAATCCAATGAAGTGGGTTTCAAAAAATTTACTTTGCAATTTTTCGGTTTTCAATTCTCACGTCCCCCCTTAAAGGGACAATGAAGGGAATTTCGGACATCTTTTTGGCGATTGAACTTGGTTCCAGGCACGTCTCAGGCCACGTTGCCCAAATTTCAGCCGAAACCGGCGCTTGTGTGCCGCGCAAATCAATTAAACAGTTGCGGTAATAATCGTACCGGGATCGACCGGAGCGACGCCCCGAGAGTTGCGGGAGAAGCCAGGAGAAGCGGAGCTCATGTGACCGATGCGGGGCCAAGAAGCGCAACGTCACAAAAGACGCGTCAGCGATTGGTCGAAACGAGAAACATACCCTCGGTCACGTTTTGGTTCGCGATTTTTAGGAATACTGTTTTAATTCCGCTTGAATAACCATGAAAAGTATAAATCGGACCGGAAATGATTACTAAACCATAAATAAAGCAGCATAATTGTTTTTTTTCCTTGCTACGCTGGATGTGAAACGGGCAACGAGCAACTATGGGCAAACAAAATAAAATAAAAAAAGAACACGGTACTCGAAGGATTCTGCAAAATGGTAGATGTAGATGACTGTTCTAACGGTCGTATTCGTTCGGGCGACGCTAGTTTTCACGTGTGGGTTGCTGTTCGTGTTCTTTGACGGCGAAAAGAGGACGTCCGCGGAGGAATCGGATCCCGGAACGACCGGATCGCTGCCGCTTTCCCCTCGTCCGTCCTTCGGAATGCGGGCCGCTCGTTGCCGGCTGGCTGGGCGGTCTCCGTCGGGGGCCGCCACACACATACTCCCGTTCCGTTGGTGTTCGGTCACTGAACGGAAGCTCGAACTCGCTCGCGAGAGCGGAATCGCCGTCCATGTTGACAGCTTCGGCGAAACGACCGCGCCAACCGCGCCACCGCGCTGCTATAGTCCACCGCGGTAACCAGAGTCTCGATCTCCTAAATACTACCGATACCGACTATTCACACTTGACGTCACTCCCTACGTCACCTCCGTTTTCGGGGGCCCAGAAACGAGAATGGACAGATTGTTCAGTTTCGGTTTCTTTACTTCTTTCGTAGGCACAGAAATAGGCGTCACAAATGTCTACAAAAAATTGGGCAGCATGCTATGTTCCCAAGAAGCATAAAAACACCATTTAAAAAAATTAAATAAAATCGTCTTCATTGTCCCTTTAAGAGGGTGGTTTCTTCTTCCCTTTTCTCCACCTGCTTGGGTTGCGCTCTCGCCCCTGTAGCTTCGGTGAAAGCCGTCATATGCTTCGCCTCCGTGGCTCAGATTGTCTCAGAGTTTGCTCTTTGCCAAGTTACGGTGAAACGGAGTAGAGTTTGTTGAGGACACTTCCGCTAGACGGACGTGCCTCAATCTGCGGCGGGGACTCATCGTACGGGCGTTCCTCCTCGCAGGCCTGTTGGGCAGCTCTGCGCCCATGAACATCCCCGGCAGCGGTGGCATGCAGTGCAACCGGCGGGCCCAGCTCTCTCCCCCGTCGCTGCCCCACAGCCTGTCTTCTGACCACGCCATGGACAAGGTAGGTCCCCGTGGCGCAGTCTGTAGCTTTCCCACTTTCGACTAGACCGTGCCGACAGCTTCCTCGAGTCGTCGTCTTAAAGGGCCCCTGAAAAGAAAAAAAAAGTTTTTTTTAAAACAGTCTGGTTGGGACACGGGTGTCAAAAAATAAATTTTACGCGAAAAAAAAAAAAAAAAAAAAAAAAATTTTTAGAGCAATATTGACGACGAGAGATTTATTTGAAATTTTGCGCGCAAATTCCATGTCATTCAGCTTGGCTTCTCATTGGTAACGATGGTCATTCAAATCAGCTTCTCATTGGCCAATAGAATGAGTGAGAGCTTAGATGTTGGTTATAAAATCTTCGTGATCTCTGAAATCGCCTTTCGAATTACATTTTTTTAGGTTTAAGAAACAATCTATCGAATGAATGTAGTAATTGTTTACAAACATTTTACAAAATCATATTTTGTTTGGATAAAACAACAAACAAAAGCTTCGCCATTTTTTTTTCTGCCATGGTCGTTGTCTTGCAACGCGTCTCGCGTCCTCGGGTAGTTTTGTAGTTTTATCGCGTTTATATGTGAAGATCCTTTGAAGAGGGCTTGTTGCTTGTGTTAGTCAGTCATGGCCGATTCACACGACGGACTGATCCGCGGACGGATTGATCACGTGACGACAAATCCGCGGTTCGTCCATCTCCCAAGCGCGTCCACACGAGGGAGATGACGAGCAAACGCCAGCGAGGACGGACCAAACCTGTTTGCCACCCCACAGTGCCGCAAAACTCCAACATCGCACCGTGGCACCGTTGTCCAAGAGAGAAATCGACGTTCTCTACCGCGATAATGAATCGTATGCCGCTGTTAGTACAGATCGAGACAAAACACCGTTATAGGCTTCGCACGAAGTGCCACTAGCTTTACTAACCCAAAGCATGAGAGTCACACAGGCATGATCCTGCTCGAGAAGGGTTCCGCGTAGAAGCGACAAAGTTCTGGGCTCGCAAAGGGGCGTTTGGAGATGCCTTCACGCACTCCGCGCTCGTGCACAACACTCAAGTTCACCACAGCCATAAGAGAGGTCTTGCTCGGTGAAATCCTGAGGCCCGCTTCAGACGGGGCAACTTTTCCAGCAGTTTTGAGGTTGCTGGCGGGATGTTCCCTAGCTTTCCCTAGATCGACACGAATTGCCGAGATCGGGTCCGGCTTGGTCCGGCTCGAAGCGGACGAGCAACTCAAACAACTCGGAGCCGTTTGAAGCTGCAGCAGCCAATCAGGGACGCAATATTTTCACGTGACACCCCATGGTGGTGATGATGACAGCTAAAGACTTGGTTCTGGTTTGAAGTCGATCGTTTTAGGAAATAAACCTTTTCAGAAAGATGAGTTAGTATTCTCACCACCATTCAAAGACGTAAAAACATGTTTTTAGCGCATAGCTGGGCATCTAAATAGTGCAAGAAAATTCAAAGTGAATGATGATGATAGCAAGTTGTAGCAATTCGGTTGCTGCGTGTGAACGCGGACGGCCAGTGTTGCTGGTGTTGCGACGTCAAGTTGCTGAATGAAATTGCAAGAATTATCGCGGCGTGCTATACGAGTTTTGACAGAAGCTTCTTGACGCAGACCCGGAGGAGTACCGGAACCTGCGTCGCGTCAGCCAGACAAAGTTTCTGCAGTTCCTTTCACACGTGGAACGAAGAAACGCCCGACAAAATGAACCAGCAAACGCACAAAACACAACAATGCGCCACTTTTGTTTTCATCGCCCAGAAACAAAAACAAAACCAAAAAAAAAACAAGAAAACAATGTACCGTTGCCAGACTAAACGCCTTTCAAGTCAATCTCCTGCCAAAAATTCGCAAGTGAAAAAGGCGCTTGACTTTATCAGTCCGCGGACGAGGCGCAGATCACAGGAATCGGTGACGTGCCGGTCACTTGGTACACGGTCTGCGGACGAAAATCGCTATTCGGTCCGTCGTGTGAATCGGCTGTACGACGCGGTACGACGTGCGACCGGCAGACACAAAAAGTAGCAATGGCTCTCGTACGGGGCGCAGCCAAGCAGCCAAGCCGATCCACTACGAAGAGGCGGGGAGTACCTCTCCTCCACGCGCCCGAAATGCCTAGAGAGAAAACAAGTGGAAAGGAGGTGACTACCGACTAAATTGTGTCTGGCGCAGTCAATATTGCTCTAAAAAAATTTTTTTTTTTCGCATAAAATTTATTTGTTGACTTGCGTGTCCCAACCAGACTGTTTTGAAAACATTTTTTTCTTTTCAGGGGCCCTTTAAGGCCTACCTACAAAATCGTCTTCTGCCGGGCAGAAAATCTGTTCCCAGTTTCCTTCCCTCCGCTCTCTCTGACACTCTTCTCTCCTCATCTCCCCACAGAAAGGATCAGGGTCTCCATCTTTTTTTTAATGAATAAAAGGAATTGAGGGAGTTTCTTTCGCAACAGACCTCGCCACGGTGGGCGTGAGATTAACGGAGACGGGCGCGTTGGCGATGCCGTGTGCCTAGCAGTGGAGTGCGGCATTGTCTCCCACGTCTGCTCGTGCCGACATCCTCTCTGTGCCATGGTGGAGCCTTGATCCCGTGTCCGTACGAGCCTTGCAACGTGTGGGCTCTTGATCTGTACAGATTCTGCCCGTATCGGCACAGGCTCGGCACTGCGTTGACACTAGACCGTTACAAGTTAGGGCCATAACAGCACAGGCTCGGCCCTGTATCGGCACATGCATGTCAGCATAACCGTGCAGAGTCGTGCCCCATACCGGAGAAAAGTTGGTCCTGCGTTGGCACAGGCTCGGCTATGGGTCAGCACAAGCGCGGTCCCGGGTCGGGTTCCGGCTGAGAGCGGCTGTCCCCTTGCGTTGCAGGCTGCAGCGGCCTTCTACAGCCAATCCGGGTCGTTCTCGGGTGGGGGCAAGTACCCCTTCCTGTACGAGTACCAGGGGGCGCCCTCACTGTGGGAGGACCGGCTGGCTTGCCCGCCCAAGATGCCACCCCCGGGCATGGCCCCGCCCCCTGCATCCTGGGAGGAGGGCCTGGTCCAGGCACGCGCCGTGAGTGGCTTCCTGTTTTGTGGCTCTGCCCTTCGGCCCCCGGATTGTCACACGGTCGCAACCGGGCGGCAGCGCCCGTTTTGTGTTGCGACGCAGCTAGAAGCTTCCCCCGGGGCAACAAATTTGTGGAGATGGCGAATTGAGCGCGGCTTTTATTTACGAGTAAACTGTGAAGGAGGTTATTATATGTGCAGAGTATGCGCCTGGTGTAGAATGTGCATCTTGTTTGGAACAAAAGCTCAAATGTATAAAAGTTCTCGGGAAAAAAAAAAAAAAAGAAAAGCAGCTGCTGATGGACATTGAGCACTAAAGGTCGAATTTTATGGCACAAACATTACCTATCTACCCTAAGCGTCACAAAAAACCAAAAGTTACAGCCACGCGTGCCTTTTTTTTTTTTTTTCTCGTAAAAGCACGACCAAACACCTCGACATGTCCTTTTTTTTATATTCATATATCTCGGAAAAGGGGCATTTTGCGTTATTTGGTCTCAATTTTAAGGGAGAAAAAGGGCACCCGGGATTTTATTTTGTATAAATAAACAGATTACTGTAAAATCTGAGTAAACAGGCTTGAACAATATAATCTGAAGTAAGAAAAAAAAACGTGGTTAGGTGGCGCAAGTCACCGTCCAACTGCCGCTATGCATCCATTCCTCTGCCCATCTATCCTGTTTTAGAGTGCCTAGATTTAAAAGAGGGAGCAAGTGAAACTGAAACCACGGGGACGGCTCCTGCGCAGATTGGTCGTAAGTGCGCATGTGTTCCGTAGTCACGTGGAAGGCGAGCAAACGGAAGAGCGACGATGCCTGCCTCATCGACGCTTTCGTCTTTTCGTCACCTTCTCACAATTCGTAATTCCAACGCAGCTATTGAATGTTTGGAAACCCTCTCAAATCTAGGCACACTATTTTTCCGTTCCGTTTCGTTCCGAATCAGAATTTGTGGCTTGCGGTTCCGAAAGAACGACGACAACTCGGCTGGTTTCATCGGCGTGGTTAACGTGGTTTTCTTTTTGTCATCTGTGTGGCTAGTGTGTTCTACATCGGTGCTTAATTTGAAACGAGGGGCTTTCCTCGTGAGCAGAATTGGGCATGGTGCGGAATTCCGGCCTGCCAATAATTCTTCTCTGGAAGCGGCGCAAACGGGATGTTTCGGTCGTGATTTGAGGTTAAATTGCGTCACGATCATGAGTAAATCTGCGTGCTATAAAGTTTGTAGCGTTCACTACTTTTCTGTTTTCTAACCTGTGCGTTAGATTTTTGTGGAATGGTAGGACCAAGAGGTGTTTCTCGCATGGTCTGTCGAGCATGACGGCGCTAACATCGGGAGATAAAACGGCTCTTTTGTCAGCTCCGCGCCGATGTAAACGACTAAATTTTTGCGAGGACCTCATTTTCGCGGATTTCACGAATCGCCTAAAAACGCGAAAAATACATCCCGCGAACAATTCGGGCAATATGTGAACGCTACGGAAGCTACACTCGATTCGCGAAAATTAGAACCTGCGAATAATTTCAAATTTTCAGCTTTGGCCCGATTCGCGAAAATTTGAGCCCGCGAAAATTATGTCGTTTACAGTATTTGAGAGACCGAATACTAGGAATTCGATTCGCGAATCGAATTATTCGGGAACTTGCTATTCGATTCGAATTCGAGTATTCGCAGACCCCTAATTATTTGAGAATGAAAAAATTTTTAGATTAACGGTAGGCTTTTATGGTGCGTCAGCGAGAATAGAAGGCCTCCGATGCATTTCTTTGTGCATCTTGACAATTGAGGAACTTATCAACCTGCTGCGAGTCTATGCTGGCATTTGCCGCATTTGCTGTGTGCTTCTTGCCGCTCGATGCTACGGCGGAATCCCCGCCATTCCGACACAGTGTGACGTATGGCTTTTCACACGCAGCTCAACAGTCTGAATACCGTATTTGCCAAACTATAGTCCGCCGACTATTCACTTTTTTTACGCAGTGCGGACTGTGGTTGCAGTCCATGCGAGGATTTGTTTTTCTACGTTGTTACTTATGACGAGGCGCGACGGATTTCGAGAATGACGGAGTATGTTAATGACGACTTGTTTGACAGGAGCTTCTTTGTGAGCCAGTAAAGCGGGCATTCTTCAAAGTGTGCCGCGGCGAGAGTATCCTATGCGCGGCCAGTACACTGGCTGCGGACTATCGTCCGGAAGACGCGGTAAATCGAATGAGCCGTTGCAGTCGGGCGAACGACGGCGTAGTCGGAAGCTCGGGGCACACACCTCGTTGATGTTTTGCGGCTTTCGGGCTGCGTCGTCCATCCAGATGATGTAGGTTATGTTTGTGCGTGGCATGCAGGTGTACGAGGCCTGGAAGCGAGAGGTGGAGGACGCCAAGCACCGGGAGAAGTTGGCCGAGTGCCAGAGGGACGAGGTGGGTCCCTTTTCTCTCTCTCTCTCCGGGGGCTCGGGTCGCGAGGTGCTCCTCTCGCGCACGTATGGGTCGCGCAGTAAGGGCACGCTCGTGCGCGTCCCACGTCATGCACGCGTGTGTCAGAGCCGTATATGTAGAGAGTTTGGCCATTCGTTGGGAAGTATAGGAGACAAATGAGGAGGCGCCATTGGCCGAAAGCGGGCTGGGCGTGTTCCGGGGCGTCTTCAGAAATTCGAATGTGACCAACCAGAAGCCAGAAATAATACCCTGGCGGTGGTCGCGAGAAACAAACCTGATAACTGCATCGGAGTAACTCTCGATGACTGAAAATATGGTACACGTGATGTTTCAATCACGCTCATCCAAAATGATGGTGGAAGAGTGCGACTAGCGGAGCGATCGACATAATCCGTACGCCAAGCGCCGGGAATCTGCCGTCCGAGTGGTCACACTCTGTCCGAGCGAAACAGAGTTGAGCGGCGCATTCGTTTCTTACATCTTTCTGCATGATCATGATCAAAACAACACGCGCACCCTATTTTCAACCTCGAAGAGTTACTACGCTTCACTCTTACGCGCTTATTAAAACCATATACGAACATATACTTTTGATCAGAACTGTTTCTCGCTACCACCGCTAGGGGATTCTTTTCGGCTTCTGGTTGGTCAAGAGAGCATGCCAAGCCCTCTTTCCGAGTCAAGCGCACGCCCTGGCTCTGCCCGCGCCTCCCATTGACCAAACTCTCTGTATACACGGCTCTGGCGTGCGTGGGCCATCTCATTTATATTTTGCCTGTAAACTGCGCACGCTGCCTAGCTTGAAGTTCAAACTTCGGGGAATTTGTCTATGTCGCCTATGCCGCCGTGGCGCCGTTGTCAGCACGGCGCATGTGCAGGCGTCACACTATACGCGAGTCTGGTTTCTGTGCACCCGCGGTGCCCACACCTGGTGCCGAGAAACGCCAACTGGTTTGTAGACAGCGCTTCGGTCGGTAGACTGAAGAACAGAAAGTGACTTTTTTTGGGTGCATCTGTTTTTATTAAAAAGAAAAAAATAGTTTGCCTTTTTAAAGAGGTTTTCAGTGACGTCCCTGGGAGTACCACGTTGGGTTCTCTCTTCGGGGCTATTCCTCAGCAACCGTCGACTTTTCGGTGTCTAGCACGGCTATTACGGAGTGCCTGCTTAGCATTGTTAACCCTTCGAGAACCGAGTCTTTTTCCTCAAAAATGTTTCCCAGTGGTCAGTTCCAACAGGGTGGTATAAAGAAATGGTCGATCCCATGTTTTTTTTTTTTTTTCCTAGTTACTTTGCGAGAGCGCTTACGGTGCTTGCAGCCTTCTAGGCTTGGAAGCATTCAGTCGAAATGGGGAAGGTGAAAAGCTGTCACATTTTTTCCGTTCGGTTTCTTTTTGGCCCGTCCGCCTCTGCAACGGATTTCGAACCGAAAGTACCTTACGGAGCTTCTCCGTCGGATGGTGAGCTCTCGCCCTTCGAATTCAATTCTAATGAGCGTTAAAAGTTTGAAAGTCTGTATGAAAGAGCCGGCACTCCATTTGCCACCGCCGCCAGAGCAGCCGATACACAAAGCAACCATTTCGCGTGCGTCGCACACGCAGAGCATATTTCGAAACTATAAACTGTTTCGAAACTGTTTCGCTTTGCCCCGGCAAGGCGAAACACCACGCAAATATTACATTCCTACATCATTAAGAAATAGAAACAAATCTTGCGGTGTATGGAGTTTTGTGATTAGGTGGGCACTTTCAAATGAGTTATTGTACAGCGATGATAGTGAAAGGTGAGGTCAGACTTCAATTTGAGTGTTTTAAACCAAGCATATTTTCTGAAAGAGCCCAATGAACTGACTCCAAAGTAGAAAACGGCATTTGTCGGAACTTTTTATATAATTTTTAATTGTAAAAATACAATGAATCTGAAATTGAAACTAACTTTCAACTCTACTAGTCCGCCGTCATGTTGTGACTACCGAGACGTATAAACATCGGCACATGGGCGGCTGGAGCCTATATCTTCTAGTGTCGGAAGCCGTCGGAAGGCCGTCGCGATCGTCTGTGGGAAGCAATGAACTAAGGTTCATTGAGCTTGTCTGAGTCAAGCAGTGACCAGCAAATGTTTCGCTGGTTTTGGCACGAGATTTTGGACGATTTGTCGTCCTTATTTGAGCTGCCGTCGTCGCCTCTGAGAGGACCACCGCTACATTCGTGATCTGCTGCAATGTGGACCCAGGTGCCGCTTCAAAAGCGGAATAATTTACTAGGTTTCGTTTCAAACAATCTGTTTGCTTCGGACTGCTCAGACCCACTTTCGTTGCACACTTTTCGGTCGGAAACCGGAAATCGGTCACTCAACTGCCTTTTTTGGTAGTGTTGTCGCATCACGCGACACAGCACCCCCACCCTCCATCGCTGCCGGAAATAGCCTAAACGAGACACAATCCGCGAAACCACAGATGCTCGTTCCAGTGCTGCACAACTTCTTGGAGGGAGGAAGCATCTGCTCTCAAAAACATTCGGTGTTGCGATAATCCCGGTGCCGCCGCTGCTCATTGTTGCCAGTAGAGCGGCAGCCAGTAATTCGGAGATGTACGTGCAAACTTTGTAACTTACTTTCTCGTGAGAAAATGGATACTTTGATTAGATACTTCGTAGACATACTTGGGGGTGAATATTTAGTGCATGGTTCAAATTGTATAAAAATCGATGGCCATCAATATTTCGCACATCACGGCTAGCATCAGAGACGAAACGGTTTGCCATGGGAGGGGCTGGGCAGGTAGTGGAAGAGAGGAAAAGGTTTTGTTGACCTCTGATAGATGTCACCACAAAAACTTGTGTACTCCCAATGACGCGACACCGTAGTTCTGATGACTGCTACCTACAACTGCAGATGGGGAAAAAATGTGCTTTCTCTTTTGCAGTTACACAGTGGAATTGCAGTCTTTTTTTGTGGGGGTTGCATTTTCCCTCACTTCTGCCAAGATAAACAATATAGAAAATACAAGCTGCAAATTCTTTTGACGTCGGAAATCGTTGCCCCGTTTCAAGGGGGAAAGCTGGCATTGAGCCTAACTTTCTTTATTTTTATAGCTATCTGTATGAAATTTTCAGGGTACATTCATGGCGCATATATAAGAGTAACTGCTAAGTTTCATAAAACTGTGCCAATGGATTCTTAAGTTATAAATTTTTTTCAGCATGGTTCACCTGCTTTCTTTATTGCAAGCTGTTTATACATTTTTGTCAGTATGGTTCACCTGCTTTTTTTATCGCAAGCCTGGAGAAATAGCGGAACATAGTGGGAATGTGAAATTTGTTATAAACATTCCTGGATAGGCATCCCAGGGCATAACAGAGCCCATTTTATTAGTTTCTCCTCAGAACTTTTTTGCACAGCATTGAATTGTATGTTGTTTGTCATATCCTCATCCATCAAATTTAATTTGAGTATTATAAATGTTTAACAGAATTTTCTAAATAAGAAAGTTTGTCATGCCCTCACAAAGTTATTTAGGAACAAAATAAAAAAAACTGCATGCATATTCATTAAACTGATTCCGAGATATCGCTGAGGTTAAGTGCCAATGCCAGTGGAAAAATCCATTTTGAGAAAATGGCAGTTGAAAGTTGCACACATATTTTCAGCATTAGACAGTTTTAGTATAGCGTTGCTGGCTCTTACATACGCAATACGCAATAGTATAGCGTACGCTAAAAATGACCTGCTCGAACCGAATTTAGTTGTGCGTTAAGGCCGGTTCAGACACTTGCGTTTGAGTGCGTTTGACTGCGTTGCGTCGAGAACCGAAAGCGAGTCACCGGCACATCTGTGCTTCGTATGAAGCGTGAAATCCAATTCAAGGAATCATCCTGGCGCGCAATATAAGCATCAGGGATGTCCTGGTTTCTCGTTGCCGCAACGCAGTCAAACGCAGTCAAACGCAACTGTCTGAACCACGCTTAACGTTTTCGAGGGAACACCGCGCATGATCTTGGTGAAATTTGCTAGAGCCGTAGAATTCCGCGTGCTTATAGCGCAACCATGCTCCTGGAAAGAAATATTGAAAATGAAAACGTGTTCAATCATTTTATTTCAAATTAAACCAAGCCGCAGCTGCCTCGTCAAGCGCGCTTTTCTGCGGGGTACAGAGGCTACGAGTACGAGTGCGTAGCCAAATTCGATCACGGAGCCTCCGTCAGTCGTCCCGTGGAAACGGCAGCTTTTATCAATGCTATCGCGGAATGAAATTCATGACCTACTGATGTCCACTGCATAGCGAGAACTTCGGCGATTTCTTTTAGAGTCGTTCGTCCGTCGGCGATGAACTGTGCGAATAGGCTTAGCGTTGAGCAGATCGCAGCGTTGACGCACATTCCGAGCGGCGAACATTTTCACTGTGCACTCCGTCAGCTGCACGGCGATCTGATTCGACCGCGGTAGGTCCCAGAAAGAATTGCCGAGCTACGAGCGTAACACAGAACTTCGAAGACACCACGTCGCCCTTGCTGCGCGCCAGTCGAGGTAACCGCCATCTTGAAACTGGCGCTCTCGTTGGGTCCGAGATCTCTCGAGAGCGTCCCGCAAAGCCCGCTAGCCCGCCACGCAAAATCTCCAGCGTTGCATGCGTCAATACGCTAGCTCTTCTATTGCGTTCTGCGCGCGCGCACTCCCGACCCGCAATTTTAAAGGCTTTAGCGTACGATCCACTAAAACTGTCTATTGAGCCCATTTCACGTGGCGAAAGTTTGCTTGCGATTTTTATTCTCGTGCGGCAAAACTCCTGCGGACGCAACGCGCATGCACATCCGTCCACGGCTTTTATTCATGTGTCTTCTCTCGAGCGAGCAATGTTGCAACCGAAAATCAGGAAAATCGCAAGCAGGATTGCACCACGTGAAACAGCTTTACCTGCGGAATAGCTGGAAGTGTCCTTACATACTTTCTTTTTGTTCCGCTGTTGTCTTTACTTAGTTTGAGCGACCAACAGTATAGAATAGATAAAGGAATCTAAAAGAATCGCAATCTGAAGTAGCGACGCGATGAGCATAGGTATCCTGCCGCACAGAGGCAGGATACCGATGATGCTAATCGGACTTGCCAATCCTTGACTGTCTCGCGGGTGCCGCCATTTCGTTGCCCGGTGCAAAGGGAGTGCCATGAATAGTGCCCGGAAGCTCGGGCAACGTCGTTGCACTCCGTCGCAGGCTGTTTTTCGACGTTCCTGGAGGAGGACGAGAAAGCGTTTCCTGCGGTCCTGAGCTAAAGGCTCGTTCGCGCATTCGCGACCGCTTACAACCGTGTGGGTTAATTAAAATCTCTTACAACGAGGGGAGACAATAACGCCGTCTGTCAGGTGACTGTGGAATGCTCGCAATTTCCCTGCATTTCCTTTTTTTTTTTTTTTTTTTTGTACATCAATATTTATAGTGGTGGTTCTCGACCAGCGATACTCCCTTCTGGTTCGGCGGAAGTGATGAGGGACGCCGTCCGCCGGGGAGGAGTGGGGACAATAGACGATTACGATGACAAAAACTGAAATAAAGAAAACTAAATGCGTGAGAGTCAACTTTGAAGCTCTGAAACATGGACTTATCCACCCTACTTGCTCAGTGCACATGTAAAGCAATCAACGTCAATTTTCAACAAAAAAAAAAAGGTATTTTTTGCCTGGTCGAGGGCTTTGGGGACCCTAAGAAGGCAAAGGGTCCGCATACATACCCACTCGAGAACCACCGCTTTACAGGCTCGGAAAAACTTGACAGTCTTAAAAACGACTGTTTCTCAAAGATGGTACGTACATTTGGTCTCGCTAATACCGCAAAACTTCCACTCTAGTAGAATGCAGTTCCAGGGCCAGTTCCCGGGTGCCAGCAGCGTGCCAGCGTGTTCGCTCGTCGTAAGGGTTCACGAGAGGTTGTAATGCACTTGGTCGTAAGCTGTCGCGAGCGTGTGAACCAGCAACGACGGCTTTAGGCAGCGAGACGGCCGAAGTCTAGTTGCTCCGTAACGTAGCTTCTTCGGCGTCCGAGGCCTGACGCGTGCGTGCGTGCCCCTCCTTCCAGGCGGTGGCCCAAGCGTCCCTGCTGCAGAAGGAGCTGGAGGCCCTTGCGGGGGGCCGGGGCCTGGGCACGGGACCCCTGAGGCCGCAGGACCTGGACAAGTTGGGGCCCGGCCAGCTGCGCCTGCTCCAGGAACGCCTGCGCTCGGACCTGGACACCGTTGAGAAGGTCGGTGGCGGCCTCTGGTTCTCGCTGGGCGTCCTAGAGGGTTACGATTGTAGAGATTGTGGGACAATCTAGAGCAGTGGTTCTCAACCATCGATGTTTTGCGGACCCCTCGCAAATTGGCGGAGATGATGGAGGACCCCGTTTGCTTTGAGGGGATGGGAAAGGTATAGGTTAATTAATACAGTTAAACCTCAATCTAATGAACCCCGATCTAACGAAATTCGCGATTTAACAATATTGTTTTTGTCTCCCGATCTTGCTTTCATTGAAGACAATGAATGTTTTTCTCTCGACTTAGCAAAGTACTTTTGTGCCGCAGTTTCGATTTAATGAAGTCTTTGAAAATTGCACATTGACGTATCTACAACCTTCGTGAGAAAAAAATCAAAATTTAACAGAAACAAACCTTATTGTTGAAAACTAAGCATAGAAATGTGCGGTCAGTATCTTTTTCGCAAAGCACTTCGTCGGTGTCGTCCAACAAAATCTCGCACTCCGCACATGAGAGCATCAACCGCATCTTCCGCGATTGTTCGGTGGTCGCGTTGCATGTAATGGGTAGGGACCAATTGGGCACTTTTTCGGCATTCTTGGCAAGCCTGACCTCCAACTCCGGAAGGCATCCCCACCTATCCAGACTTTTGCCCGCGGAAGCCTCTTCGTTTGCCATCACAGTTAAGATCTCGCTTCATTGCAAACTCTACTGGAGCACAATCTGCTCCGACGGGTCGAACTTGCATCCAGCAGCACAGTTGTTGGTTGCTTCTGGTTGGAGAATGGCCATAAACAAACACCAAAAACCTCAACTGTTTGGATCATGCATGTCAATTAAAAAAAACAAAAAAAAAACATAGTTGGCGCTCCAGCATGATCTCGACACTCGATCAAACGTCTTAATACTGCGAAAAGAAGTCACGGGGAGCGAGGCGTGAGGCTGTTCCAGCGGCCTCCGGATTGGCTCTTGCAAGAAATGCCGTTACCCCCGGGAGTCGCGCGCGCCGTGCGCTGTTCATCGCCGTACATTCGTGCTAATTTGCAAATTGCTATCAATAATACTTGTTTGTGCAAATAAAAAAAAGTAAACTTGTAAATTGAACACACAGAATAGCACTATGCTGCTACAAGTACAGCGGCTAAACTCGTAATAAGCCGAGGTGTTCTTGATATCGCAATTGTTTCGTTTTTGTCGGCGGTGGAATGCTTTGCTTCGATTGTAAGTCTACCCCCCCCCCCCTTCAAATTTTCAAAAATTGAAAAATGGGAGGACCTACATTTATGTAAATAGGCAATGAAATTTAGCAGAGTTCACTTTCGACGATCTTGAAGTTGAAAAACAGCATTATGGTTACCGTAAGTGCCAGTGGTTGCTTTCCCGACTGCACACTCTCGTGCAGGGCTAGGCACAGCTCCCATAACCGTACAAAGTGAGGGTCGATGAATTGCATCCTTCTATTACCGCCACATTTTGTTGTGGAATCTTATTTGTAAATGCTCACTTGCAAGATGTGAGGAATTGGAGGGTTGTGGAAACCTGGAAGACCAATTGCAATGCTAAAAAGCAAAAACCTTGGTCCAAAGAAATTCACGATTTAATGAAATTTTCGGCTCAAGAGACGACTTCGTTAAATCGAGGTTCAACTGTCTAACGATTTACAGTTGAATCTCAATAATTCAGACTCTCCTAATTCAAACTTGCAGATAATTCAAACTAACATGCAGGTCCCATCCTATCCGTTTCTATGGGAGGAAACTCACGGTAATTAAAACTCCGCTTTATTAAAAAAAATATTCGGTCCCCCTCGAGTTCGAATTAACGAGATTCGACTGTATTAACTTGATATAACTTGGGGCTAGTGGGAATCAGACTTCCCTCATTGGCATAAGCACAAGTAAACTTACCCGAAAATAGGAACATTTCTTCTCAGTATAAAAAAAGACCACTTTTATTGCCGGGCTTGACTGATGAGGCAGTGCTTCAAGGACCCCTAGAATGCCTTCAGGGACCCCAAAGGGTTCGCGACCCCCATTTGAGAACCACTGATCTAAAGTAAAAGGTCCCGCTCATTGCGGCCACTTCATGACGACGGGGCATGGACGTCGGTGGTCCCGTGGGCCCCGATTGCTGGCGGCTCTCTAATAAGCACAGAGAAACGGGAAAACATCTTTTCTAAGATACCTAGCATTTTTGTAGCTTTATTTTGCGGAAAAACATAAAAATAACTTAGTTGACAACCGTGCGAGCAACTTCAACTCGTCGTGGTGAAACAAATGCACCTAACCTGTTGTCTGCTTTCTTTCCCTCCTTTCTTTTTTCATCCACTTTCTCGGTTTTTTTCTCTCGGGAACACCGATGTCTGCGCTTCCGATCTGCCGCGTTCTGCTCCCGTCTTTACTCCCTGAGTGCGAGACCTGAACCATTTGCGCCACGCTGCGCCCAAGTTCGCGGTGACGCTAGAATTAGCAGAAAGCAAAAGGTCGGTTGACAGCCTTTGCTGTTCGATGACAGGTGGCGCAGGCTTCCCTCCGATTGTATGCAGAAACGTCTTTCTGCATACAATTTACAATAATATCTCTCAGTACAATTCTGCATTAGTACTTTCCAAGAGTTCAAGTGCAAACCTTTCTTGCTTGAATGTGGAACTCGCGATACAACTGGCTAGGATGCTTTCTCAAAATTGTGTAACAGTCGCTCGTAAGGGGCTCCAAATTTCTGAATTTTTTATTCCTAAGCTGCTCCGAAATGCAGATAAGTTTTGCTAAAGAAATTGCTCGATTCAACACCAGTTTGATCTTTCCCACTCCTCGATTTATACAGCCCACCCTAACATGCAGCCACGTTGGGTCCAACGAAGTCCAACACCTTACCAGAATTTCCAACACTAAGTAGACAAACCTATGGTAAACACTTCCCAGAGCCCCTTCCAAAAATTTGTAACACCCCCACCCGATAGACAGTCTTGTATAAAACCCTTCTCTCGCCCGCCGTACAATGCCTGGTGCGGATCTTTGATTGGCGCATTCTATGTGTCCTCAAACGTGGTCCCTCGGCCTCCGTTGGACGACGTTGCGGAGGTTTTGCGCCGTCGCCTGCTGCAGTTCTGATGGAGCTGGACGTAGCAGACGTCTGCTCTGCCGCATCCACTCTGTTTCAGCAGTCCGGGGAAGCTTTGGCAGCCAGGGGTTGGGACGCTGCAATGGTAGCAACACTCGCCACTTTTGGACGCACGGGTGGAATGGTGTGCTGATTGCAGCACCGGTTGGAGGCGTGTCACTGTTTCAAACCGGCAACACCGGCTTTTGGCGTCGTACCCCTCGGCCGACTACGTCGCGATGCAGCAGACGCAGCGGCCCCTGTTCTCGTCTCGGTGCGACCAAGAATGGCAGTGCCTGCTACATACACCGGCCTTTGTGAAAGACCGGCGTAGCAGGCACTGCCACGCCGATCTTTTTCAAAGCAGGCGTTACATTGCGCTGCAATACAGAAAGTTGGTTGTTTACTGGCATAGAAATAAAAAGGTAATAATAATAAAAGCCAATCACCCTTTTTTTTCTTTTTTTTTAAGTATTGGAACATTATTTTGGCGGCATACCAAGGTATTAAGATACAGTATCTGTCGGAAGTTTAGTTTGTCGGTCTCTCGAGTCAGTGCTCAAAATACAACCTTCGGGTCAGTCAACCCTAAGTGCCAAAGATACAGTTTCGCGCTGGTCGAAATATGCCATTTATGGCAGTATGAATGAAAGAACTAAGTGCTTTGCAAATGTTGCTTGAACGACTCAACCAATGTCGTTGGAACTGTAATCATGTATCCAGTGGGTATGACGCCCTGGCTTAAAGGGGTACTCCGGCGATTTTTGAGCTACCTCAACTAACTATATTTTCTGACTCCCCGGCCTTTACCCTTTCCGGAATGCTATTTAGTATCGCGAAATTCATAATAGTTATGGCGAAATCGGCAAATGAAAATGATGCAAAAACCAACATTCAAATTTACCCGCACTTTTCAGTGCCGTGACGTCAGTGGAAGGGCAGGCTTGCCAGTCGAGCGAACAGTGTAAAAAATAGAATATGTCAATCATTTGTTCGGTTCTGGAGCGCGGATCCTGGAGCGAGCTTCCAAAGCATTCATTTGACACCATGAAACTGCTTCAAATCAGTTGGGAACAAATTCTACAGTCCAAAGAGTAAACCCCTGCACTTCCACTGACGTCACTTTTTCGTTGTTGCCAGTAGAGACTTTCAGTTTGAAAAACGTGGTGAGGACCAAAATTGTAAATTCAATAACTTTGTGAAAAAAAATTATTTTAACCTAATATTTGGGATACTATTTTAGCGATGTTGTTTGGCGAGTTTAGCAAAATTTCAAGCAAATCGGAGACCATGAAGAAATCGGCGGAGTACCCCTTTAAAGGGATGGTGAACCAAAATTTAAAATTTCAGAAAACGATGCAGGAGTTGTAGGCGAAACACTACAATCCCTACAACACTACTTGTAAGGTGATATCTCGAATCGACGGCCGTATTTTTTGGAAAAGAAGGTTGAGATTGAACCAGGCCGACGAGGCACGTGACGTCAAGATATCTCGTTTCCTCCTCTCTTCGCTTCGCTCCCTGAAGGCGGCGAGGCGGAGAAGACGCGAGGCCGTTCCCTCTCTTTCTCGGAGCAACAAGACGTGCACATATCTGTCAAATGCGCCTCCTTTTTATTTGAAAAGTATGGTCATCCATTCGATATATCGTTGTATGAGTGATGTTTTCATGTTTGTAGCATCCCGTTGCACTCTTTTGCCGCCGTGCTTTGTGGAATCCAGATTTCGGTTCAGCATCCCTTTAAGCATAACCAGCATACAGCGCCGGTGTTGGCGCTGCATCGTTCCGGACACGTGCACACTCATTATCACCAGCGCAGCCATTTCTGGCAGTGTTGAAAAAAAAAAAATAAATGCTTGCACTGAGTTGACACTGGAAGCAGATATCTGCCCTCGCCAATGGGAGCTGGGTGAACGACCACGTGATTTGGGCACATCCGCTGCCTATGGCGCACGCAGAGTGCGTGGCTGACTCAGCATGCCTTTTGATTCACGAAGAGATTAGTTTAGAAACATTAGTCTAGAAACGGCTTGATTTTCAATCTAAAAATAAAACAAAAAGTCTGCAATTTTTTTTTCTTGTACTTGCATCGCTTGGTGGGCATTACAGTAGGGGGATGGAGATAATTATACAATGCCGAATTTATAGCGGAACAAGCAGCAAAAAATAACAAATCATACGGGAGAAACATGCCAATATATACTACAATAACATGAGAACACGATCAACTGCAAGCACAGGTCAAACAAAGCAAACCATCAAAACAGACTATAGTAGCATCATTTCATCAAAAAAGGATTGAAGGTTATGAAGCTCTAGCAGTGAGTCGGGCAGCACGTTCCATTCGTTAATTGTTTGGGGGGAAAATGAATATTTTAGTATGTCAGTATGTCAGAAAAATTCTCAGATCTTTTTTTTATTGCTTGTCAGAAGAGAAACATAATGAGGTGCCAACAGGTATCGATATATCTATCCCGATGCTACCGTAATATATGTTATGCATAAACTTGAGACGGAGGCACTTTCGTCTTCGTTGTAAAGGTTTTTATCCGAGCTGGTCACGTGCGAGTCTATTTTAATTTTTTAAATTTATCTGTTTAAGAATTGCTCGAATATATCTGCATTCATACTATCTCCACATGCTGCAGTTTATGTAACCTAGCAACGTTGAGAGTACGCCCGCGGCAGCGGTTGTACGTCACTGCATGCAGGTGCAGCTGCTTTGGTATCTGCACGCGTTTGTCACGTTTGTGCGAGCAAGGAAACTCTCCACGCGGGTCACGCTTTAGGCTATGTGCTTGCAATTGCCTGATGAGGACTGCCCTTGGTTGCAGCTGCTGTACCAGCAGTGCCACCCGGCGCCAAAGAGCAAGTGCCTGGTGTGCCAGCAGCAGAACCGCAGCGTGGCGGCCGCCCTTCCCTGCAACCACCTGGCCCTGTGCGGGGCCTGCGCGGCCGTCACCCCCAAGTGCCCCTATTGCAGCTGCGACATCGCTGCCCGCAGCTCCCTGCCCATGTCCCTGTAGGACGGGCAGTGGGGCTTTCAACATTGACAATTTCAATTGGGGGGGGGGGGTCTGGACGTCGGCTGAATCGGGCTGCCTCTTGGCTAAATCCGGCTGCAGTAGGCTGAATTCAACGGACATTGGCTGAACCTGGCTGCACCTCAACTGTATTCAGCTAAACGGCGGCTGAATCCGGCTGCAAGGTGACTGAATCCAGCTGCACAGCAACTGAATCTGTCTGCGCGGCGGCCGAGTACAGCTGGACGTTGGCTTACTGCGGCAGCACGGCGGACGAGTCTGGCCGCACAGCGGCTGAAAACGGCTGGACGTCGACGGAATCCGGCTGCACGTAGGCACCCCGGAGAGCAATCAGGTGCAGGGACATCTTTGCCCCGCAATTGGTCGCGGACAACGCGGTGGCGTCGGAAAGGGGCTGTCTGCTCTGGTTCTCCACCCCATCTTGTTTGGTTTCACCTAGGCCTTTTTTAATTTTATACGGGTTGTTTCACAAAACGCAAGCCAAACTACTCCCGTGAAAAGTACACATTGCACAGAAAAATGTAGATGCACAGGTCCGCTCCGATAGGAAACAAAAACACTGGTGTAAATCGAGTGTTTTTTTTTTTTTAGAAAGCCATACAATGCTGCGCATGTTTTGTTCTGTAAAGTGCGATGATTTGGGTGTTTTCGGTGACACCCGGAAAGTTTCTAGTTAAAACCATGCCTTTAAATTTACTAATTTAAAACTTAAATACTCAAATATAATTAAGAACTAATTTAATGGAACATTATTGAGTTTCCTAAATAGTTTTTTTTGGCAGAGGACAATGTGACATCAACCTTATTCTGCTCGGTGCTTGTTTTCCGCAGTAGCGATTGGGACTGCATTCTATGAAACGGCCTGTATATGTTTTTGTCTTTTGTGTATGTTTTGTGTGTGCGTCACGGTTGGCTTATGAATTGGAGACGACCGTTTGTAGCTTGCAACAATTCTGGTGCGTGGAATGTCCTTCAATTTGTGTGCTTTTGGAAGAATCGTTTGCATCAAGTTGATAGTCCGGTGGCGGCACGGTAATCCGTCGCAGTACTGCAGCGACAAATTTATTTGTCTTGTTTGTTTCACCGTCGCGTTTTAATTTGACGACAGGTCTTTCGGAAGCCGGACTACTTGTCGAGCTATCGACGTAATTGCCGAGCTGCCCGGACGAGTGGCGGATGTTCATTGCGTTGTAGTCGTTGCAGTTCTTGTCGTGGGAACGTTTTGTTTCGTCTCCGATGGTTGGCTCGTGCCTCCCACAGCTTGCAGACGAGCGGTGTGCCCATCTGTGCCACACGAGCGTCGCGTCGGACATTGGCGGTCCCTAGTGGCGCGTCGAGAAGCGCTCTCTCCCCCTCGAAATATCTAACCCCCCTCCCTTCCTACGGGGGTTCATCCCCCGTACATCGTTTAGCTTAGATACCCCTTAGGAAAGAAAGGCTGCATTTCTCCAGCGTCTCCAGGTCAGAGTAGCGTAGCAGCGTAACTTATGTGTGTACCATATTCCACGTGCGTAAGTAGGGACACGACCAAACGGGTTGTTTCAAAGAAGAAGAAAAAAAATATGTCTGCCCAGTCGAAGGCACAAATATCTAGGTGTAAATGTCCAGTTAACAAATTGAGGATTGCACGGTCTTTTGGTTTGGCCCCCGACGACCATTTCTCGTCTCCCCGAGTTTGACGCCCGTTGGGGTCCGCTATTTTTCTATCTCCGGGGCCGGACGAAAATGGGAGAAGGCGGCGACGCTTGGACCCGGCAGCATTTGCGGAGGAGGCAGACGTGGACAAACGCACAAGGATATCTATTTTTTCAACACCGACAGCCAGGAGAGGTCCAAGTGTTCGTCGGACGAGACACTTGCGCGACGGGCACTGGAAGTTCCCTCTGGTTGTTTTGCACCTGCCCTGTACATAGTCGGAGGATCTTTCACATATATTTCACATATTATATAAATATATATATAAAATGTATAATCTCTGTACATGTAAACAACACACTAGGTCATTATTGTAAACATGTAGGATAGCAAAGATAAATTTTTTCAAATTTTCTATCGAAGCGAGGCAGATTTTCCGGGCGATGGAAGGGGGGCGTTCGAGGCGGGATCCGACGTGACCGGGGACTCCTTTGGGAGCTTTGTCAAAGTAAACCCCCCCCGTGTCCCACGTCGCCCTCCGCGTAGACCAAAGCTTTCCCGTCGTCCCTTGTGGTCCCCTTGCCCCCTTTGCAGTCTCTTCGGGTGAGCGTGCATGACTGTAGTGGGGTCAAACCCCCCCCCCCCCCCCCTCCAACCCCGATTGCCAGTCCTTCAGCTGTAGCGAGACCCTGGTCCTTTGGCCCTAGTAAGCCCCTGGCCTTTTGGCCGTAGTAAGACCCTGGTCCTTCGGCCGTAGTAAGACCTAGCCGATTTCCGGAGTCTCGGCTGTGCCGGAAGCGGAAAGTTCTGCGGGTCCTCCCGGCACAATGCTGGTATAGTTCCCTGGAAGTTCAGCCGGCCAGACTTGAAGCACCAAGTTCTGTTGGCTTCCCAGCACTATGCTGGCCGTTCAGCCAGTTCCTGGTCTAGCGCCAAATGACAAATTTTGTGGGTTCCTCGGCACCATGCTGGCAGTACAGCCAGTTCCCAGGCCGTGGCCGTACTGGAATCAAGAAATTCAGCGGGTTACCTTGCAGGCATGTCGGCAGTACCTCGGGGAAGTGCGGCCATCTTCAGGAGTATTCGAAATCGTGGCACGCGTTCAGTACCGATTCCCTGCGCATGAAATGTCCTCGGCCATTCCCCAGAAATGGCGGGAGAGGTTGCCGTAAAAACCCGTCTGGTGGCGGCCAGTGAGAGGCTGTCGCCAAGACGCGAGCTTGTGGTGTTAGCTTATACGACTGCTGTGATGATCAACTACCGTGTGGCTATCTTTGGAGCTGGCTAAAGAAAACGTTCTGGCTTTGTATGTGTGTACCTAGGCGTCTATACTTAGAATGGGTGCGGCGGAGCATACCGACGTAGGGAAACAAGGTGGGAGGGCCGGATATTTCTACGAGGTGGACAATTTCTCATTCCTTTTCTTTTTTTAGATGGGTCTATGCAAAGATGACTGCGGTTGAAAACAAACTGTCGACGAAATTCGGAGGAGGACGGGAAGCCCAAATTGTTTCCTGACCAATCTCGCGCTCGCAGATCTAGGGAGTTGTTTTAATTTTAGGACAAATTGGCGCCGTAACGGTGCCACATGGTCGATTTCGTGCCCAAACCGTGTACTCGGAACTCGTTTGTGTGGCCCGTTTCTCAGTTGACCAGCGCAGCGAGCGAGCTGGTTGGTCCCCGGGACGGAGTTACTTGTAGTCTTTGTTCCCCCCTCGCTCGCCGCTT
The DNA here is from genome assembly GCA_013358835.2 of Ixodes persulcatus. Lineage (NCBI taxonomy): Eukaryota > Metazoa > Arthropoda > Arachnida > Ixodida > Ixodidae > Ixodes > Ixodes persulcatus. Next base: position 206,020 of record JABSTQ010010995.1, read on the forward strand.
CGAGGCCGTGCGGGCGGGGAGAGGTCTGTGTCCTTAGCAGATACGTTTCGTGTGCTCTTTCAGTCTGCCGTAATTTTATTTTTTGCCACGATAAATTTTGTGTAAGTCTACCTTAAAAAATCTAGGCATAATTCTGTAAATAAAATCAACTCTAGGATTTTAAGTTGGCATCGTTTCCTTTACTCCGGCGCGCTCTGCACGAACCATCCTGGCGCAAAGCTTGCACGCCGGTCATTTTCCCGGTCTGGAAAGAGATGCGGGGTGTGGGTAAGTTGTGTCCATTCTCCAAAGTGTGAGTTCTCGCAGAGCCACTGATTTGGCCCCTTCCTTTGGCAAATGCAGTGCAATCCACTCGTAACGATACTGAAAAAACCTGAAAATTCAATCATTAACCGATTATCGCATCTCGACTAGAAAGTGAGTGTTTCTACTCTAGAAAATCTAGAAACTGATCGTTATATGCAGTAATCGTTATATGTGGTATCATTATAAGTGGATTGCACTGTAGCAGGCGCTAGGCGTGCACTTGCCTGGCGGATTCCCGTTGAAGTTTCCTCCATACGGTTGGAATTGCGATTGAGTTGTGTAGAGAGTCTCTCTCACTGGGGGCTGTGCTTATTCCGTGGCAAGGTTTCATTTATTGGCTGCCTTATAAGCTAAGGCAGCAAGTCTTGGCTGCGCTCATCTGGCATGACAACTCGTGCTGTTTGCATGGAGCTGGCGATACCTCGCCAGCCCCACGTGAACGGCGCCGTAGCAGTAGCGGTGATGACCGCACGGGGGAATTGTGTCGCTCGGCTGCTCCACCATGAGACTATTCCTGGAGATCTACGAGCTCTCGCCATTTGCCAACGAAAGAGGCGAGTATCGACACTCCATTGCACGACCATCTTCCGTGTGTTGCCATTTTGTCGCGTGGTGAAGAGCGGACACAATCGGCAACAGTTAAGACTCTGAAATGCAACTTCCCGAACTTCGGAAACGGTGGCGGTAAGATCGAGCAACATCTCTCGTGCTCTCGCAGACTGTCCGAACAATTCTGGAGGACAAAAAAGTCTTTCCTGCAAGTTCAGACAACTGGCAACCATGATTTTAAGCAATCGCAGGGTGGCTGGAGTGCCATTCCCATAGCATAGCTGATTTAGTGCCTCTAGTGAAGCATGAATGGGTAGCTTGGATCTGGGGGGGGCTATGTTCGACAAATGTTTTGTTTCTTCTAAAAGAAAACTGAAGTTGAGATATCGCGTCTGCTTAGTTAGAGGCTCAAAGAACAAAAAGTTCCCTCTTTCGTCATTTGAGCCTCTAACCAATCGGACGCGATACTGTCACTACTTCTGTTTCTTTTTAGGAGAAATGAAACATTTGTCGAACATAACCCCCCAGACCAAATTGCACTTGAACCGAGAACTCGTTCGGGCGCTGGGGACAATCGAGGAAATTTGGGAGCTTGGAGGAAACCTTCCCACAGTCCAGGGTAGGGGTATACCCCATACCCTAATAGAAGAAAAAAAAAAAAAAAAAAAAACTTTTGGCAATTTTTTTTGCTTTTCTTTCGTTTCATATTTATTTTATGCGGTCTTTCTTTATAGACCTTTTTCGAGCTAATTATTTTTCTTTTTGTTCATTTTAGTGTAGCAAACCAGCAATAGGTGCTGGTTGACCTCGTTAAATGCCAGTTTCTCTCTCTCTCTCTCTCAAAAAGAAAACACTTGTCCACTGTGTAATAAAAAAACGAGCGACAAGCAGTCTACCAACTTCAATGCGGCGGGGCAAAACAAACGCACCCATTGTATCTCCCGCTCTTTTGTCCTCGGTACTACCGATGCCACCGCTTACGGTTTGCCAGGTTCGGCTCCCGTCTTTGCCCTCTAGGTTCCAAGGTGGAAACGCAGGAAACGGCATTAACCTGCAACCGTCCAACAAGAAGCTGGAGGTGCGAGTGTGCAGCATTTGTGCAGCGCCTTGCACTTCAACACCGCTGCCGTTTCGTTCCATTGCCTGGTTACGAGTTACCAAAAGGCGTCCAAAGTTATCTCTATCACTGAACAGACATCAAAACCTGTTTTGAAGAATTTTGTATTTCCCTTCTTGCTCACAGACGTGCTCTAGGTTAAAAAGAAGTATGTAGAAAGTTGGAAAGATATAGAAATATTGGGGCTGGGCAGTATCGCGACAGTATCTTGGAGAGAGTTTTCGAGTGTCTTGGAAATGTATTAAAAAAATGTATGTCTGCCCCAGTAGTGAAATACATTTACAATTAGGATTTCAGGGGAAGCTCATCCTTTCCCATTTAGCAGAGTGAATGCTGGAAGGAAGTCTCCTCTCCAGTGTTCGCCCTGGCAAAGTGGAAAGAGGTGGGAGGAGGGGCTCCCCCTGAACTCTTCACCGGTCGCTGACTACAGTTCTCGTCACATTTGTCGGCTGTTTCGAAGAAAGTGAAAACCACCTTTTTGGAATACTGTAAACAACTTAATTTTTGCGGGCTCAAATTTTCGCGAATCGGGCCAAAGCTGAAAATTTGAAATTATTCGCGGGTTCTCATTTTCGCGAATCGAGTGTAGCTTCCGTAGCGTTCACATATTGGCCGAATTGTTCGCGGGACTTATTTTTCGCGAATTGTAGGCGATTCGCGAAAATTAGGTCCGCGAAACTTTAGTCGTTTACAGTAAGTAATCTTGAATTTTAAACATGGACACTCTGTATAGAGGGGGAAGGGGAGGGGGGGGGGGGGGGGGGGAAGCCTGGTTGCTGGTATATTGCAAACGATTGTCAAAATTAAGAAAAGTACATCAAGGAACAAAGGTGGTTCAGAAGGTCACATGCAAAAACAGCGGCATAAACTCTCCCCTTTAAGCACTTCACATTAGCGGACTTAATGCTCCAAAGGAGGCGAGTGAAAAGTAGGAAACCACCATTCGTGAACAGGGAGGCTCGTGCATGAAACTTTGGTTCCTCTCTCGTTGCAACACGCTCAGCGAAATGGTTCAATTCGGGCCGACTCCTTTTGTCAAGCATGGCGAGCAATCGTTAGTCTCTGGTATCGATGCAATTCACTGAAGGCAATGCTTTTAGCATTTAGACAGAGTTGGGAAGGGGATGTGCATAGACTGAGAGAGAGGAACTACCATTTGCAACCGCTACGAATTCCAGTAACCACTGTTCAGGGGAAAAAAAAAAAATCTCTGTATTCTGGCACATTTCTGTTTTTGTGGAAGTATCCAAGGGATATCCTGTTAACTAAAACAAAATGTATCTCAGTGTCTGCATTTTGGCCTTAAAATGGGCGTACCTCAGCATTTGTGTCCTCGGATACTTTTTTTGGCTCTGCCGAGACCCGAGTGACAAAGTTCAATCGCATCGACGTTTGAATGCCACATTGCGCAAGTCACATTTTGTTTCCCAAATTTCCGTCGGTGTGTCTTGCACAATGGCACGGCTTACATGCATTTTATTTGTACAGCTATGGATGTTGTGTGTGGAAGATGCAGGCTACATCGACATTTACGACAGTCTGATCAATTGGCGAGAATATTGAAACTGGCTCCCGCTTTCACATGTATCGCGGTCACAATACACATGCAGGCTCGTCAGCCTAGTTTTGCTATGCCAACCGCACAAAAGTGTAATGTCAACGCCTACTTTTTCACACAAGTGGCTCGTACAACGATGCGGCCCAAGGGCTCGGGTGGCTTACCGCAACGCACCATGGGCATATGCCTACTCCGGTCCACTTTCCTTTGTTTGTTTTTTTGCTGGAGGGGGGAGGGGGAGAATACGCGCTTGCATCTGGACAGAGGCTTAGGGTGTGTTCCAAAATTTACTCGATCCGACTCCGGAGTAAAGGTTTCGTATCTTGGCGTGTCAAAACTTACTCGCGCTTACTCGATGACGTCAGAACTCGCGTTCCAGAAGCGGGTTGTTTACTCCGGAGTAATTACTCGCGATACCCTCCTCGATCGGGGGGTAACGCCGGATCAAATCGAGTAAATGCGTCACGTGATCTTTTCGTCGTCTGCTTCCTGCGCCGACAGCCGTCAAAGCTCGTTGGTTCCGTTGGCTTTGGTGGCGGACGTTCGAAATAACAAAGAATGAGGTGCAGCCATTTATGGTTGGTTATTGCAATTTGCTGTTTTCAACGCAGGAATTGATTGCACCACATCCAGACCGTGTACCTTCCCTCAGGAAGGTAAACTTGTTATTATCAGAGTGCGAGCGTAAACAGGAGCTTCTCCGCATCCTCGTCCTCGGCGTTGGAGGGAACTCCGTATTCTTACGTTAAAAGATGAAAATGTTCGAAGGCAGTAGATAATGTAAAAGTTTTTTGGAGGTTTTTTTTTTTTTTTTTTTTCTCCCCAGAGTGTGTGTAATGAGAGGATAACGCTTGTAAAGCAGTGAAGGCATCGAAGATTTTATTTTTATGACCAGTCAACAACCCCACCACATCTCCCTCCCTAATAAATTGTCTATAGCGGTTTCGAAGTGCTCTCTGTGATTTTATAATCATATTCGCGTCAAAGCGAACGTAAGTTACATACCACTGTTGAGAACGCTCCATGCGCTCTACCGCTACACCGCGTGGAAGCAATATCCGCAAAACGTAATCGGTGTTAATTACGATGAGTTGAGGCTGTTTATGGCACCTGGACTAGACTTACAGCGATTGCGCAGATTAGTCACAACAAAAATGTTGACGTCTAACTGAAAGGGATAAGTAACTTTTATCTCAATATTCAGCCCAAAAGGAAGGTGAGCAAAAGGAACCGATGGAGCCATCTCAGAAAAAACCGCGTCGTCACTGTCAAAGAAAAACTTTGAAGCGGTTAACTGATCGAAAGAGATCGTCTGCTATTTTCCGCCACCGCTGCTGTTTTCTTTTTGCCGTAGCTCAAGACGAAGCCAATCCACGTAATATCCAGGTGATTATCCCGGCCGTTCCAAAATCAAGTCGCGGATCGTTTACTCGCGATGTCACGTGGTATTACCCGCTGACGTAGGAGACAGGTTACTCGGGTAAGGTTTGGAACATAGCCTTAGAGGGTGCTCATCACACGGGTGGGGACAGCCACTCACACACTCTGCTGGCCATCGTCAGTGTGCATGGTCGATGTTCAAACTGAAAACGACCGGGCGCAAGGCAACTTTTGTGCCACATGCCCACGTCGTGTCGCGGCACACCATCTGAAGTGTCCCGTTTGGACAGCCAAAAATATGGTACACATTTTCTTCGAAGGTATGCATATTAAGAGACCAACGCCCAATATGCGTCCCGAGGGGCGCTGTTTATTGATTGGTAAAGAGCAGAGTCGTCGGTCGTGGTCACTGGGCGGTCCCCCTCTTGCGGCCACCCTTGTGCCGCAGGGCACTGTGCACCAGCAGACGCCTGGTACGGGCCTTGCTCCGGTACCTGCGCGCAAGCGAAGCACAGCCACCATGTTGAGGCCAGTTTGAGGCGCTAAGTCTGTGCTGCATCAGCACACGGCGGTGAGTTAGTGGTACATCGTGTATGTCGGGGGTTTCAGAAGTTTTCGATCTCGAGGGCGCTGTGTATGCCTCGAACGCCGAGCTCCTCCGAGTCTCGGCATTTACGAAGTAAAGCAGTGCGGAAGAGTCCACACCTCGCAAACAATAATAAAGATACTAGCGAGCGTTTGGTTCGTAGTTGCGCATCCATGGGTGGCTCGCGTTCACTAAAACGAGGCCTAAACTACGGTGCCAGGAACGCGTCTGCGACGGGTGTGTTTAGCATCCCGTCCCGCCCACGCGTCGAAGGTGGTCCCCACTGGCAACAGACGACGTCGCGATCCCGGCGGTTGGCCGTAGGAGTTCCGGCGAAAAGCGCGAGCAAACGCGACTGCCGCCGCCGTCGCTGCGTCCCGACCCCTGGCAGTCGAAGCTTCTGTGGACCGTCGAGCTGGAGAGCCACGACCACCGCCACAACTTCCACAACGTCCTGAGGTAGAAATTGAGGGAGGACTTTTTCTTGGACGCGGTCAACACACCGGTGGGAGACGTGTTTTGGGTGCCGTACCAGTGGGCTGTGGCTGGTATTGGGCTAGAACCAAGAGGGAAGCAATCCCGCGGTACCTGCGCGTGTCTTCCTTGCGCTGCGCAGCCTGCTCCCGCAGCAGGTGTCCGAGGCTGGAGTCGTGCTGCAGCTCCTCTGGCTCCTCCTCCCCCTTGTGGCCCCGAAGCGACCTCCGGACCGCCTTGGTGGCCGGCCGCAGCGCCACCTCCCCTGACCGCTTGACGGCCACCCTCGCCCCCGGCACCGTGCTCAGGTCGCCCTCCAGGGTGCCCGGGTCCTCGGGCGCCTTCGGGAGGTGCACTTCGTTGCGGGACCCTGAAACGACCGGGGGAAACCTCTTGACCACCGCGCGCTTCCACATCCCAGCCGACGACACTCTGACGTATCTGCAGATATTCGCTGTCGCCCTCGGTTCCGATCCCTCATCTGCCACGTTGTAGAGACTGGCATATCGTCTGCAGCGCTGTCAAAAGCTACTTGCGTAAATGCTAAAGCACACCCTGCCATCGGCTGCTTAAAAAAAAAAAAAAAAAAAAGACAATTTTAATTTTTTTTTTTTACTGATGTTTTTAGGTTTCTTGTGAACCTAGCACACTGCTCAATTTTTTTATAGACATTTGTGATGTGCATTTTTGTGCCTACAAAAGAACTGAAAAAACCGAAACTGAACTATCTCCGTTCTCATTTCTGGGCCTCCGAAAACGGAGGTGACGTCAAGTGTGAATAGTCGGTATCGGTACTATTTAGGAGATAGAGACTGGTTATAGCAGCGCGGTGGCGCGGTCGTTTCGTCAGACCTGTTAACATGAACGACAATGCAGCTCTCGCGAGCGAGTTCGGGCTCCCGTCCAATGACCTAACACCAATGAACCGGGAGATGCTCCTAAGGACGCAGGACTCTGGAATGCCTCTTTACGAGGACGCCCCAGAATTACCGCCGACCTGTCAGTCCCCGACCCAAAGTGATTCGTCGCTGCCCAGCTCGCCTTGCCACCGCAACGTCGTTACGACGAATCATTTACCGTGATTCGTAGCCACTTCCGTGGGGACAACAGGGGCCCATCGCGCAGTGCAATGGAAGGAACGTCCTTCCTCAACCGGGGTCACTTCGCACCTATGTCCAGACTGTGGCTAACCTGAAGGTGCTGTTCAAGGTCTTCTGAACAAATATGTAACAAATAAATTCTGACGCCATCGCCAAGACCTCTTTGCAAGACAACGCTGTTAAACAAGCGACTTCGTAGTGCTTCATCACTTGGGAGTACGTAAAAACTAGCGTTCGCCCGAATGATCACGGGTTTTCAGTCGACCGTTTGAACAGCCTTTTACAGCGCACAAATTCAACGTGACTACCGCTTTGCAGAATCCTTCGAGTGCCGTGTTCCCAAAGTAAACACGACACCGACATCCAAAACCAAACGTCTCCCGCGTGTTCTCTTTTTTAAATTTATTTTGTTTTGCGTCCAGCGTCCAGCCTAGCAAAGAGAAAAATAATCAAGCTTTTTTTTTTACGGCTTAGTAATAATTTCCAGTCCGATTTATACTTTTCACGATTATTCGAGTGGAAATTGAAACAGTGTTCATACAAATCGCGAACCAAAACAAGACCAAGGGCACGTCTTTTGTTTCGACTAATCGTCGACGCGTCTGTTACATTGCGCTTCTAGGCCCCGCAGCGTCGTGCAAACTCCGCTTCTCCTGGCTTCTTTCGCAACTGTCGGGGCTCCGCTGCAATCGATCCCAGTATGATTATTACCGCGACTGTTTAATTGATTTGCCTTCATTGTCCCTTCATTGTCCCATTTGCCAAAATCACCTTCATTGTCCCTTTAAAGCGTAATATAAAATATGCACTTCCCTGCCTCTGCAAATTATGCTATGAAACGTATGTTTGCCCGAAATTAGAATATGCATCCGCTTTCTGGTCTTCTCAGACCTACCAGATTAACCAAACTGACTCCGTTCGAAATTGAGCTGCCCGTTTTATTTCGTCCACATATTTACGTTTCAACGGCATATCAATAGAAGATAAAAAAATTATTTAATTTATTTGCTGGAACGCAACTTAAAATTTCGCTGATGCGCTTAATTCAGACTGTGAACATCCATCGTGCTCCTTGAATCCATTAATAAAGAATCGCGTAACTTCCAACATATTTTTGGGTCAACATTAGCCTTGAGTAACTCTTCCTCACCACGCATGTGCCATAAAACTCTAGAACTATCTTCCCGATGCCATTGTTTCTAGTTCAGATGCAGAAAATTTCCACCCAGAATTATTATAAAATTAGTAACAACCATATGTTTTTACAAACAAAACATTATTTCATGTCTATTTGCTCGCATTATATTTACTTGCGTTAAAAGCTTAAATTCCACTATAAGTATATTATTATGTCAAGTTCTGCAGTGTGTGCTTTCCAACTTTTGGTTCATGCGTACTAATTTTGTCGCGCTACGTTGCATAGCCTCCCCCACCCCCATGTAATGCTGAAAGGCTTTTGAGGTACTTTGAACAAATGAGAGCACTGTTGCGTAATTTTGTATGTAACCTGCGCAACATGCCAGAACCTCAGAGTTGCAGGGGTGTAGCGTATTTCTCGGGGTCGAGACGGATGCCTGGCTTTCGTTAGCAGGTGAGCGGTTGGGGGACAGGGGAGATGTCGTGTCCGGCCATCCCCAATGCCACGGTCAGTTTGCGTGCGCGCGTTGTTCCGTCTATGGCGCGTCCCATCCCATGTCATCCACCTGTAGGGGTTGCATTGGGAATCGGCTATTGTCGACACGAAAGGTTCCACGTATTGTATCTTAACGACTGGCACGTGCGTTTGTGGGGGTCGATAATCGGAATGTCTACGAAGTTGGCAGCCGAGGGCCGTTTGGTTTGGTGGAGCCAACTTGACTCGTTTTTTTACTTCGCTCGTCGACATGTGTATGCGTCCTTCGGAGATGACAATGCGCGTTAGAGGGAGAGAGTGGAAGATATGAGAGTAGCTATGCTGAGAGCGGGAGAGTTGAGAAGGGGGGGTCGCCCAAGAGATTTGAGGGGAGATGCATCGAGAGCGATGCAGGAGCAGGATGGGAATGGACTTGGAGCTTAGAGATGGATGCTCATGAGTTGACATCGAAGACACATCGAGAGCGATGCGGAGGAATCGAGCGGAGAAAGAGCCGAGGTGTCATTTAGAGAGTCAAACGGCAGAGGCCATCGAGTTTTGAGAACGAGTTAGCTATGTCGTAGATTTTTGTGTATGTACCTGCGTATTATACCGAGTTATCAATCCTGAAAGTCCACGACCCCGACGTCGCTTAAACCCAAGAAAGGAGACCCGTGGCTGGCAGTCGGTGACAACAACGTCGGCACAGGACCCGAAGTCATGTCGCCTGACAACGAGACGCACCTTTTTAGAGGCACATTGCTTGGTTTGGAGTCCCCCCCTCATACCAGACCACGTGGATGTGCGAATGAGATGCAAAACAAAGCGACGTGCTCTCGCAGCAGAGTGGTGCAGCAGCACCGTGGATACTACCGTAGAACCCCGTAATGAATATCATGCCCCGAGAGATATGCCATCCTGTTTGTCTGGCTAAACATTCTCGAGTTAAAAATTCTCAAAATTTTCAACTCGGGAATTTGTGTGTGATGCCCCGAATTTCGCTGGACATCACACGAACTAGAGTGACGTCCGACGATGAGATGACATGTTAACGTGATCCCTGTCAGAATTGCATCAACCATGCGATCTGCGGTAATGGTACCTGGGACGAGCGAATTGGTAGTAGCAGGTTCCCGCAGTCTGCACACGTGATAGGGGTTCCCGTGACACAAGAGCTCATGGTGGGTGGGTCCTTGCGTGTTTATCACAATGTGAAATGTGAATTTCCCGTGTCTACGACCCACGGTTTCTGTTCCTGTGCCATGCTGTTCATAAGGGGCGTTCTCCCTCCTCCTCCTCCTCCTCCCTCCTCTCACCCCCCCTTGTATTCATCGCTCATTTTTTAGAAAATTTCGCAGTCTCATTTTTAAAGATTGCCGACCCGATATCTTTCACCATTTATCTCTTCACCACGATTGGGCATTTATCTGAAGTCTCTCGGTATGTATGCTAGCCAAGACTATGTAGCACAAGATAGCTGATGCCGAATACAGAGGGGGGGGGGGGGGGGGGGACTCACCGAAAGACATGTGCAGGGCCAGCGCGGGCGACCTCGCAGTCTTGAGGTGGACGGAGAGCAGGTTGGGCCAGCCGCCGGGCAGAGAGCACTCTAGGGTTGCAAGGGCTGCCGCAACGTTCTCGATGGCCTCCTTGTTGCTCATGCCCAGGTGGCACACCTTCACGCTGCTGCAGGGAGCAAGGAAAACTTGGTCAGCAATAAAAGATGCGCTGTCCGTGTTTCGGCCTATTCTTTTGGATTCTTCGACGAGATAGAACTCGGAAAAAGAAAGTGTTTCGCAACGACTGGTTGCACTTCTGACAAGGAAAAAAAGGCCACGAACAATAGTAATTTTCGTGATTTCTGCGAAGCTAGGGGCAAAGGGGCACGTTGCGACGTCCGGTCGCGTTTTCTAGGGGAAATTGCCACGCAGGATTGTAATTTGGGGTTTTCTGAGATGCATGGGTTGAGTTTGCACCATAAGAATCCGCTTGAGGCCCCCTTTAAGAAAGGCCCCCAAGAGGCACGTTGATATAGGCGACACCAATCGCGGCGTTACTAGATCACTTCCATGGCGGAGCTTCCCCACAGAGTCTGTACAACGGAGAGCATTGAAAACCTCGTCCTTATCTTGGTGGCGGCAGTGCCGCCGGCTCATTTGGCACACATTTGCTATACTTTGTTTCGCCGTAACTTGGCAGAGAGCAAAAGCTACGGCATCTCTGAGCAAATCAGAGCGACGAAGGTGAAAGATGAGACAGCCCTTAACATGTCACATGATGCGTCTAAACAAATTTAAAAAAAGATACAAGGGCAGAAGTGTTACATTGCTAGACATACATGTGTAATAACATGGTCACATGTCCCTTTCCAACGTGCTGATTGGACCACCATATATCGTCGGCTCCGTGCCTTAAGATATGGTGGAATGCATAAGCTTCCTCTGCAGACGAGCCGGTCAATCGCGGCGAATCTACCGCACGTATGTCGCACTAGCAGAGACGCTCCTTTTTTGCAAATTTAGGGAATGAGGATTTTAAGAAGCGAGAGTATGCAGGAGCGGTTAGGAAATGTCTTAATCTAAAACCTCGAAATACGGAGAAACAAACTAACGGACAACGCAGCTGGATTTGATCGCAAAAAACAGCAAGGTACGAGGCATTTTTTTTTAGGCTTTACGTATTGTTTTTAAGGAAGCTGCAAAAGCAACACTAATGCATTTCGTGCAGGCGAGTTATATAGCCGGGGCAACGTAGTATAGGGGGCTAACCGTCAAGATAAGTCGAATGATTCACTCAGCGTGTTAAGTCGCCGCTCCTTTATTCCCGCTCCGACGCTCCAAGTTTCATACTCCGAGCGCAGCAACTAAACGACGCATAGTGTACAGGATGCTGCGTTCCAAACCTACTCGAATGGATCCGAGTTACCCTGGCGGAATATGTCACGTGACAACAAAAATAGAGAAACGCTGGACGTGGGTAGGTTTTTATAACCACCTTTACCCTAGAGTTAGATTGAGTAAGATTTGGAACACGGCCAAAAACTATAGACGGGCCACACAAGCTCCTTCTGACCGTGGATACGGGTGGCAGAAGCCAAAATATTTCGAAGATAAATAATTAGGCCCGTGTGGAGCGGCAGAGTCTAAAGCAAAAGAGACGGCGACGTTATTAAGTTTCTACAAACGTTTTAATATGCGTGAAAGGATTGAAGACTCGCTTTGTGCACATACGTGGAAGGTTACCTTGGCCGATCTATTTATTGACCATGCATGCTGTTCCGATTTAAATTAAAGACAACATTCTTGAACCCGCTTATCGACGCAGGAAACCCTCAAATTTGTCCGAGATTTCCTGGTTCCGTCGTTTCCGTCTCGCAGCGAGACGGAAGCTACGCCGATACCGGCACACCTGTCGTTCGATAGCACGTCAATTCGTTTTTAGGCGGTATGCATGAACAAACCTTTCCCGCAACGCTAACTGGTGTTTCGGCTTTCCAATCTAAGTATCTTTATTCGTTGCGGCTGGGCTAAGCATTCTAAGCAGGGCAGCGGTCCGTCTTTTCATCACAACTTTTCTGTCGCCGAGCTATCGGCACGCTCATTCGATAGATCAATTTGTTTTCAGGCAAGACGCACAAACAAACCTTTTTTTCAAGGCTCACTGATGTTTCGGCTTTCAAATCAAAGTATCTTTATTCGCTGGGCTAAGCATTATAAAAGGGGCAGAGCGGTCCAAATGTCTCATCTCGACAACTTTTCTGTCGCTGTGCTATCGGCACGCTACAGTTTGATAGATGAATTTCTTTTTCAGGTGAGATGCGCGAACAAACTTTTTTCGGAACGCTAATTGCTGTCTTGGCTTTCAAATCAAATCGTTGTTACCTGCTGGATTAAGCACTAATCAACTGAAAAGGGGCAGCGGTCCGGCTACGCCTTTCGTCTCGACGGACCCAACAGCAGCGCAGCCATCTTGTTTGTTTAAGTGACGTCACGGAGCGCAAAGAAGTCACTCGCGCTCTGAGAAATTCTTAGTGCACAAAGAGCACGCTCAAGTGTCAGTCTCCGGTGGCACTCCTGTCCGTTTAGCCTAACTCTCGCGCTCCGGAGCAAGGACTTAACGCGCCCGCTGAAATCCATTTCTTAACTTTTTGAATTCCTCCAGAAATGTGAAAACAGTCCAAGACAGAGCAAGGCGATGGATGTCGCCCAAGCTTTCCGCGACGCTAAAACCGAGGCAAGCTGAGGGGAGCCCATACAACACGACACTTCGACGACATCGAGCGGAAATCGAGGAACCGTTTTCGAGGGAACAGTAAACAGACCGATCGGAGACCCGCTCCTGGAACCGTACTTGGGGGAGCCGGAGGACCTCACCTTGCCGTTCCCTCCCCGCGCAGCAGAAGCTCCTCGACGCAGAGCGCCCGTTCGATGTCATGCTTCAAGCGCTTCGACTTGAGGTCCACCCTCCGGGGGAGCCTGCAACGACACGGTCACGGATCAGATGCCTGCCATAACAGAGGGACCGTGGAAAGCGTTATTTAAAGACCGGCGACCAGCTTGCACTTTCCACTTTTCTCTCCCTTCCTTCTTTCCCCATTCTACCCTGTGCACCGTTGCCTGTTTCCTCCTCCCCCATGGTGAGGAGGATCTTCTGCCTCGCAGAATCTCGAGTCTGGTCGTCGGTCTTTAATGCAGAAATTGTCGTGGGGCTGCCTCTGGCTTCCTGGGCGTTAAAAAAGTCGTCTTCTGCTGGGGAAAAAAGGACCGGTTCCCTTCTCTCCTCCTCTCTCCACAAAAATGGGTCCCTGAGCAACGCCTCCTAGATAAGAAAGCCTAAGTGCTGGACCTTCCTGCGTCGCTAAAGGAGGCCAACGCAGGCCAGAGATTGGACACGACTACGGCGTCAGCGTTCGACTGACACACTTGTCCAATCAGCGAGAACACGACTCCTATTCGAACGCTGACGGCATAGTAGAGTCCAATCGCTGGCCTGCGGTGGCCTTCTTTAGTGACGCACGAAGATTCAGCACTTAGGCTTTCTTATCTATGAGGTGTTGCTCTGAGTTACTCCTTGCAGAAAGGAGGGTCTCCCTCTTTCTCAAATGGAAAGAGAAAATCAAAAGAGTTTCCTCCTTTCTGGTTGCTTGTTGGCCCTTAAAAACATGCAAAATTTGGTGGGCGAGGCATCGTCCTCCAAATTTAGCGGACTGTGGTCACGTGACGTCGTCAGCGTGACACAGTAACGCAAGTTCTTGTGTCCCACACATTTGAGCGTGCTGTTAACAACCAGCTCCTCGGGACATGTGATGTCACATCACATCACATGACCCACAAGTAATGAAACCAACCACTTGTCACCAGATGCATTCTATGCTTCGTACTGTGCCTGTTATGACCTAAATGACCTAAGCGCTGCCTTTAACCCCACCCATTCGCACCTACATTACGAAAGCAGGGTGTGCTATGGGGCCGGTTTTGGCCTTTCGTGCATTATGCTTTCTACGAAAAGACATTAAAACAAACACAAACCGCTAAATTTAGCAGTATGTGCGAAGAACCTAAGACAAAATTAACAAATACGTTCATAAGCACGTACGTACAGACTCTGCAAACATTAGGTGACCGTAATTCTCAGTGTAGTAAATGGGACAATGGGGAGGGGAGAAGGGGAAAAAGCTCTGCTATTATTCAGTTCAACGTAAAACTGAACATTTTTTATGGAGTTCTCTATGAAGAACACAAGTCCCTTCCCTATTTTTAAACGATGGGGAATATATGTTGTTAACCGAAGCATGGCAAATTCATTAATAGTAAACATTCTTTCGGTTTTCTTCCACTTGCTCAGTACTGATATCGCAACTATGCATGTTCCCACCAAATCGGGACATGAGGCTTCATCGACGCAAAATCAAGGGGGTTCAGTAGCCGAGCCCGTTAGCTCAGCACAGCTCGGAACATGTGGAGCGAAAGCTCGCTCCACAGTATCCTGGGTTCGATCCCCACCTACTATGCATGTTTCGATCTGCACAAGCATCAGACTGGCGTGCGGTCGCGTATCTACTGCGTGATGCATGCTAAAGACCCAGTGGTACTGCACTGGCTAAATTTCTCTTCTACAGCGTAAACCGGTGTCGCCGCATCTCAAAGGCAGGTCGACCTTACGCCGTGTAAACTTGAACATGATATTTAGTTTGGTTTAGGATGCAAAATTATGGGAGAGCAGAAAGGGGCCTGTAAAACGGGACGTCTGGTCTCCCAAGCAAAAATGGATTCTGCATAATTCTGACTCAAGTGTAGGATTAAGCTGTCTGAAATGTTTACTTCGGCTCAATAATGCGGCGCACAAAACACCAGTGACTGGTAACACCACCCTAGTTCGTCACGTCGCGAGCGACGTGACGAACAGCACGGACGAGAAGAACGTCAGTGCTGGCAGTCGAATTTAACGAATTACGCTCTCAACGTCGCAGCAAACAAATTCGACAGTTCCTACACTTGGCACCAAAGCATTCGACGACGAAATATTCCTAAAAGCAAATTGATTCGTAGCCAAAGCGGGATTGATTGGATTGCGGGACGTGCCGCATTCGTTTATTTAACGATTTTGCTGGCCGGCTGTACGGCGGCCTAGGGAAGGGTGGATACCGTTTCGTCGAGTACATGAGTAAACGGGACAAAAAGAAAAAATTGCAAGTACTAACAACAGCAATGCACGATGTGGAGTACATTGAATTTAACGCACCTAAATGGCTAGATGTAAAGGAAAGGATGTAAAATAAATGGCTAGATGTAAAGGAAATGCAACAAACAACAAAAAATATAGCTAAAAAAAAAAAAGAGACGCGGCATATAGGAATGTTTATAATTCCTAAAACACTAAATAATTACGGTAAAAAAAAACAATGGCACTATATACTTTTATTGATCAACACTTTACAAGAGTCTATGTTTAGTTTACCATCAATTTGAGTGGTTAAAAAGAATGTATGCAAATGGTGTCATACGTTTTTACAATAACCCATTATATTACTTTATAATAATCATTCTGTTTACTATTACTTTTTTTTGCTTACAGAATTGTATAATGATGTGTTTTGTCGACCGCATGGTCCCAGATACAAGCATTTCTGCTTTCATGGGCCAGCTCGCTTCTATATATACTTTTCGTGGCAAATAAATCTATTATTGTTATTATTACGATTGATTTAAAACTGCTAAAGCAAAGCACCGGCAAAAACCACCATAACGTGCCACATACATTTTAGAAGTGTGACGTTTTTGTCACGCCGCGTGCACTCCAGGGGAGAAGCCCACGGGACTTGTCCCGCGTGTGAATACCGCTTTGCCAGCGTCAAAGGTGGGGCTCACTTGTTCTTGACGAAGAAGACCTTCCCCAGCAGGCGCGGAATCACGGGGTAGATGGTGCGGTCGGCCAGGAAGGCGTCGTAGCCTGCGCACAGCTGCCGCTTGGCCTCGTAGGCCGTGTACTCCGTGCGCAGCTGACGCAGGGGCAGCACCTGCGCAGAAAGTGGAGGGGGGACCGTGGCGCTCTCACCTCCATCCCGACTCGTCGGTCGCCGTCCGGCGAAAGGGAGGCGGACACGTCCCGTCGAGAACCCTCCCGTCTCTTGGCCACTTTTGAGGATGTCGCAGGTGCCATGCAACTGCAATAGGCTGCAATCACGCTGCTCGTACGTCGTACAAAGGATACGATGGTCCGACAAAATTATCTGCAGACGCGCCTCACGTACGTTCGAAACACGTTTGCTTCAATTTCAGCTGGGCAATTGGGATCGAGACGGACGTGTTCCCCTCGTTGTTTTGGATTGGCTCCCACTCTAGGTCTCGATCCGGATCCAAGGAAGTCAATCCGGCGATTCCGGCAGATTCGACCAGAAGCCAGCCTGGCCAACCTTTGGCACCTTCCTCCTTCCTCGCCGGGCATCTTGCCTCGCGAAAATTCGTAATAGCCGCTCATTAAGTGTCGCCCGCCTTACTGCTGGTGCTGCTTGATGACAGCTGGTCATCAAATTGCTCGAGCAAATCTTCCAGCGGCAACGGCTCGAGTAGTGGCGACGACGAGGATTACTCGTATGTGCCGCATGAATACGACCACCTTTTTGGACCTCCGCAGAAGAGGCTAAAAATCAAGACGTACTTGGACATTGTTCGTGAGTAGAGGCAAGTGGGCTACACTGATGCGCATTGCTTATCGACACGTATCTTTCACACCATGATTAACTTTGCTTGTGCATTGAACACGTGTCAGCGCCGCAGTTGCGAAAACACGTGCTCCAAGATCCCGGACCGCGGGAAGGGGATTCCCGGGAAGGTGAATGACGGGAAGTCATCCACCGACCCCGAGGGGTGGTCATGTTTTGTTGGGGACCCGGAGGCTCCGTTCGGATAGCGTGTTCCATCTCGGATCTGGTCTACTGATCCCGGCGCGCTCCAAAACGACCATAAGACAATGCCTGCAGACCGTTTTTATATGACAATGTGACAGGAATGTCGTACGAGGAAGAAACATGCCCACGACAGTGTGTGCAGACCGCCTCTCGTACTATGTATTGACAGTGTGACCGCAACTTTACAGTTCGACACGAGTACAGACTGCCACAACGAGGCATGCAACGAAATCTAGGTTTTCCTACGACGCTCCTCGTGCAACAAACGGGCCTTTTCCGCAAATGTTTGGCGCCATCCCTCGGCAAATCGGGAAGCGTTTCTGATTAAAAGAACTGTAACCAGCTTTACACCTGCATCGTTGTTGCAAGCAGAAGTGGAACGAGACTGCGGTGTGTTGTAAATAAAAATGCCGGGCTGCCCTTGACTCCACACTGTTAGTGGCTACTGAAACCGCCCCATAAGCGCCACCAAAAATGCCAGACAACCGCGTCTGCTAGCTACCACTGCGCGTGCACGCGGGTAACCCCGGAAAAGGCCCATTACGGTTTACCCACCCCCTCTAATCTAAAACAAGAAAGCGGGTCGTAGCGAGGAGCAAGGACTAAGAAAAGCAGCCGCCGTAAACCTAGCGACGTGGGCTTTCGGACGCAAGCAAGCACTGTGGTTTTCTATGGAATGTGGGTGTTCTGTTGCACGCATTTAGAGAGGGCGTGGCACTTGGACATCTATGTTTGTCCGCACGTGAGCGCGAGCAGGCGGTACGCCCGAGTGCCCCTCTTCCTGCTGCTCAGAACGCCTCGCGTCCATCGGGCAAAAGATGCCATCTAGCGGTGTAAGCTACGAAGGCACTGAGAAAGAAGTATCCTGTGCCGGCGGATTTTTATTTCATCGTCGATACTGCCAGCCCGGTAACGCCAATGCAGGAGTGCTTGGCCGACAGAATTGGCACCAATTCTAGCAGCAATAATACGGAGCAATAACTTTTTTTTTGGTGAAGATTCGGAGAAAAACGACCAATTCATACGATTCTGGGCAGAAAGAAATTAAAATTTGCGGTCTGCCACAGTTTCATTCGGGCCATTTGGTAAGTGGTGCCGAGTAAACTGAAGAAAGTCTCGTTTAAACCTCTTGAAAACCCACCACTTGCTTCTTTCTTCAGCACTTGCCACTCTATAATAAAATAAATTTTGGGGGTCGAGCATTTCTTCAAAAATTGGCTATTCTTTCTACCGGCACCGTCTAACCTACACCTATTTTCACCTCAAGAAAAAAGCAAGTTCTGCGCATTCTTCAAACACGGCGTGAAGTAGTTCTTGCAAGATTTGGTTGTCGGAGAAAAAAGCGATGCTTTCGGCGTTTGGAACATATACGT
Organism: Ixodes persulcatus; assembly: GCA_013358835.2. Taxonomy (NCBI): domain Eukaryota; kingdom Metazoa; phylum Arthropoda; class Arachnida; order Ixodida; family Ixodidae; genus Ixodes; species Ixodes persulcatus. The sequence goes on from JABSTQ010010995.1 coordinate 224,482, forward strand.
CTTGATAAGATAACATACATTTAATTTTAAAATTCACCTACAGATATCTTAATTATTCACAAAAAGAGGGTAAATTAGTAAAGCACCGCGAGGAGCCAAACTTTGTTTTACTATGGTTCTCGAGGTGAAAACGGGTATAGCTTAAATCCTTCTTTCAACGGTGTTACAGAATCGTCAGTGCCGGAGACAAGGTTTCTAGCTGGCGGAATGTTCCACAAATGTGTGGCGATCACCCCTGCCTCGACTCGGGCACCGCTGCCTGCAAAGCACCTTCGACCGGTGCTCGGCGTCTTATACCGCCCAAACATCAGAAGTTCTCTCACAGTGTCAACAAATTATGTAACAGGAGCCAATGTGTCATGCCGTCGGATCTCGAAACCCCGGCAGTTGGTCGCAGACGTCCCGGCAAAAAGGACGAGCGAATGCAAGTGTAGCTGTCGTCGTGGCATCCCAACTCGTGGCTCCCGAAGCCTCCACAAACTGTAGAGTGGATGGCGACCAGTGGCAGAAGAGGCATCTGCTGTATCCACGTCTGCCGCCGTGCTGCCACCAAGCTACTGGCAGACGACAGCACGATGCTTTAGGTGACGTCGTCGGGGGAAAATCGAGGGGACCCGTAATGCGGTAAACGCGCCACTCAAAGACATGTTGCAGGCACCCTAGTCGCAACGGTGCACGCCAATCGCTCCTGCCTCAACCGAGGCACCTTCGGTGTCGCCGGGCCCACCTCAATATTCCTGGAGACACCCGCGGCGGTCAGCAGTTCCCGGAAGTGGTCGACGGTGGGTTCGCTGTCTGCCCGCTTGTTCTTGGGCTCCAGGTCGCCTGTGATCAGGCACACCTCCGACGTGTCGCTCAGCAGGGAGTGTGGCAGCTCCCTGCACCAAGTGAATCGACGGACGGATGCATAAGGCTGAACCCTTTAAATCGGGGGGCAGCTTGCGCCACCTAGACGGCGTTTACATTCTCGGCCCGTGCACACATTCCTTGGGGGATGTCTGCCGACGAGGCCCCCCTGGAAGAGCTCTCGGGCTTAAGCTACTTCCGTGGAGGTCGGACCTCCGAGTCACAAAAGAGGAGCTACTGGATAAGTTACGCTTCAGAGTCACAACACACCTGTGATAGTGTTGAATCACTGCTGCAGGCTGTTGCCAGTTTCTGCCGACACGCCCCACAGAGAACGCAAGAAGTACTTTCCATTGTCCTGCTTGCTAAAACAGTTATTATTACGTTAGTTACGATTATCAGAAAAGACGATATTCCAATACCGTATCTACCTCTCAAAAGCCGCATTTCAAAACCATAATCGCCGCAAACGGCACCACTACAGCTCTAGGCAGCAAAATGGTAGTGCCAACGTGGCATTGTCACGTAAACAAATGTCATGGGACCCAAACGGATGTATGCACTTTGTGGTGGAGTCTGACAATAGGCGAAAAGAGTGCTGACAAATGCATAGCATTCAAGTGACTCTACACCAGACAAAGCTCGGAGAAAACTACGCCAACTGTATGGCATCTGAACAAAATGCTCGAGAGGTTTTTGTTATTCCTGCCAGGTGAAGTAGGCATGCTACATACGACAAAAAATTACAGGAAGATCCATTGGTGGATTTTTAGGGAACGCATTAGCATGACCCTTGGGAAACGATACACGCGTCCCCGTTTGGGAAACGCTGATGCTAACCCCTGGCTTTCTTTTGCTTCCTCTATTTTTACTGCCTTTTCTTGGCCTCGTTACGGGGTCAGTGTCAGCGTTTCCTAAAGGGGGACGTGTGAGGCGTTTCCCAAGAACAGGCTAACGCATTCTTTAAGAATCCACCAATGACTGGAATTCCTGTAATTTCTTTTTCTCCCCTTTTCTGTACTCTCCCTGTCAAAGTATGTCGACGCCCTCGGATAGTCATCCATATCACTCGCGGAAAGAACCACGTCAATACCACTCGTGGAAGGAACCGCATCTTATCACTCGTGGAGGGAACCGTATCTATCACAGCCCACGCACCGCTACTACAAACACCCAGAGCACAGAACATCTGGACACAGCAGAGCGGCAACTGAGCACGCCCGCATTCCACCGTGCCACAGCGCCCCCTCCTCCTTGGCTCCGGGCCAGCTGTCATCAAAATAAAAACCCTTGTTTTAACAAAAATTCGGCAGTGTCTGTCAGTGCCGGGGTGAGAGGGAGAGGGTGATGCGTGCTAACGGCAGCACTTCGGATCAATGGAAGCGCCGCACACGTCACCCTCTCCTTCTTTCTTCAGCGCTGAAAAACTGACAGATGCAGCCGGGTTTTCGTCAAAACAAGCATTTCAATGCTAACGCAAATGAAAGCTTCTATGGAAATGAAATCTCTTGATACCAGACATAAAAAAAAGTAGACTGAAACTTATTTATGCTATTTCTAACAATTTAAGCACAGTTAACAAATCTGTATATCTAAGAACACCCCATTACGTCTCGGATAGGAGGGATCACCGCGAAGAAATATGTGGAACAAAATGCCGCACAAACTACATGAAGCTGTTTCTTTTCCCCGAAAACCTTACCCAAATGGAATGACATGCCTGCAGATATGGTACCAGTTGATAGTGAATCTTTTTTTTCTTTCTTAAATTAGAGATGAAATGAGAATATTTGATCTCTGAAGTACGTTGTGCTGGCGTGTTTAAACTTGCGATGACGCTGCTGACGTGTGGATGATTTTAGATGCGGAGCATCTCTTGCTCGGGTCTATGTCCCGCGGCGTCGGCGTTGTAGTCGGCACTCGAACTACGCACGCGCAACTCTCCTCCTTCCCTCTCTCCAACAGCTGCGCGTTACTCTCTCCGCTCTCTCTCTCTACCAGCTGCGTGCACTGCGCGTGTGTTCGCTTCTCCTCACACCGCGCGCGCAACTCTCCTCTCCTTCAAGTGTGAAAAAAAATAAACGGCGAGCGTTCCAAGTTTCTCTGCCGCGAGCCGCGACGAAGGCTCGCGTAGGGGGTAACGCTAGGGCAGTCGGTGGCGCCATCTCTCGACGTCAGCACACAACTGACTCTTTCCTCGGAACCAACACGATGCTCCGCATCACCCCATGGTTCCCCTCGGGAAGGTGCTGTAATTTTTTTATTTATGCTACTGAAGCATACTGTGCTGATGTACTGGTATGTGACTGATGGTACTGATCAATTGTAAAACTCTCCCCTGCTCTAATGCTTTGGCGCTGAAGGGCATTTTGTAAATAAATAAATAAATAAATAACGCAGATAAAAAAAAAACTGTGCACAAATATTTGAAATTTAAATGTTGTCATGCTGGGGCACAACAATCAACCAGTTCGTATCGTTTTCTGGACAACTTTTTATAGCCACACGTTTCGTCCACACTACTTGTCATTCAGTGGAAACTCCTCTCGTGAACCGACAATATAGCTTTTTGGCTACGTATCTCGTTCGCTGGAACTATACCAGGCGGCTCCGACATATCAAAAATCCGCGAGCTCTGAAGTATGAAACGAACGAGGGCGCGTTTTGACGGAACAAACTGTCAATGAAACATCGTATGCAGACGAAATAATCTGACGACAAAACGCTGTTCGACGAACCGACTGCCACAGCAATCGGCAAGTTGAAGCCAAATTTGCCCGGCGCGCTCCCAAGTTGCAAGCTTACAGCCGGATCCGCTTGGTCTCTTTGTTGTACGGGATCTTCTTGAGTGTGAACTGGAGGTAGACGACCTCGTTGCTTGCATCGTCGTCGACAAGTAACTTTTTGGCTGCAGTCTTGCGGTGTTTGCGCTCCACGTTCCGAAGCGTTTTGAGGGCGGAATCCACCTGAGGGAGAGACACGTCGTTGACACTGCTGGACAGAACACGACACGCGGACTTTCTCCTAACAAATTCCGACGGTAACGTACAAATATTGGCTGGAAGGGAGTAAATACAACGAGGCAAACAGGAACGTACCAGCTTCGCATCCACGTGGGCCGCCATGTTGTTGTCAAAAAGGGTGAAAAGTGGGGATGTCGAAAATTTCTGTCGAACCTGGAGGTTCGCCGGTTCGCCCCGTTTGGCGAACCTTGGCGACTCGTCTGTTTCGGCCTTTGTTTCTGCCGGTTAGGCGTCCCTTACGAAACTTCAAGATTCGTTTTTGTACCTTAACAATATTATAATTTTAAAGCTGAGAAAGTGATTACCCATCAGCTATTTAAGTAATTATTTAACTTGTAAAAATAATATTCATACGTTGCAAACAAATCCCCGCTCCGGCCGCTTTGCGAGTGCGGCCACCAGGGGGATGGCGTCACGTGATTTTTAAAAAGTTGGCCCTAGCCAACGTTACTTAATGGCCGCACTTCCTCCGACGCCCGTCGGACGAGTGCAAGGAGGTTATAATGGGCAGGAGGTGGCGTCCCTATCCCCAATGCATGGAGCGAAGTGTAACGGAAGTAGGCGTGGCCACGAGCCGCGACGAGCATTTCTTGACCAATGGGAAGCCTAGTGAGTGGGCGCCGCCATTAATTTCGGTGCAAACAACCGCGTTGCGATGACATTTCCGTGGCAACGCGATTGTGTGCACCGAAAGTAATGGCGGCACCCACTGTTTTTGAAACAGTGCTTAACGGGAGACTTTTAAACCGGTATGGTCGGACTTGGATGAGATTATTATAAACGAACGCCTGGTTGCCCAGCAGAAAGTAAGTGACTAGAGCTGAGACGCTCTAGACGACGCACCGACTGAATCGGTGTCGAACAGGCGAGATTTCGAGCCCAACACTTGCCTGACCAGTAGGACTAGGAAGTCGGCGTGTAGCGGACGCTCTCGACACCGCGCGACCGCGCCTTGAGCGTCGTCTCGAAAGAGTCGTCGTAGCGCGGCTTTGGAAAGCGATCGCGAGTCAGTCATCGTAGGCACGAACGCTGAGAAGGGCATCGCGGGTTGAGAAAGCCGTACAAATTCTGCTTCGAGAAGACTTTGGTTTCACTCCGCCGTGATGAGTATTCGGTTTCGCATCGAAACATCTTTTGGTGCGCCGATCGAATCGAAAGCCAGCCGGGACAGCGAGCAGACGAAGCAGACCGCAGGCACGGAGCAGACGTAGCCTAAGCCTAACGACCGAGCGGAGAGCAGACGATGGGAACATGGTTGAATTTAGTTTGGATGAGAGAGCGTCGGTGAGCGGGGCAGTCTGGGATTGGGTTGTTCTTCCGGCGTCGCTGGGTATGACGTCATGCCGGGTCCTGCCCTATTTAAACGTCCTTGGACGAGTGAGATCTGTGTGCAAATCACTCCTCCGACGCCGGAAGTGACGTAACGGAAGTGACGTCACCTTAGTAATTATTAATAGTTAATATAAATCATTACTGCATACATAATATAATGTGATTTTTAATATAGTTACAAATAAAAATAAACTCGTCTGATTTTAATGCAGCTTTACAGTAAAAAGTCACGTGACTAACCATTTTTATTACAAAATCTGTTTACTTACAACCTTTTTAAACGCAGCTTGACAAAAGTTATGAGTTATAAAAATAGTACTAATACATATAAATACATCTTTATTGTCTTTGTGTCACGTGACGTTATTATTGTGGGCGTGGCTGGCGTGGCCCTAGCGCGTGCGTCGCTTGCGGTTGCGTGCTCCGACTCGGCTGCCCCTTGCATTGTACATTGCACGCTTCTCCAGCCCGGGCGCTCGTCCTGTGAGAAAAACGTCTCGCAGCTGATCTCCTGCCCGTAGCCTTCGTTACACTGCGAGCGAGCGGAACATAACACGACGCTCAATGCTCCCTTCACCAGCGTGACCGACGGTAGTGACGGCCGAGTGCGCCCGCGCGCTTAGATGGGTGTTCGCTGTTGCAAAGACCTTAAACGTGACCCGAATCATTGATTATCGCATTTAATAAGTAGTTTTAAACGGGCCAACAGCTGAGTTACGTTAAGGTTTTCACTTACAGCGGTAAGTGTGCATAACCCAGCTGCAAGGAGGTTGAACGGATATGAGGGACCCCGCGGAACCCGGGGGGGAATGGGGGGGGGGGGGGGGGGGGGTCGCTGCGGATACGCTAGTTAGCAGTTACTTGGAGTCACTACGACTGGGATATGCCGGTTCCAGTTGGGAACCAATGGGGACCTAACTGGGAATCAACTTGAAGCAAAGAATTGTAACTGGGATGCATATTATTTTACATAATTATGTTTTTTTTTTGTGTGTTCGTTTTTATGTGGGGACTGCACTTGCATATACGAAGCACCTAAGAACCAGATTTAGTATTTTCTTCTGAGGCTGATTTTTGTGTAGGTGTTGACACTTGCGCCTTTGATCAAACCGAGCAGTACCGAAAAGGTGTGCCCCCCATATGAAACACTCATGGTTAAAGCTCACCGGGCCACTCGGTCACATATGCTGTCTGGCCCTGTCTCTGCAGTAGAATGCGTAGAGTGTTATCAGAGTAGAATGTGATACTCGACTCATTCAGTGAGCACGTCGCCCTCACCATCCCGTAAGTCTATTAAATAGCAGCATATACTCTCTGTTGTGTCTACAAGCTGATCCTGGCTGTGGGTAGAAGAGGGCGAAGAGGAAGGGGGAAACGAATGGAGCACGAGATTGAGCAGCTGGTTTTTCCGTACTGTCTGACATAGGCGCTCGTATTAAAAGCACAACTATTGGCGCAGTCGACAGGACTCTAGGACTCCTCCTAGAGTCCGAGCTTTCCCTGGAATCTGCTCTTGCCATCGCCTCTCAAGTTGAGCAAGCGATGAAGGAGGCCAAACTCTTTTTGGAAGAGGGATCCAGTTCACAAGTGGCAAAAATAAAAGCCAAGAATTCGAAGGCATCCTGGCAAGCCGTCCGGCACTTGTTACAGATGTGGGTCACCGCACCACATGGCAGACCATCCTAAGTGCCCGGCAAAGAACGAAACAAGAAGGGACACTTCGCCTCCGTTTGCAAGCGGGGAGTTTCACAAGCAAAATCCCATGTACGAAGAGTGGAACAAGCGCACGACCAAGTCCAGGTGCTAACTACCCGCTTTACCAAACAATCGGTTACGTGCGAGATACATCTGGCACATGTTCCCACCAAACTTTTAAGGTCCGTTCACACTCTTGCAACCGAGTATGACTGAGAGAGACCAGACCGGTTTTTAAGCCTCTTGCGACCTCTTAGCACCAGCTCCGCTGCAGCGCATCCGGTCCTAAGAGGTCGCAAGAGGCTTAAAAACCGGTCTGGTCTCTCTCGGTCGTACTCGGTTGCAAGAGTGTGAACGGGCCTTTGGTCGACACGGGTTCATCTGTTTCAATCCTGCCGGAAGACGTCTACCGAAGACACTTCCACTCTTACAAGTTGGAATGTTTGAGTACAACACTTCTGGACTACTCCGGAAAAGACATTCCCGTTCTGGGGAAATTCGACGCACCGGTGCAGTTCACTCAAAGACGCGGCGACTGCACATTTCACGTCGTACGAACAGGCGCGGCTGTCATGGGCCTAAACGCCTTACGTGCGTTGGACATCCAACTAAGCTTTGCTCCTCCCACCGGGGGACAGGTGGCAACGGTCTCCACGAGAAACCTTCCAGAGATCGCACAAGACTTCCCCCTACTGTTCTCCGAGGGATTACCGTAGAATACCGTGCATCTGCCCATTCCACACTAAGCACCCACCCCCAAAAATTGAAACGCCTGAAAAATATGCAAAGTACATATATATGTGAATTGATGACCTCACATGTGCCCATCCCCTATTTTTTCGTGATTATCTTCAAATGTTTAGTGGGCGCTTGCTCAATATTTTACGGTAGGTCATGCGAAAGTATTTGTACATAAGGCAAAGAAAAAAGATTTCGTTGCTCCTTTCCAACAAAAGTTACGAAGACTACCTTTCGCAGTGCGCGAGAAAGTTTCTGAGGAACTGGCGAAGCTGGAACGCTCCGGGGTTATCGAGCGCATCAATGCTTCGGAGTGGGTGTCTCCCATCGTGGTGGCCCGCAAGAAGAATGGGGAGATCCGGCTCTGTGTAGACTTACGCAAGCCGAACACTGCAATAGTTTTGGATTCCCATTCTCTACCGTGCCTTGACAAACTTTTTCACCAGCTTTCCGGTGCCCGTGTCTTCAGCAAGCTAGACCTCTCGTCGGCGTATCACCAGTTAGACCTGGCAGAGGAAAGCAGAGACCTAACGGCATTTGTGACGCATGAAGGTCTCTTCAGGTTCACCAGAGCATGTTTCGGGCTGGCATCCGCTGCCCCTGCCTTTCAAAAAATGATGGACTGCATACTCTGAGGTACTCCAGGTACCATCGTCTACCTGGATGATGTACTTATTTTCGGACGCACAAGAGAAGAGCATGATGCCCGCCTGGGGCAAGTTCTTTCACGTCTTCAAGATGCAGGCTTGAAACTAAACCAGCAGAAATGTTTTTTTGCAGTCCAGCAGCTTCAATTCCTAGGACATGAGCTGACACCGCAGGGAATCAAGCCATGCCAAGATAATATTGAGGCTATCATGCAGGCTTCACCCCCCACCGACATAACATCACTAAGTTTGTTAATCGGCCTGCTCACATATTACCTCAAGTTTGTACCGAACTTTGCGACCATTGTGGAGCCTCTGCACGCGCTCCTGCGGAAGGATGTTTCCTTCCAATGGAAAACGGCACAAAAAGAGGCATTCCCTGCTGTGAGGGATCTGATACGGAACAGCGTTCCACTGCCTGTTTTCGACGTGGCGCTGCCCACCGTCGTCACAACGAATGCATCTAATTACGGATTAGGCGCGGTTCTGTAGCAACTACATCCGGAAGGAATTCGAACGGTGTCGTTCGCATCGCGAACACTTTCAAGCGCCGAACGCAACTACTCTGCAGGGGAGAAAGAAGCATTGGCATGCCTTTGGGCCTGCGAGAAATGGCATGTTTTTCTCTTCGGGCGCCATTTCACGCTCAAGACAGATCATCACGCTTTCGTTACTTTGCTTTCTACACAAGGAACCGGTCAACAGCCAATGAGGATAGCCAGATGGGCTATGCGACTCCTCAGGTACGGCTACAAGGTACATTACCAGAAAGGAAACGAGAATGTCGTAGCAGATGCACTGTCACGCTTGCCCACTCCGAATCCTTCGGATCGCAGCGAGTTTAGTGACGAGAAAGAATTCACTTGCCTGGTACGCAATCTATGCACAATCGATCAAGAAGAAATCAAGAAAGAAACCAGGCAAGACCCTGATTTGCCTCGAGTAATCTAGTGTATCTGCACCGGATGGGGTCACGAGGAACAATGTGATAAAGTACTATCTACATACTACAAGTTGCGAGAAGAGCTTTCCTCCGTGGATGGCTTACTACTACGTGGTGAAGTGTTGGTTCCACCTATTTCGCTACGGCGTCGACTCATTGATCTAGCTGATGAGTCACACCCTGGAATTGTGCAGACGAAGCAGCGTCTACGCCAGCGCTTCTGGTGGCCCAGAATAGACATTGAAGTCGACACCTACTGCCACACCTGTCAGACGAACGACAAGACAGCTGTGACGGCAGCGGCACCCCTTTAACCAGTTCCATTCCCATGGGGTGCATGGAAACAACTAGGAATAGACATTTTTGGACCTTTTTACAAACTTCCATCGCAATTCAGATTTGCAGTCACCTTAGTCGACTACTTCACTAAGTGGCCAGAGGTAGCTTTTTGTAACCAAGTTACGGTTGAAGCTGTATGTGAATTCCCCATTTGAATCTTCAGCCGGGAAGGGTATCCGGAGGTGATTGTTTCTGATCATGGCCCACAGTTTGAATCCCGCATATTCTAGGAGTTCCTGAAGTCCAGAGGGATTTCCCACCATCGGTCTGCAATATACCATCCACAAGCCAATGGTCAGGTTGAGCGCTTCAACTGAGCGCTTAAGCAGTACGTCCAAACTATCCTGGAGGAACAAGGCAACGTTCGTACAGGCCTTGAGGAGTTTCTGGGTGTCTACCGAAGCACACCACATGCAGCGACGAAGCTCTCCCCCGCTGAACTCATCCACGGACGTAAAATGTGGACCCGTATGGACATTGTGGGCTTCCCAAGTTTTGACAAGCTCGTTCACATCGAGATGCAGCAACTCCGCCAATGCATTGCTGATTACCAGAAGCACAGCAAGCAAAACACAGATGATAGGCAGAGAGACAAACCATTTACAGCGGGTGTGGGAGATTATGTACGGGTAAAGATCCCTACACACCGACCGAAGGGAACACCATCGTTTGGCCCCCCTGAAAGAATTCATGAAGCGGTAAGGCCAAGCACCTTCGTCACGTCAGGAGGAGGATGCTGGAATTCGTGGAGGTTGTCTCGAACACGCCTTCCAGCAAGACATGAAACACAGGTGGAGTTTGCAAATCCAGAAGCCGGAGCAGATGCACAGCCGCCGCTTCCAGCTCCACGAAAGTCCACAAGGATTAAGAAACCTCCACACAGGTTCTTCCCCTGTTGAACTCTGCTTTGAGGGGGGATTGTGTTGTGTCTACAAGTTGATCCTGGCTGCTGGTAGACGAGGACGAAGAGGAAGGGGGATACTAACGGAGCACGAGATGGAGCAGCTGGTTTTTCCGTACTGTCTGACAGGCGTTCGTATTAAAAGCACAACACTCTCTCCTGCCCTGACACCCTAACGTGCTGCCCCACTTTACATTTCTGCATTTAGTTATGCTGAACCGACTGTTCAGTTGCATATAGAAGAATATGCTGGAATCCTTTTTTTTTTTTTGAACCGGAGGTTCAAAGATTAAACCCGGGTTTCAAAACATTTGGAAATTTTCCAAACATTTTGAACTTATGTTGAGAAATTCTATCATTTTCGAACTGTAACAATTTCCGGACTTTCAAACCTGATCAGCTCTAAAATTTGGAAAAATTTGAACCATTGAAGATTCTTAGAATATATGTCTAATTTCTCTGAATTACGCCTCAATCATACCTACTCGACCTGTTTTGAATGAATACTAACTGTTGCACATTATCAATTTCCACATTCATACTGTGCATATTCGTCCAGAATCAAAGCAATCAAGTAATCTCAGTATAATCGCTGTCACTAAGACCCCCAAGCTGCAATCCAAACGCCATGTCACAAAGCCAGTGATTTAATGGTGGCAGTGGTACTAATGACTCTGTAGTGGAGAAGCCAACTGGGTGCGGGGGAGAAAGAAGAGGTGGCACGCGGGCAAGAAGGCTCGAGAGGAACACAGACGGGACAGCTCTGCGATGTATACTGATGTAAATATTTGCATCAGTATACAAAGCAGCCTTCTTGAAAGCATGAGGAAAGGACGAGATTTCCATCATTTTACCCCCATCCCGCCTTGCGGCTTCCTAAAAATTTACACTTTTCCTTGCAGCTCTTGAGCAATGTCAGTTTTGCCTCCCCTGATCGAGGCCGACCACGTATTGGATGACCACCTGTTGCACAACCTTGTGTGGAAACATTCGTTGATTGACCAGTTACTGCACATGTCTGAAATTCTCGGGTTCTTCCTCAGCATTAACTTGGTTTTCATAATTTTCAGATTGTTTTGGAGTGTCCTGATAATATTTTATAAAGACCTTGATGCTGACCCTGATGATTGCATTTTTAAAGACAGACTCACATACAGAGAGGCAGAGGATTATTGCTATAATTCAGATTAATTGTGTCGAAACTGAGAAGCTTCCAATAATAAAATCAGCAGGAAACCCTTCATGTACCTTATAAACATTAAAGAAACTGAATCTCAAGGGAAATTTTCTGGAGTATTCCGAGAAATTTCTTAGAGTCACGTGCACTTCAGTTTCCTGAGGAATCATTGGTTGGGGCATTCCCCCATAAAATCTCATATGGTGACATTTGGTACAAGAATCTTGTATGAATAATTTTCTCATAAACATTTTTACTATATTTTACATTCCCTTTTGTCTCCTGACAAAATCCTGATCATGAGACCCACGGCTAGACTACGTTACTTTGCTATACTCCCGTCTTTTCACTCCACATGATCCTCTTAGGTACACACATATTTCTGCACTAAATATTTTGTTTCATTTCTCTGATTATTCTTCCATCTCTTTTCCTCTATCTCCCATAGACTGGTAGATCCTTCCTTTTTAACCTTCCCTCCACAATCTTTCATTTATTAATCATATTTCACACATAGAACACCATCTCCTTCTCATTAAACTTTGCTGATGCGACCTTAAATTTTGTATGATTATTCAGAAAAATTTATGTATGAAAGGGCGAAGCCTGCATCAGGCGAGCTAGGGTAGCCTATGTGTCTATGCAAGGGAATGATCGATTGAACTGGTGAGTGAGGGGTTAGCTGGAGATGACTTCCTGAATGTAATTATTGTTTCAGAGGTTAGATGGTACTGAAATGTGGAGATACCTTAATTATTAAATGAACTCTCTAAGTGTAGGAACTATTAAACAGGCAAGCAATATAAAGAAAGCATTATTCTAGTACATCGTTGCTTATGCAGCTTAAGATTTTTAGATTTGAAGTGTTCCTCACCACTGAAAGTTTTATTATTGTTACTGTTTTATGCTGATTTAATCATTCAAATCTATACCACCATGTGTTTTCTTTTACATACACATTGTATGCTGAGTGCTGAGTCCTGGCTGAAGTTAAGACGTGTTTTGTACACCATTTAATTGTACTAACCTTGTAATTGGGAGGAAACATGCTTCCTCACAATAGCAACCTTGCTGAAGTAGAGGTTTCAAGACACAAATACAATTAACTTGGAAGTCTGCTTGCCCCTGGAAGGAAATTTTTCTATCACATCTGTGCAGTAAAAAGCCCACAAGCGCGCTTCGAGACCCGCAAAAGCGGTTCTTCCTAAAAGAATGTGCCTTGTGCAACAGTTTGGAACTCAGAAAAGAGCTTGTACCCTGGAAGGAGGGTTTCCCCCTTCTATTTTCTGTACGGCGGGAAAGCGGCGGACCAAGTAACTCGCAAGTGCGCTTCCCCCCCGCAGGTATTTTGCTTGTGGGAAATGTACTTGTCCCTTGCAGTAAGATGGGAAAGCAGTAGACCTAACATTCCATAAGCGCGCTTCTCCCTGAAACACTGTGTTTTGCAGGAAAGCAAAAAACCCGCGAGTGCGCTTCACCTCACGAAGTTGTGTACTGCGGAAAAGCGGCCTAGAAAGACTTCTTGATTATCTACATTTACTGCAAGAAATCCGTACGCGAATCTCGGCCTCCGAAGAGCACTTATGGCAATAGGCCGCATTGATTGACTGAACATGACTTTATAATTAACCAAATTACAGTTTTCTCACTGGCAAAATTAAAAAAAAAAATAATTGACTTAATTTAAATTGTTTTCTCAAAATAAATTTTTGAGAGAAATATAATTTCTCTAGAAAATAATAATTACATTACAATATCCAAGATCAACCAGAGACATATACTTAGTCTGTCTTCCTGCTTCTATACCTGTCCCTCTGCTGGTATTTGAGTTTGTATGCTTGTTCATGCATGCATAGTTTTTTTGTTCTTGACTCTACCTTTTCCCTTGTTTTGCTATACCTGAAGAACGAGCTGAGAAGTGGAGAGAACGTTCAATTCTCCGATTTACTTTTGCCTCGAAGAAGTCTTATATTTGCTCCTTATCCTCATATCAATTTTACTTGATAATTATTTTACATGGAATGAAAAGATAAATGCACCTGAAAACATTAAAATAGCTGAGGTTCCAGTGGTAAAATAATGTTTTTTCAAATATCTTATATCAAAATGTTTGATTTCAAACATAGTAAAATTGGAATGATTTAAATCATACTTGTAAGTAATTCAATTACAGTAATTGAATTACCATAATGTAATAATTTTTCTGGTAATTTGTAATTGTAATTCATTACTTTCTGCTAAAAGGAATAGCAATTGTACTTTATTTGCTTTCTAGCATTAGTAATTACAAACTTTGAGGCAGAATTACAACTACTTTTGCAAGACTTTTCGGTGCCAACGGAACCTCTCTGAAAGCCTCAGCGCTCGCACAAGCGGCCTAGCGCTTGATGACACACACACATGGTAGACATGCACACACATGCACAATAAAAATAGCGTTGCATTGTTTGTTGTTTTGTTGCTTACACTGCGGGCTGAGACAATCCTTTTTGGAGCCTAGCTGAACGGCGCCGTGTGTGGTGCGAGCAGAAAGCAATTGCGTAAACATGCCAATATATTTAAAGAAAACAATTGAGCTTCAGCTTTCAGTCGAGGTTGGAATTTTAATTGTATATAAAGTTATTTTTATTTTTTGCCAGTTTTTTACATCCCTCTTCCAGGACTGTCACATGTTTGTTTCTTTGTATTATTTTAAAGTTTATTTCCTGTTGTTTTTATTTCGGAGACTATTTGCATAAGCATTTTTGAGACTGACCACGCACCTGTGAATATTGTCACCTTTGATTCGGGAGCCCCGATTCGGTTCTTATATATTTCTGAGCCATTATAATTTCAACTCAATGTAAATAATTTTCGATAACATGAAACATTTGAATGTGAATGTGGTCGTATTAGCACGTGTGGATTGTAGTTTTATATTAACTTTATTCAAATATTTAGATATCACTAATTGTCATTTTTATTTGCCTGGCTAACAAAAGTGTAAAGCCAATTTTACTTTAGCGATCTGGCATCCTTGAGTATATGAACTCATTTATAATATTTAAAATATAAGAACGTAGGACTTCATTGCCCAAACTGTCAGGTTCTATTATTAATTTAACAAAATTTATAAAAGGAAAGTACAATACGTGACATTTATACAGCGATGCTTAAGCCTCCTCAGACATTGGGGCAAGGAACGAACAAATGCGTTGCATTCTAAACAACTGGTTTAAAGTTATGTGGCCCAAGTAGGCTCGCTTTCAGAAATAGGTACTTGTAAAGTAATTGCATTAGTTTTTAAAAGTAATTTGTAATTACAATGAATTATTTCTCAGGTAGTAGTAATTGTAACTGTAGTTAAACTACTTTTGGAGCAAAGTAATTGTAATTAAATTACATTTTAGAAGTAATTTATGCATGTATGAATAAAATTGTGGTCTAAATCATGATTTCAATTGTGATTTAAATTAACTTGATTTTTATTCTCCATCCTGCCGATATGTGTGTCAGTGCACGGCCACTGCCAATCATTTCATTTGCAGCATGCGACATTGAGCCCTCAATTCTTTAAACGAGGGCAATGGGGGATGGCCAAGAGATGAAGATGGGCTGAATAATTTTTTTTCAAACATATCGTTGATATGCTATTAGATAACTTTGCACTTTGCAGGTGAAATTCGGTGTGGTCTGCTTTTCTGGAATCGATCGGATGGACACCGAATCTACAAGTCGAATGAATCAGACTGTCCCATGCAGATTGACCAAACTGTGTTTAATTTTTTGATAGCTAACTTACTAGTATTGTAATATTGCTGCTTTTATGCTTGAAGAAGTGTGTAGATAAGTGGGTAGCACAAATGCTCAGAAAGAGTGGCAATGTTATGTTTTTAATATACTTGATTATACGGGAGACAACAGCTTTCTGGGGAAGTATTTGCGACTCTGTGTAGGCGTCGATCAGGCAAAGGCAAACTCTGCTTGTACCGCAGGGACACGAGGAAATATGTTACACCACTTTTCTTGCAAATAACGATTTGACAGCTGACTAGTCCAG
>JABSTQ010010996.1:0-152869 GCA_013358835.2 Ixodes persulcatus
ATCTACACGAAGGTGAACAAGCAATCATCGACTGCCCAGTACTGGGAGCATCATGCAGCAGCTGACTTGCTCTCCTTTTCAAATGCCTTGCGAACCAAGTGTGGTAAGTCGTCTGATAAGGAGAGAACGTCACCATGGACAGCACTGAGTAGTTGATAGTCACCTGTCTACCTTCATATGTATCAAGTCTCTACCTGGCCGAAGTAGCCAGTGTGTGTGCAGCACAAACGGCTGAATTGAAATCTCAAGAGGATAAAAGTTCAGAACAGGCTTGGTAAGGTTTCACATTGCAAGTATGCCCATGCAAATTTCACTTTCTAAAACATAAAAATGCATTTTAAATTGTCACCCAGGACAAGCGGCTCCTACACAGCTGTATATAAGGCAGCTTACCATCAACAACCTTTGCAGACTGCCATGGACTGGAACCTTGGCCTAGTCGATGCTAACTTCTGTTCGGCGAGGGCTGCACTCAGTAGAAAGGTGAAAATGTGCTGTAGATCATGTGAAACAACCAAAACAAAAGCAATCCCAGCATGCACAATTCGCTTGAGGCACTGACAAATAAAAATCAAAGGTTGGGTCAATTATGTTAACGCAATATACTTCAAACACGTACCATGAGTGCTGGCAAGATATTTGCTGCCTTCAATCTAGATAAGCTTGTAAATTTACATGCTAAATAACAAGTAACTTAAAAGCTGAAATATATTTCGATGGAACTACAGTGATGTGATTGGCCTAAGCCATTTTGGAGCACCTTTTGGAGCAGCCAAAACTGTGTTTTGGAGCAGCAAAAGTGGCCTTTGGAGCAGCCAAAACAGTGTTTAGGAGTAGCAAAAGTGGCTTTTGGAGCAGCCAGACAGTGTTTCGGAGCAGAAAAAGTGGCTTTTGGAGCAGATATTCTTAGAAAAATAAAAATATGTTGCTTTAAGTGCTGGACAAACGAAGGGCACTATGTGTTGTGTTCTGATGTAACATGTGGTGACGGAACTCGCTGCTTGTGCTTTAACTACTGAGATATCCCAAAAGTGTACATTGTTGTAGGTCTTGTCGAGCGATTCCGAAAAAAATGCTTGCCACCGTTTTACTGGTTCCCGACGTACCAGATTTCCGTCAAAAGTAAGCAAACGTAAAACAAAGGATTGCAAGTGTCCCGGCTGAGGCCTCTGTCGTGCAATCTTGTTCACATGCACGTAAAAGCAACTTCGGCAGGCTTGCAATTGCACGTGCTTCGTCGCGCAAGCGGAGACAACGGCTGTTCAATCGCAACCGAAACCATACCACTCCACTCCGTCGCTAACTGGTTCCCAAAATTGTATGCAAAATGTAACTATCCAGGATACGACAAAAACAGTCCAGCTGCGCATGTATGCCAGGCCGGCAAACAAGGTACAAGCTAAGCACACACACAAAAAAAAACCTGAGCGCATCGATGCAAGACACCGCGAGCCAGGGTCAAGAAGTTCTTGGAGCGCTTTGTGCAACGACTAAAGTCGAGACCAACAAGCGCGCTGTGCGTGTTCAGCGTGCACGAATTATCTTCTTTGCTTTAGCTCACTTCTCTTCACCAACTTTCTTTCACGGCAGATTTTTCACGTACCCTCTCGAAAGAAAGCGCACCTAGAGAAACCTAGGGAATCAATATTTCGACACGCAGTCTTTGAGTTAAAGAGGGATTTTCGTAGTAGCGTATGAATTAAACAAGAACAGGAATGTGGATGAACATGCGGCAGTACTTATGTTTCATTTTAGAAAGCGTCATATCTGCAGCGACGTGGGGACGGCAACACCCGACATCGCGCGACCCCGGTGACTGGTCGCGCGAGTGCTTCAGCTCACAAGGTAACTCTCGCCGCACAAAAGCGTGGTTTTGTTTCACAGCATGACGACATGGCTGGCACCCGGCACACTAGCGTCGGAGCGTCCGCATACGCCCGCGTCTATCGGTGAAAAAACTTTAAAAAAGAAATACGCGAGACGAAACCCTTGAGACGACGGGAGCGCGAAACGCGAGACGGCTGGGAGAAACCCATAGAGTTATTACAATAAACGCTAGAGGCTCAGCTGGCGCTAGTGTCTACGTGACTTCCGGTTGTAAATTGAAGCAGACAGCATGCAGTCTACATTTCCAGCCTTCCTGTGTATTCCTATGGGAAAACGCGCGTGTATTTTGTCTCTTCGCCGGAAAATGAAATTAATAAATTTTGTTATTTCAGTTGTACCGGATAGTATGTACCTTTATTGGTATTGTGAAAGTGTAATTGCTTTAGTTACAGCATTTTTCTTTACCACTGAACGATGTTAAACTTCGCTCTATTTCAGGCCCAAACCTCCGTTGCATGGAAGGTATGGAAATCGAGCGACGATTCTAAGCAAACTAACGATCAAAAGGAATGTAGAGTGTGTTCAAGGCTCGCTAGCATTTCGGTGGTGCTTATATATTGCTAATATGCCCGTCCTGTCATTGGATGAAAAGGACTCCGTCGTGCATCTTTACGATCGATTAAAAAAACGTTCGAACGTAAAAAATAAAGCACGTGAGCTACGAAAGGTGTGTCTTTTTATTATTTCCTATGTCGGGCAGTTTTTATCGTGTACCTGCACTCTGCCTTCTCCTATATTTGCAAAGATTTGGAGCGTGCGGGTGATGATTTGAACCCAGAACAAGAATCTTCGCACATATTCATGAGCAGAAAGAATAAAGCAGTACTTATTTATTGCAAATCTAACTATATTACGTGGCTTTCAATTTATTTTGATCGTCTGCATGCACAAGGAGTTACTTACCCAGTGTTACTGCGTAGTTCTTGCCGTCTCTCTTGGTTTTCCACATGTCCTTCGTTCGTTTAACACGTATATCCCCCATGCTGGAAAGCGTCGACGCCGTGTTCGCGCTAACAGTGTCCGACAGTGCACATAAATACACGTACGAAGCGGTTTTAGCACCGCTTTTCATGCCACGAATTTCAAATAAAATGCTGTAACTGACCAATTATTTCGTCTGCGTGACTGAGAAATGTTCCAATGTGCCTAGTACGTACAATTATTCGTGATATTTGCTCTTATAATTGAGCGCAGAGAGAAAATGCATTTGCTTTTTCCCATAGAAATGCATTACCGGAAGTCAATTTCTGACTGCTTGCTGTCTGCTTCAAAATGCTACAGCACACTAGCGCCACCTGAACCTCTAGCGTTTATTGTAATAACTTTATGGGAGAACCATGCAGTACCGGATGGACGATTTATGCAGGGTACTTTGTGTCGGGTGGCCACTTGCGCCGCTTAGCTCACGCATACTCAATTACGGTACTCAGTTTAGTTTCGGTATTGAAAGGCGATCGAAATTGGTCCTTTGGCACAGGCTTGGCGCAGATTGCCCATATTTTGGCAAAATGTAGCAGGATGTAGCAGGGTTAGCCCCTTGGCGCAGTTTGGCGCAATTGGCGCAGCAATCACATCACTGAACTACAAAAACCGAAGACTAGCTCTGCAAATATAGTGCTATCTAGTACACCATAATTGAGTAGAATCGGATTACAGCGTCCCCCTTACAAAGACTGGAGCAAAACAAGTATAGACTCTGCCGTGCCACTACAACATAAACAATGGTATTGTGATCTCGTGGAGATCAGAGTTGGGAACAAATGTGACAGGCATTGGCACGACAAATATGCCAATGTCATTATTCATTTTTGCATAATCTACGGAGACAGTGCAGGGAAACAATCACACACCAGATACTCAAAAAGACAAGCACACGCGCTGAACTTATAACACTTGTTTATTCGACTACTTCATTCTTCTCTTCAACGTCTAGGTTTATATTCCAGATCGTGATAAGCAGAAGAAATAGCACGAAATACAAGAAAAAAAGCGAAAGACAAGAGAAGAGAAAATGAAAAGACAAAAGAAAAAAGTAAAAAACGAAAAAGAAAACCCTTACAATTCATCCCTCTCCCTCACCGCTATCGTTTAGATAGAAATTGGAGCTCTTTGGTCGACAGCGCTATAGAAGGACTACTTGCACACTTGTCCTTCAGATGCTCTATTCTTTGCGCTTTCATTATTTCTCTTGTCAGTGTGTCTCAAACCCTATCTATTACGGAACAAGTTTCAAAATGTGCTACACAACCAAAATCCGGACAGTAGATTCCCAAATGTCCAGCGACAACTCGATGGGTATTATAAAAATGCTCCCTTAAACAATCATTCAAACACCCGCCAGTCTGGCCTACATGCTCCTTACCACACCACTTATGTAGACCAGACTGGCAGGTGTTTAAATCATTGTTTAAAGGAGCATTTTTATAACACCCACTGAGTCGCCGCTGGACATTTGGGAACCCACTGTCCGGACTGTGGTTGTGTAGCACATTTTGAAACTTGTTCCGTAATAGGTAAGAGTCGAGACACATTGAGAAGAGAAATAATGGAAGCGCAAAGAATAGAGCATCTGAAGAACAAGTGTGTAAGTAGTCCTTCTATAGTGCTGTCGACCAAAAAGCACCAATTTCTATCTTAAGGATAGCAGTGAGGGAGAGGGATGACTTGTAAAGGCTTCCTATTTTAGTTTTTTTTTTGTTTTCGTTTCTTTTTTTTGTGCTGTTCTTCGCTTTTTTCTTGTATTTGGTGCTATTTCGTCTCCTTATCACGTTCTGAAAAGTCAATCCAGACGTTGAAGAGAAGAACAAAGTAGTCGAATACACGAAAGTTTTAAGTTCAGCGCGTGTGCTTGTCTTCCCGAGTATCTGGAGTGCGATTGTTTCTCTGCGCTGTCACCGTAGAATACGGTTCACCAACTCGCCCAAGCATCCATTCTATCATTTCTGCAACATTAAAATGACTCTGAAAGTGCAAGCACCTACAGGGTGTATTCACGCAAGTCTTGCAAGTGTTGAATTGTAGGTACAGCGCCCTGGTTGTGTCCATGTGCGATATATGACCAAATACCACAGAGACCAATACTGCAAAGTTCTCCGAAAACCAATCGGCGCGGTGGCGAGCGGCAAGAGTGGCACTGTTCACCACTCTCGCCGTTCGTTCGAGTTGGTGTGTTGCTACTAACAAGCGCACCAATGGGAAGGCTTCAGTCATTATTGGGAACACTAAATAAACAAATACAAAATACAAATACAACACACACAGCAATACTGGATGCTAGTAGTGACGCACTTCTGTTGGGGTTCTGTGGATATTTATACAGCGTGTAGTTGGTCAGCCATTTCAAAGTTGTGATGAGTTGCTCGCTGTAGATGAGCAATTTAGCCAATGCAGTATGACTGCTAGCCTGGGGTCTTCAACCTGCACCACGCAGTAGTGATACATGATCGCACGCCGGTACGATGCTCATCCAGATCAAAATGGGCAGGGGTGGAGATTGAACCCAGGATCCTTGCGTTCTGCAGCGCAAACTTTCGCTCCACGTGCTCCGAGTTGGTGTGCGCTAGTCCAGTCGGCCACCGATCCCCCAACGCAAGGCAACGCACTACTGTTGTAAACTCATAATTCCGCTTACGAATGAAATGCGCAATTCCCCTACAGGCTTTCACTCCACGTGAGTGGCATCAGAACTGCTAAAGGCCAGCCCATAAATACTGTCTGTGTTAAAAACAATCCTAGCAGCAATAAGTTGCTATTATATTGCTCAATATATAGAGCACCTTACCATGAACAGTCTTGGCAGTCTTCCATGAAGCCAGGACTTCAGTAGAGAAGACTGACATTCTGTGTCGTCTCAGGTCACTCACATCAGGATGGCGAAAGTGAATGCCAACGTCTAATTGGGAAAAGCTGCAGTAAGTATAAAGACGAAAACACAGATTAGAATATATGATAAAAAATATCATGGACCAACT
Source organism: Ixodes persulcatus (assembly GCA_013358835.2). NCBI lineage: Eukaryota > Metazoa > Arthropoda > Arachnida > Ixodida > Ixodidae > Ixodes > Ixodes persulcatus. Next base: position 5,859 of record JABSTQ010010996.1, read on the forward strand.
TGAAAAAAAGTGCACAAAAAGACAAGGACAAAAGGACAGGAACACGTAGGACGCAGACTGGTGCACAATGGCAACTCGATCTATTGAACACAAAAGAAAATAAATAAGAGGATGAGAGAAATCAGAAAGGCTGTGCTCGGAGAATGTGAGCTTCAGTAACTGGGGCGTGAGGCAAAGATGTCAGGTAGATTGTTTTACAGACACTCTAGAATTAACAACAGCCTTCCCATGCAGTAAGGTGGTGAGTTCATTCTGATTGAACATCTTGAAATATAGCGCACAAAAAACAAGGAATAAAGGAGATGAATACATACACTACATACCAGTGCAAACTCCCAACACAAATAAATTGGAAAAGAAAAAAATAAAGAATGCGGAAGGAGCTTTCGCAAAATTTCGAACAGGTCCAAGTGGAATGTGCTAATTCACCCATAGGCATAAGACTGTAAAAACAATTTCCTCGGCAGCTCAGGTAACAGACGGATGTGCAGACACATTGTTCGCCCATACTAAGAATAATAAAGGCCTAAAATAATTCTCTTGTATGCTTTTTTATAGTATCTGCTAATTATTCACCTGTTTCCTAAGGATACACGAGCAGTGTAAACAGTGCATAGTAGGTAGGTGACAATCCATCATAGATTTTAGAGAGAGATTGAGCTGTTTTTATGTATTAGCCATCCATCTGTTACCTTAACTGACATAAAAATTATGTTTTTTAAATCTGCTCTTGCTAACAGGTAAATCAGCGCGTTCCACTTGGGCCTGTGCTCGAGCTCCTTCCGCATACATTATTTCTCCCTTCTCTGATTTATGCGAGTTCAGTCTGCGCTCGCATGAGGTCTACGTGTTACTCTCCCTGTCTCCTTGGCTTTTTGCAAACTATTTTTCAAGGTGTCCAATTAGTACCAGCTCACCACCTTACTACAATCATGCAACAACTAAAACAATTACAACTTACACCATTCGCTGAAGGGAGTACCACAGGAAAAACAGGGATGGGGTGAGGTATGTCTAACACTATATACTTACACTGAACAAAATATAGATAACAAAAACTGGCGAGACACTACCTTAATTGAGGACATGCTTGTACATTTCCCTAGAAGCTTGTAATTAATACTTGATAGCCTCTAAAAAAACACCAGTAAGAAGAGAATAAATGCTTTACCATTTGAAGCAGCCTGAGTGTTTCTGGAGGTGTGAAATTCGTTACACGTGCGTTGGATCATACGAAACACGTGTACAGCGAATGATCTTTAGAGCTCGACATTTCGCGAGGAATAAGTGCCGGCGTCAAAAATTATTTCGCGGGCACAAATTCTTGCGATCGGCAGTGGTATGCTATGCATTAATCACCATGGGGTGAATTCATCGCGGCACCAATTTTTGGCAATTCTTTTCTGAGTACGAATTGCGAAAATGAAGGCGTCTGCAGACGACTGGGGCGGCGAAAGCTACGGACTTGCTCGATCAATCAATCGCTGCTTTTTGTCGGGTCCAGCTCTCAGCACGCAAGTACGGAGAGTGGCGTCGGCGATGGAGGGGCACCGCATCTTCCAGACATTTTAGCTTACCAGTAAACAATACGGCGGAGGGAGGAAATCAACCCCCCCCCCCCTCCTCTTCCGCCTTTGGCCCCCCAGACCCCCACCCCGTCTCCCAAAGAGTTCCGCCACTACTGATCGAACTTAAACGAGTAGACAGCCTCTGCATCGGGGAAAAAAGAAAAACAGCCTCGCATAACACCATTCGCGCACAATTAGTAATACTGGTAAAAGCAAGCGATCTACAGACAATAACAAGTCTTTTGAACGCAGGAAATATTCTAGCCCTAACGAACAAAAAACGAACTTACTTCGATCCCGTGCCATGATCTTGGCTGTTGAGCAGATTTGACGTAGTTCCACGTCCCACATTCGCTTCCGTCTTTGTCGGACACATTTGAAACTAAAGCAAACTCCACGCATCACCACTAATCGGGTAATTGGACCGTTAGCCGTTCGTGAACACAGGCATTCAAACGCACACGGCCGGCAAAACGTGCGAAACATAGGCCGTTGATTCGATGAGATAGTATTTGTTTCTTCAACACGTTTGAAATAAAACGATCAGCAAACCGCATTATAAAACTCATGAAAGACACAACAATAATAAATTATTGCGCACGTCAATATCGCCGCAATATTATGAAAAAACTCTGAACATGTTGCAAAATAATAAATACGAAACTAAGCCTGTAATGGTTCAAAACGAATTCAGCAGACATGCAACCTTCTAGAAAAAGAGCCGAAGTCAGCCGGGCGGCGGTAGCATGGAGAAAGAAGAAGAGGCCGTCTGGAACGGCTGCGAAATAATGAGTTCTGGTGGAAACACCGCATCGGCCTCTGGCCGAGGTATTATTGAATCGTCTAATGTCACCTCAAGTGAGTACAGGATCACCCTTCCTCGTCTGCCAACCGGAAACATCGTCCTCAATTCTGTATTTCTCCACGCCGACATGTCCTCTAGGCCTTATACGGCACCGGACTTCCGAGATGCTCTCAAGGAAGTAATAGACCTAAAAGACATAAAAGCCACCGGACAATTCCAAATGGGCCATGTATGGATGGTCACCTGCGTCAACGCTCTCGCCAAAGAAATGCTTTGCCTTCGTGGTGAGCTGCTCGTCAAAGGCAAGAAGTGCCTGGTGATCGACCCAAACACGCGGGATCTCAAGATGAAGCTCCTGTGGCTTCCGGACCATCTCGAGGATAGGCGCATTGTCGAAGCCCTGACACCATACGGCATAGTGCGCAGCATTCATCGAGAGAAGTGGCGCTGTCCGGAAATGGAACACATGGACACCCTAAACAGGGAAGTAGACATCACCCTACATGAAGGAACGGCGACGGAGAAGATTCCTCACCTGCTACAAGTGTACGGAATGCAAACGCTCGTCATCATCCCGGGAAGGCCTCCTTTGTGCCTCAGGTGCCACCGGGTCGGACACATTCGACGGCAGTGCAGGACACCGCGCTGCTTCAAATGTGGTACTTACGGACACATCGCTGACGCTTGCGTCACGACTTACGCGACCAAGCTTCGTGGGAAAGTGCCCCATGACGCAGAAGAACACTCGGAGCTCCTGATGGACATCTCCGAGGTCGTTGACGCTTCAGGCCACACTTCTTCTGCTGAAACCTTCATGACACACATTAAGGATAACTCGCCTGCAACAGAGACAGCCTCTGGTGTCAAGCAAAACGACCCTGGAATCCTCCCAGAGCTAACGCCTGCGCCCTGCGACCCCGGTGATGATGATGACGCCTCATCGACGGCAACGATTGTCGAGGAAGACGCATCATCAGACGCAGAAGACATCGCTGCCCCCGCTGAGGTCACTCCAAAGGCCAGCGAGAAAGAGGCAGTAGCACCGAGGCCAGAGGTTGCCACAGAACTTGGCGACCAGATTGACCCTGTGCCAGTAGATGACGAGTCGTTTATACGGGCTAGAAAGGACCGCAAACAGGTAGGCTTTAGGCCGAAGCCATATTCCAAACAAAGTAGTCATAAACCGCTCGATAACAACCAGAGCGGTGACTTTAACTCCCCTTAAAGCAGTCCCATGGGAGACCCCGCCCTTCCTTTACATTTTATCACTCTAAATGTAAGAGGCCTGAGGTCTAAAAGGAAGCAGCGCCAACTCTTAAGGCTCTTTAATTACGAGCATATTGATATAGCCGCTATACAGGAAACAAAATTATCATCAGATGAGGACATTGCAGAAGCCTTAGAACCCTTTCGAGATGACTTTGAAGTCTGTGTAAGTCATGCAGTGGGCCTTTCTGCTGGTTGTTTTTTGTTTCTGCGTAAATCGCTTGGCTATCCGTCGGTTTCCTTATCCGTTGACCAGGAAGGGCGTCTGATTTCATGCGACCTTTCTTTGAGGCAGAGTGAATGGCGGATTATTTGTGTATATGGTCATAATACTGTGAATGCAAGGCTCTCTTTCTTCAAATTTCTAGCCAATTTTTTGGACACCGACAAAGTGGTGGTGCTAATGGGAGATTTTAACTGTGTCTGTAATGCAGAAGACCGAGCACTAATTCAGACGCGTTATGATAGAAGCGCCTCGATTCTCAAAGACCTGCTTCAGGAGCACAACCTTGTTGATGTGGCATGTCGGAAAGATATGTCAATACGTTTTACCCACTTCCAAGGTGTTTCCCACGCTCGTCTGGATAGGATATACGTGTCGGGCGAAGCATTCAGTTCAATGGCGAGGTATAACGTTAAACCGATTTTCTTTTCCGACCACTGTATGGTTTCTGTTCGCTTTGGTGCCAAGGCTCCCCGTGTATTTCGACCTAAATGGGAACTATGGAAATTTAATGTGAGTATCCTAAAGGATGAAAAGTTTTCCAAAGAAGTTTTAACGATTCTGCAAAAATGCCTTGATAATCAAAATATGCATATTTTCGCCATATGGGATAGCTTCAAACAAGAGGTTAAAAACTTGGCAATTGAGCGTTCGACAACAGTATCTTATGAAAACAAACAAAAACGTCGCGAACTTTATAAAACTCTTTTAATGTTTCATGAATTAGAATGCATAAATCCTGGTTTCTACAGTGATGATATTAATGTCACCAGAGCCCAGCTTCAGGCATACGAGACCGAAAAATATCGTGGAGCGGTCGTTCGTTCGCGCACAAAAAAGTTTTTGCTTGGTGAGCAGCCCACGAAGCGATCTTTGGATGACGAAAGAAGATATGCGTTGTCTAAAGAAATTTTAGAAATTGACCATAAAGGCGTGACCCTTAAAGAACCGACACTGATTGTAAAAGCATTTCATAATTACTACTCGAATATCTTTGGTAAGGTTATTCCCACAGGCAGTCACACTGATGTTCAAAACTTGTTATCAAATATGCCTTTTCTTAACGACGACTCCAAAAAGATAGTAGAAGGCCCAATAACATTAGACGAAGTAAAAGCCGCCATTGACTCACTTAAGACCGGTAAAACACCAGGACCCGATGGCCTCAGTGGTGAATTTTATAAAAAATTTAAAGAACAATTAAGCCCAGTGTTACTTAAAATTTTCCACGAATCTTACAATTGTAAGATGCTCCCACCTTCCTTTTATGACTGTCACACCGTTCTAATACCTAAAACAAAAGACAACGAACTGCTAAAAAAAGTAGAGAATTACAGGCCGATTTCACTGTGCAATGTAGACTATAAGATCTTCGCTAAAATAATTAATGAAAGACTTCAGATGGTAATCGAAGACCTTGTAGGTGAGCATCAAACCTGCGGTATACGCGGTAGATCCATTCAAACAAATATCCACGTTGCCCGCTCGGTCCTTGAATATGCATCAGATAGTAATGGTCAGGTTGCGCTAGTTCAAATCGATTTGGCCAAGGCTTTTGATCGCGTGAGTCACACATTTTTGCTTGCAATCCTCTGTCACATTAATGTGGGCACCGCAGTTTGTGAAGGCGTCAACTTGTGTTATGAAAACAGCTCAACGAGATTAATAGTTAACAACATGCTATCTGATAAAATACCAATAAAATCGTCTGTTAGACAGGGCTGTCCCCTATCTCCTCTTCTTTTTGCCCTGTACCTAGAGCCCTTTTGCCTGAGCATACTTGAAAGCCAGAACATCCGAGGAATTTTGATTAAGCAGGCTGAAGTAAAGGTTCTCGCCTATGCTGACGATGTGGCTGTTTTTTGTACCGATAAAAAAAGTGTAAAAGAAGCCATGACTGTAACCGAAAAGTTTTGCAATATTACTGGTGCTTCCATGAACCCTGCGAAGTGCAATGGGTATTGGTATGGATCGTGGGCTACCATGCCTTCATCTTTCGCCGGCATTGCCTGGGACCGAGGCTCGCTTCAGTATCTAGGAGTTCCATTATCACATATCAGAAGCAGTAAATCCTATTGGACATCGATGGCAACTATATTGAAAAGAAAAGCTGACGCTTGGAAAGAGCGCAACATGTCCATGTTTACTAGAGCTAGTGTGTGCAACGTGTTTCTTGTGTCCAAGCTCATGTACGTGTTGCAGGTGATGCATTGTGCTCGTACGAACCTTCAAAAATTTCATCGTATATTCGCCACCTTTATTTGGCGTTCATCATGGGAACCTCTCAAGAGAGACAACCTTTTCCTTCCTCTTGAAGCAGGAGGCTTGAATCTGTGCCATTTATTTGTCCGGCAGTTAGTGTCACGTTTCTTTTTCTTTAAAAATGCTGAACATCCCTTTTTGAGAACCGTTCTCCAGCTACGGCTGGCTAACAGTCTTAATTATTTAATTGTTTCTAGTGACGATACATTTGACAGGAAACCTTGGGGTTTCTTAAAGGAGGTTGTAGACACATTCGGTTTTCTTAAGGCACGTTTCTCGTTAGAGTACTTGTTCAATGTCACACGCAAGCAGCTATCAAGAGCGATAATCGATAGCATATTCCCTGTCCCACTTTATCGAAGCCGTTTCTTTATTGATCCTCAAAATGATGTCCTTAATAGGGTGACAAAGATGTCTGTACCACCATCAACCAAGTCATTTTTCTTCAAACTACATACTTCAACGCTGCCGGTAAAGACTTGGCTCCAAAGCAGGGGAATATATGTTCCATGGTCTGTAAACTGCAGGTTATGTAATAAGCCCGAGACTATAGAACACTGTTTTATTTATTGTAATGACGCCTTTTTCTTTTGGGACGTGCTACAACGAACTTTAAAAAAGGACCTTGACATTACGGACCAAAATATCCGCTTTCTTCCATTTTCCAAAGATGAAGTAGTTCCATATGACTTGTTTGTACTATTAGGCCTCCACAGTCTATGGAAATGTAGAATGATTGATCGAAATGCTGAACCGCCTCGTACAACAAAATCTATTTTTGTGGAGCAAGTGGCTCAACTACGCAGTGCATATGCAGCGCAAAACGTTCAACCTGACTGGTTTCCACTTCTAGATGCATGCATAGGACTGCCAGATTTTTGAAAATTTGTTTGTTTGGGGCTTTATTAAGCTCGCTAATTATCTATGTCAATCCTCTAGATCTTTAAGCCTAGATATAGTTTGAGTTTTTTTGTGTGTCTTTCTGTTCTTCGTAGGGTGTAGCGTGTATCAATATCAAACCAATGGCCAAATGTAAAAGATGCCAAGTTTGATTGCGAGATGAATGTGCCTTGTATATATTATTTATTTGTGTAAATGTACGCAGTCTTGCCTGGATGAATGTCTCTTCTGTTATATAACTTCCTTGTAATAAAGATATAAAAAAAAAAAACCGGGCGGCGGTAGCCTAGTGTGTTGACGCTCTGGTTTGCTGAGCGTGTGGTCGTTGGTTCGAATCGCGGTAAACGCTATTTGTTTTCTTACGTTTCTAATTTTTTTTTTATTTTAAATTTTTTTCCTCACCTTTTTGCATTGGTTTTTATTATTTTAAATATTTTTTTTCTCATCTTTTTGTATTACTTTTTATAATTTTAAATATTTGTTTCTCACCTTTTTGTATTCGTTTTTATTTTTAAATCTTTTCTCACCTTTTTGTATTATTTTTATTATTTTAAATATTTTTTGTCACCTCTTTGTATTAGGTTTTATTTTAAATACTTTTTCTCATCTTTTTGTATTCCTCTTTATTATTTTAAATATTTTTGTCTCACCTTTTTTTAATTAGTTTTTATTATTTTAAATATTTTTTATGTTTATGCTGTCGTCGGCACCGTTCTTCAGGGTAACAATCACGCAGAAGGTGAAAATAAAAAGTGCGAGCCCACATTTGAATTGATGCAATTCAGAAACCCTGGCCCTCTTGTTTTGCCGCGATAATTCACTCCCTCCGTGGTAATATGTGAATGAGTGTAGTAGGCAAACAGCGCAAGTCCTTTCAACGAAGAAATATAAATAATAATAACGGGCACATTGAGAGCAAAATGGGAAAATGTGTAAGTGGAAAAACTGCCACAGTGATGAAGCCAAAGTTTGTCATGAAAACGGTCATCTTCACCCACTATTGAAACAAAAATACCGCCATTTTAAGGCAGTAATTTAGTTGAGCTCATAGCGCGCTACGTACTAAGCACATCTCTTAATTTTCTGACTTCCGGAAAGTAGTATTTAATTTTGTTCTGGTAGATCAGCGCTATCCCCCGCGTGCCGCGTGGTCTTACCTATACAGGTTGTGCACCGCAGCTTTACTTATTATTAGGCCTAAACACTTTTTTATTCCTGATATTCAAGTACAGCGCGGATAATTAAACTAGATTTCAGAAATGGTATCGTTCGGCATTGTAACATTTATTTTTCGTAGCGTCAAGCTACGAAAAATATTCACAAACCAGCATTCACAAACCCAGCAGTGTGAGCATCCACAACGCATTGGTGTTTCTCGCCTTTTTGACTAAAGAAAAAAAAGTTTTTATATTCGCTTTCCTCTGGTACGGTATTTCGTATAACATAAGCTATTAAGAGACAGATATCGTTTGGCTATGTGAACATTTAAAATATTTCTCTTAGAAGATCGTAACTCCCACATAAAACCGTCGATTCCTGCCTGAAATAGCATATTTTCACACTAGATTAAAATGACCAATAAAATGATCTCTCAGGTGAGTTATGTACCTCTCGTGGCGTCATAAGCAATAAACACATCTCTTACTTTTCTAGTTTCTGGAAAGAAATGTTTATTATTGTTTTTGTAACTCAAAGCGCGTGCTCAATCATGCCACGTCTTTTTTTTTTTTTCATTCGAGGCTCCGCTATACCGTTTTTATTTTTTTATCAGAGCCACACACGTGCGAATAACGCCGGACCTTAAGTATAGTACATCAAAATAAACTAACTTCCTGAAAAAAGTATCGTTCGGCGTTGTAAAACTTAATTTTCGTGGCGTAGGGGGTCAGATTCTCAAATCCTGGACTGCAAATTTTCCTCTCTGCATTGTTTTTTCTCGCGTTTTCGCGATAAAACACGTCAGCCTTGCCATGGTGGGATCAAATACGCCAGCGTCGGCAGTCATTTACGAAGGATTGATCAACGCAAACATTTCCACTCGCTATTCATGAATTGCCGCAGTTCGTCGGAATCTCAATGAATTGACTGCATAGTGAAAAAGGCAAAAAAATAAAACGATGCCGGCCAGTAAACGGAAGTTCCCGGGGCTCGCCAGCCTGCGAACAGCAAAGCGACGATGCCGGCCAGTCACTGAACTTCCATGTAATACTGGCCATCAAGGACAGCAAAATACCGATGCCGGCCAGTTACTGAACTTCCATGTAAATACTGGCCATCAAAGACAGCAAAATACCGATGCCGGGCAGTTACTGAACTTCCATGTAAATACTGGCCATCAAAGACAGCAAAATACCGATGCCGGCTAGTTACTGAACTTCCGTAAATACTGGCCATCAAAGACAGCAAAATACCGATGCCGGCCAGTTACTGGAACCTCCATGGAAAGACTAGCCAGCAAAGACAGCAAAAACCCGATGCCGGCCAGTCACTGTAACTTCTACGGCTGGACTGGCCAGTGAGCAAGACGAAACTCCGACGCCGGCCGGGGCCGGTAGCTTCCCGGCGCCCATGGCCAGGCGCTGCCATCCTGTTACCATGGGCGGGCCGGCGTAGTCCCGATACCGGCCGACGCGGAGTGCTACCTGCATCTACATGTTGACTGGCACCATATAGCGCCATATACAGGAGTATCAGGCATCCTATACAGTTATATGACAGCCACTGGCACCATATATGACTTTATCTGGCAATATATTGCGTCATATATGGTGTCACCTTACCATATCTGCCCTGATTTCAGCCCTTGTATGGCAATATATGACCTTATATGTCTACTTATATGCCCATATACGGCCCTATATCAAATATATCTGGGTCATATATGATATTTCTGTAAGGGCACGGCCGGCGTCGGCCGTAATCACCTCGCTATCAGAGCGAGCCATCGCGCGTCCGCACTCTTCGACTGCCGAGCGCTATCATTAGTCCATAGATGGTAGCGAAGCTTCCATAGAAGCCCATAGGCGTAAAGATGGCGGCTCCTGGAGCGCAGAGCCGTATATGTAGAGAGTTTGGCCATTCGTTGGGAGGTATAGGAGACAAATGAGGAGGCGCCATTGGCCGAAAGCGGGCTGGGCGTGTTCCAGGCGTCTTCAGAAAATCGAATGTGACCAACCAGAAGCTGGGAATAATACCCTGGCGGTGGTCGCGAGAAACAAACCTGATAACTGCATTGGAGTAACTCTCGATGACTGAAAATATGGTACACGTGATGTTTCAATCATCCAAAATGATGGTGGAAGAGTGCGACTAGCGGAACGATCGACATAATCCGTATGCCAAGCGCCGAGGGCCGGGAATCTGCCGTCCGAGCGGTCACACTCTGTCCGAGCAAAACAGAGTTGAGCGACGTGTTCGTTTCTTACATCTTTCTGCATGATCATGATGAAAACTACACGTGTACCCTATTTTCAACCACAAAGAGTTACTACACATCACTCTTACGCGCTTATTAAAACCATTTACGAACATATACCTTTGATCAGAACTGTTTCTCGCTACCATCGCTAGGGGATTCTTTTCGGCTTCTGGTTGGTCAAGAGAGCATGCCAAGCCCTCTTTCCGAGTCTGCCGCACGCCCTGGCTCTGCCCGCGCCTCCCATTGACCAAACTCTCTACATATATGGCTCTGATGGGCGCAGCGCCATCTGTGAGATGCGCGGCATTATCATTAGTCATGCTCGCCTGTGACGTGCAGGAAGTGACGCTTTATTAAAAAGAAACACCAAATGACGTAATTTCCTCATGATTGTGACGTCACGATTGTTTTTGGCGCGAAATTGAAATGATTTTCGCCGGTGGCGCGAAATTGAAATGTTTTTTTTTGTTTTTTTCAGATGTTCTACATGTCTGCGGAAGTACCGTCCTTTATACCTTGCATCAGGCGTCATAGCCTTGTTTGTATCAATCACCCCCATGTAATCTCAATCTCTCTTGCAAAAGAACCAGTTTTTTTTTCAGTTCTGGGAACCACCAATAAGTTACTATCCTTTTCAACTAAGCAGGGTGTTTAAGCACGCCTATGAAGGTATACTTTATATTGTAACTATGGCTTGTTTGCCAAGAAATACACAACGGCAGAAGCTTGGTTTAGACAGTTTATTATATACGAACTAAAAACACCACCACAGGACACTTAAAGATGGAGATATGGTGTTGAAAACATAGTGAAAGGAGGTTTGTACGCACTTAATAACCTTTCTTAATACTCTCAACAGGAGGCACGTTTACGCATTTATCTTGCACTGTTCACGTTGAGAGCTCGTAACTAGATTTAACATTAATTAATGCTTCAAGAGATTGAAATTTGAGACCTTTCGTTAAGTACATGTGCTTGCCACAAACGTATTGTGCTCCACAGCTTGACTGTCTATGTGAGCGCTGGTACGCAAGACACTGCCACAAATTGACAGGAAAAAAAGCATTAGAAAAAGGTTATCAATCTGTTCTGTTGCTAATTCTTAGCACCATACTGACTCACTGATTTACCTTTCATCGCAGATTGATCTGCTTTTGTATACCTCAGACAACCAAACATTAATCCAGGTTTATATTTCCAGTCGTCACAGTGCACAAGTACACATCGAAACCAACGCTTGTTCTCACACACTCTTCAATCATGCACAGGGTTGCACAGTGTGTGTAGGGTGTTTACCAACCTGGGAAATCTAAAAATTTCAAGTAATTAGGATTATATTGAAATGATGGGGTAATATCAAGGAAACCACAAAAAAAGTTCCAAGTCAGTAAGAATGATAAGTGAAAGTGAAACGGCAGCGTGCAACGAAGCCCGATGATTGCACGTTGGTGCCGCTGCACTGAATAACGTTGCCCGACACGTCACTAGGCAGCGCAGGCCACTAAGAACTCCCTGAACCGAAGTAACAGTCAACATTTTATCGAAATAGGCAGGAAAACCTTGGGAAAATTGGGGAATTTGAAATAAGTGATTTGGTAGACACCCTGTCCACTCATTTGAGTGGGCGACGTCATCTAGCACATTTCATTGAGGTTCAAATAAATCAAAAATATTTTAAATAAAATAAAAAAATCAGTTTTGCATTCTGCGACACTGAAATTTTCATATTGATCCATGGAAAACTCAAGTTCATCTAGCCGTACCTATACGTTAATTGCAGTGTCTGGGCATGCGAAACGGACTTTTACACTTTATTTAAACTATGCTATATTCATTTGGTCATCGCTGTAGACAGTTTCGGCAGGGCATGTGATAATTTAGAGGAATGTACTCACACAATCCGGTATGCTAGCGCGAGCATTGAATGCAACATATAAGATAAACTAAAGGCAATTCCTGTGTGCATAACTCAAGTGTTGTCTCATCTGCACAGCCTCTGGACTTGTTGCTTAGTTTTGTGTCTCACAGCTGCATCAAGGAGCGCACTATTCTTTTTACGGGCAAACCAATGAAGTCGCACCGTTGCAAACAAAGCAAATAAATCGTTATAGACATCCTCACACAACGCCTTCCCAACGCCTTCTTTTAAAACCAGACTGCCAACTGACGCGACAAAAACCTTCTCACAAGCTTGAACAAAGGAAACAAAGTCAGGTGAAGGGACTGAGAGGCTTCCATAGTCTCCTTCAGCCGTTCCTTTCACACTCAAATACAACACTTGGCTCTCATCAGAAAAAGTGGCATTCTTGATTTGCAATTCACATTGCTGAGTCACGTTTTTACATGTATGAAACTTGACAAACTTTGTTACAAGCCATCCAGCAAAGTAAACCATGTTGTTACGTGATAATAAAAAGGGATAACTACAGGATGTGAGGTCAGCTGCACATTGTGGAAGTGAGCTTCCTAGACTAAGTGAAGGTGAGGGAGCTGAGAGACCAACCGGAAGAGCCGCTAAAAGAGTTGCCATGTCCTCTTCACAGTTGCTCTTGTCGGACAGTTTAAAGAAGTTGCTAACTAGGAGATGCCTAAAGGCTGCCTGAAACTGCCAGCAAGAGGAATTGGTGTTCGCACCAGACTTCGACCTTATTATAGAGAATGTGTTTTCAAGTGCATCTTGGTTGAGATGGCGAGTCGGAAGGTATCTGAAACAATATTTAGATGTCAGGTGCTCACAAATCAACATCACAGACCGAATGGTCAAGCAGAAATAGTGAATGCAAGCAGGCTGCCGTGGGCATCCAAGAACGTTAAGGCTTTCAAACATGAGAAGGCATTCCGCCAGAAACTCTTTGTGAACAGAGTCTGAAGTTGCAGACAGATATGCACTCCCATGCATTGCAGACAGATATGCAGTCTTCCCGCGTTTCTGTGAGCTGTTCAAGCTATCAAAAAGGCGATTCATTCTTTTAATGAACCGGGCCATGCGGATAGCTTCAACTGGCAGTTGCTGAAAAGTGACCATGGCAAACATTGCAGCAGCACAGTGATTACTGAATATTTGTGCTGCTAGCTTTACTGAAATCTTGGAGGCAAAAGTCAAATTAAAATGCTTTTCATTGAGCCTGGGCATGAATCGGATGTTAAGCTGTTTATCTTTTTCGTAGGCTTCCCTGAGGAAAGAGCTTTTTAACGTGTGGTCCCCAACTTGAAAATTGTACTCGAAGAACATATTTCGCAAGCACGTCAGCAGATGCGGAACAACAAATAAAAAAAAAGTGGCTTCTTGTTCACAGTTATGTAGGGCTTCTCAGGGGTTACAAGGCCATTAAAAAGAGCAACATTTTGATTCCCTTGGTCACATACGACAGCTACTGGCTCCAGACCGGCTTTCACAAGCAAATTGTGGCACTGGAAAAGGAGGTCTCGCAAAATGTTGGCAGGTGTTCCCCATGAGCAAAAAAATAGCCAAGTGGCTGCTTCCATGGCGTGCGAAAGAGCTTTGTTAGCGAGGTTATGGCCTCTTCCAGTACTACTTTCTTCAAGCCCTCCAAACCTGTCCACAGAGGGGTTGTACGACAGCTCTTTCGTGACGTGCATCTCGTCAAAGACAATAATACATGGCTTATATCTTCTGGTGAAAGAGAAGATGCACGTCTTTTGACAAGTTCGAAAACTTCTGGGTAAAAACCAACCCTCAGGGGAACACGCTGAAGCCAAAGCTGTAAAGACCTAAAGGATGGGAGCCTCAACAATTGCCTACAGTAACGGTAACCCTTAGGGCTGTGAAAGTACAAGCCCAAGGCAAAGGCTTTGTTCTGGCTGCACCACCGCCTGCCGAACCTGCTTGCATTTCTCATCTGCAGCTGAGCTTCCACAAGGGCAGCAACGGCTGGAGACACAACACTACGTACACTTTTAACTATCTCAGTGACAGTCAGCATATGACGCCGTCGCTGCAGTCGTTGCTGGAGTCTCTTGCTGTGCTTCCGAAGCTGTCGAAGTTTGGCCCTCAACACGTCCATCTTCCTCTTGCCCTCGGTACTTGTGGCACAGGACCCTGCAAGGGGAAAGCGACGCGATTATGAAACGCTTCGAGAAACAATGAAAGGAGCAATGCACCTCCACTGTAGAAAATGTGGAAGTACAAGTAAGCTTTGTGCATCATGACAGATACCTACGTTGGTGAGAAACTGCAGAAGTCGAAGTCACCGAAGCATCATAATCGGTAGGGGAAGGTTCGGGCGCCCACATATCGTTTTCTTCAGAAGGAAGACCATTTCTATCCATCGCGTATGTGTGATCCACTACAAAGATCAAAACAAAGGAAACAAAGTGACAGACTGGTTGCAAAAAATGAAAGCCATTTACAACTCCCTGTAACGCCGAATTGGAGCGCAGCTCTTGAGGAGGAGGAGGAGGGAAGGGTACTCAGTGAGGGTATACCCCTCCTCATCCTCCTCCTTCTCCTCCTCCACTCATCCTTCAATCTCCTTGGGGGGGGGGGGGTCACGTGACCTCGGGGGGGGGGGGGGAGTGTCACGTGACCTCGGGGGGGGGGGGGGGGGGGTCACGTGACCACGGGGGTGCACGTGACCTGGAGGGTCACGTGACCTCGAAGGGGGAGGTCACGTGACCTCGGGGAGGGGGGGGGGGGGGGCTCGCGCGGTGCATGTCCCACCATGCACCGCGCGATTACGCCGACGGCGACGCCGACGCCGCTCAAGCCTAAAACGGGCGCCTAAGAGCTGCGCTCTAAAAGCTAAACTAGCTATAGCCGGTCAAGAACTACGCAAGAAAGTAATCTTGAAAGACTGTCCTAAACAATGAACACTATCAAATCTTACCATGAACTCTGGTTGGAGGGCTAATAAACAAACATTATATTATATTATATTATATTATATTATATTATATTATATTATGTCTTCGCGCTACAAGTCAGAGCCATGAGACTGCTCCCCACATCTGCAAGCAATGACGAGACAAATAAAAATATGTTAAAAATATTAGTCATTGCATTGTTTCAGGATGTTTCTGCGGCATGTGACAAGCTAGATTAAAACATGGTCATACATGTTTTGCATGTTTCCCATGAAAGCAAAGTACTGGGAACACATCCTATCCCAGAAAAGATGGCTACTACGGGACTGTCCGAAATATATAAGAAACATGGCCTGCAACACTTCTCGCCAATATGCAATTGCTTTTACCTTGTTCCGTTGTGCGGTGCGTGTGACACCGTGATGATGTGGGCACACCAATGCTACTGCTGCTGGACGGTGTGGGCTCGCTCTCGCTGATGAATTGGTCAGGGCTGCTGCTCTGGACGGCATCTTCGGCACCTATGCAAAGTTGATTTGCGAAGTTAAGCACACACGTTAGGTACACTAAAACAGTTCGTTGTATCTGCATGTGAAGTACCTTCTGAAGAAGATTATGTTCTCAGTAATAATGAAAACAAGATTTCATGCTCACCTTCAGTGGTCAAATATGCTGGTATTGCATCACGACACAGCCTTCCTTGACAGAGAAACGCAGAAGGCTTGAAGTGCCTGGAGCATACCGCCCGTTCCTGCAGCTGCTGTGGTGTCTTGTTCTGTAGGCTTGGGTTCCGGCAGAACTGAACCCAGACCCTCCGCCTGAATGTGAAGCAGTATATTGCCGCGCGCGCAGCTTGCCAAGTAGGCAGCGCGCGCGTGGCCTAACGGTTATAGCGCCTGCCTCCCACGCGAAAAGCCAGGGTTCGATTCCTGGCCGCGGGGACGCCTTTTTGTTGACATCTAATGTAATGTTCTGGTAAATTCGAGAACCGTGTTGCTTGTTCGAGTTTAGAAAGTTCTACACACCGAACCTTCTACGCCGATTCTTCTAGAACCCTCCGCGTGTACATAAGAGGCTCCGCGTGGCGAGCCGCAGTCAGTTTCGCCCCAGCGTTCGACTCTGCCCTCACGCCGACCTCGACGCCCGCGACGCTGTTTCTTCTGTTGTTGTCGTTTTTCCTTTTTATTTGTGGGCACAAGTTCGCCCAAACGTTTAGTTTCTTCAGTTATTATCGCCTCGTCAATTGTCGTTCGTGACAATATTACTTTACATACCCTGGGCTAAACTGAGCAGGCCGAAATGCCTTCAGTGGACATTTAAGAAAGGAACAAGATTAAACAATAATCTTAGCAATAAACTGATGACATCATTGTACCTGGTCTCCCGTCTGGGTCCAGCGAACGCCATGAGCGTGGAGCACACCTCTGTGCCCGTGAGGTTAGATAGGTTCACAACGCAGACAATTACATTACGAGATACCAGAGCACATCCACAGCAAGTAGATCTGATAGTCGCCAGCATGTTAAAAGGACGACACCAACCACGTTTCTAGCAGAAAGGATGTTTTAGTGTTATTCACACCATATTATGACGGATGGACTAATATTTGAGATTAGTTTCGTCTCGCGCAGCTTGGAACGAAGACTGGGCCCCAAAACGCTCGATAAACGGGTGCCTATTACCAAATGAGCATGCATGAGGGCCCATAGAAGAGGTCAAGAGCTTACTAGACATCACCGGACAACGGACATCAGGACATCACACATAGTTGCAGCGGACACAACTGCTACAAGTTTCACCTTGCTGAGTCCACAGGAAAACGATGAAGTGTGATGCCAGCGGTGCAGTCATCACTTGGGCATCGCGCTACCGAGCAGCGACTCTTTACATCACGATCATCCGGTAGGCTCATCGTCCTGACGAACGGAGCCTTCAACGCGCCCGGCGGGCCCACTCGGATACGTGGGAAAACTTAAGACCATGACTTATTAAACGATTGCAAGTGCTTTGACGGGAGCTACAGAAGTGCAGGCACACTGGCAAACGCAAAAATGCAAACACGAGGCGTATCAGGACTGCAAGCTTCGGCCGACGGCGTAAACACCCGTACTAGCGACGTTCTAGAGGTCGCAACGAGTGTGCACAACATAATACATATTAAACAGTAACTAAACAATTCCCGCAACTGAACATGCTTAAACTAAGTTTTCATGAATAAATAATACTTTGATTTAACGTAAACTATATTAGACACCGAAAATGTGTCTTTAATATTTTATCAGCTTAGTGTTTCGCCGCGCAAAACACAGTCGCGCTGCGGTAGCGCGGCCTCCAGGGTGATGACGCTGACGATTGGTTTTGGGCCGCTTTTTTGCTCCACTTTCGCGACCCATATGAATTGACCTTAGTTAGTCCACGGCCGCGCTGCCTACTTGGCCAGCTGCGCGCGCGGCAATAGGTTCATGCCTTTCCTCACATCCGTCTTCGCTTTTTAGAAGAACGAGTTTGTTTAATAATATGGATCCCGTGGACCAAAGCCACTTTTTCTTACCAGTCTGTTCATTCCAAAACGGTAAAAGTTGCGTTGTGAATCTCTGCTTCACGAACGCTTCAAATAACTCCTGCGCCCATCGAGCACATGTTAGCTTTGGCGCTCCAGTTTCCCACCAAGGGTGGCGGAGTATCCGAAACACTTTTGGCGTCGGTCGCACGCGCTTTATTGAAAAAGAAAATTAAAATAGAAGGCGGTGTTCATGCGGTAGACGTTCCTAAAAAAAAAAAAAGAAAGAAACAACGTCTCTGTGGTTTCGCATTTGCATGATCATCGCAGCGGAGGTGATTGCGCGCCTAACTGAAGATTGTGTAAGCGCCCCGTCTGGTTTGCTATCTGGTAACGAGTTAGAATTCCTTGCACGACGACAGAATTCGCGATAATGATGCTGGGAACCAGTGGTGTGTCGTTTGGTGCCTGTATGCCTTTTTCATATTTGGTCGTCGTATATAGGCTTGCGCCTTGAAAAATAAACTTCAGTTGTAAGTTCAACAATTGTGTGTGTTCTCTCTTCTGTCCTGTTTGTGCTGTACTTTTAGTCAATATGCCTTACTAACACGCCCTAGTTTCCGTTTGAAAAGAACTCCAAAGGACTCACGACGCAAAATGCGTGAACATAATAAATCGACACCCTGCGATTTTTAAATTGTCATTGACTACAGTCGATTTAATGCATACATAGCTCTTGGGAATGACCCCAGGAAACCTCCAATGCTGTTTTGTTTGACGCTATCTAGCGACTGAAGCAAGAAACATTGGGTATGCCTGGGAGGGGCGGTTGCATTGTTCAAACGTGAGCTCTTACTCTGGTGGCACCGCTTAGCCTAGTGTCTGAAGCAAGAAATACTGGATAGGCCAGGAAGCCGTGAGCTCATAACACGCAGTACGGCGGGAGGTACGACCCTGGCGGGCAATGCGGAACGTGACTACGTATCACCGGAGTGCGCTCTTACTTCGAAGAATTCTTCTAAGTAAGAGCGACGCAGCGAAGAGCCTTAAGCCTTAAAAGATAATACTATTGTAGTACAGACGGCCGGCAACGGCGAAGCGGCGCCAGCAGAGTTAGAGCTTACGGTTATACCATAAAGAAATATAGTACTACGTAAAGAGTGGCCACTCAAGCCGTTTCGCGGCCCAGGAGTTAGGGACTCTACTGGCCGTTAGTAGGCGCAACAGTGCCACTTATTTTGAACATTTGTCAGATATATAATATTAATAAATAACTTCATTGTATAGAGTAAACTTCTAAAATTATTACGAACTTTGCAAGCTTTCAAAAACGACTTCAACGGCTGTGGCTATGGCTGCGGCACGACGGTTGGCTTCGGAGTCGTCAACTCGACGGAGGGCGGATACTTCGGCCATGCTTCGGCTGCTTGGTTGCCTCGTTGTGTGGGTTGAGTTGGTTCCGCGGCTTGTTGTCTCGTGCGGGTTTCTAATCATTCTTCCGTTGCGGTCAAGGTATACGGTATATCTAAGAAGTATTGTGGCTGTAGTTTCTTTGTTGACGGACATTAGCATTCGGTCACTGAATTTAGAAGCGACTGGGCCACTCGTATGTGCAAGCGCCTTTCAGCACATGGTCATATGTGCAAGCGCCTTTCATGGAACTTGGACGGTAACTTTTTAAATGCCCTCCATCGCATTGCATTTGTCGCTGTAAGTCTCGCTGTAATACAGTACTTTTTTCCAGTGTACAACTGTTGACGCGTTATTCATACATTTTGCATGTGTATTGTTATTTTTGTAATGTATGAATAACATGCATAACTCCTTGTCTTCAGAGGTGATGTTTGTTTTGCTTGTCATAGTTACAAAAATAAATATTTTGTGTGTCAATCCCTGGTGTCGTCCCATGTCGTCCCTTCAAGAGAGTTAGCACAAATGTGAAAATATCCTTTTCGGTGTGCGGTCAGTTTGAATTATATGTAGCGCTAGATGACTTTTCTTCTGCAGTACAATTAAGGTATGCTTATACACTAACACTGACTCGTTAAACCAGAGGGCGCATGCTACTGCCCGGTATCAAAATACCGCCAGAATTCGCCTTAAATCCATTCATTCATCTGGCCAGCGGTTATTGCGTGTATCCATCCATTAAACACTCAACTAGGGACTATACTGGCCGCTGGGTGCGCTCGCTGACGCTGAATTGGGCCGCTGGGGCCTATGGAAGTGTCCCCTCTTTACGTGGTACTATATTTCTCTATGGTTATACCCTTTCTCGTTGTAACTTGGCAAAGAGTGAACGATAAGCTTCATTTTGCGTGCCGACGGGTTCGATATCATTTCTGCATCGTCACCCGCGGGGCACTCCATAGCCCTGGGGAGAACAGCGGAAAAGAAAACACGATTTTTTGTATGACTGGTCACTAGAACCACTAGAAAAACGGGCAATAAATGTACAAATATACGAAAGACAAAGATCAAGTAAGACAACGCCGAGTAGGGTCTGCGTCGCCTTCTATCGTGTTTTTTTTTTTTTTCTCCCGGGAAGGAGAAACCTCTTTGTGTTTATTTGTTTTCGTCTTTTAACCTTTTCACCCTTTTTAACTTCTTCGACGTCTCCCGCCACCTGCACAGACATCAAACGCGGGTCCGTACCCTCTCGATTCGGGGGTTCACAAATCGCGTAACAGATGATCTAGCACCTTTTGTAGAGATACGCGGTGCGCATGCGCGGAGTATTTCATGCGCCTGGGTTCGAGAGTATCTAGTTCCAAACAATCCGCCATCTTGCATTTCTCGCCTTTGAGCGGTTTCGTTGTGTCAACCTCGGGGCGGAAGATTACGCACGATGGGGAGAAAGGTGAGCTTGGGGGAGCCGTATCTAGGTCACATCGCCTCAATGGGTGAACAGGATGTGGCTGATGTTTTGGGTGTGGAACGGGTGGGAGAGGCCTTGGGTGCGCGTTGTTTTCCAGTCACCTAGTCTCGAACCGATTCGCGTGTCTAGGTGGGAGCACATATTCGCCAAGAGGTCCATTATCTTTGTCTTTGATGTCTTTGATGTTTTTGACGTTCTTGAGGCACGGCTGAAAGGCGCCTGGCGCGGGGCTAAAGCATCGTCTTCGAGGGTAGGACGATACTTCTTTCGGTTTACTTGTCTGGGCGTGGTGGTGGAGTCCACTCCTCACTTTACAGTCAACTTTCATCATAAACGGCGGGGGGGGGGGGGGGGGGGGGGGGGTTTAGGCCATCTAAGGAGTGCTGACAAAGAGGGAGAGAACCCGTAAAAGTAGTGTGATCCTGTATTGTTTTCTGAGACCGATGGCCACCGCTTCTCTCGCTCTCTATGCCCTCCACTTCCTCCACCACGTATAATGGTGTGAAAGTGAGAACCGATGAACGATCGATAACCCGTAACCGCCACTTTTTTCTGATTGGTCGAGTTTTCGGTCATGGAGTGTTTGTCGTCTCAATAGCAATCTCTTAATGAGATGTTCCAAATTCTAGGCATTATAAGAACGGAATCATAGAGTTTCGGGGCATACCTTGCTTGCCAAAAAAAAATACACATTGTCATCACGAAGAACAAAATACTCTAAATCTTCGGAAACACATCAAGGTAAGCTGGGACACCACGTGACGCGGACACCGAAAGTGAAAAGAAGGATTTCTTCTTTGCTTTCACGGCACTCATTTGATGTTAATGTGGAAAAGAGTCAGCAGGAATCCACTCTTCGTTCCTCCGTAAAATGTGCTGGCGTCCAAGTCCTGTCATAAAAAAGGGTACTTAATGTTCTAAAAATGACCAAGCGTGTGTAAACATATGAGACCGGCATTTATTTTTTTTTCTTTACAATGAGCAACATTATATCATATCCTGAACTTCCCGTAATTGGGCACGGTATCTCACAGCGCACTAAACACGGCCTGAAAAAACGGCGCCTGCACGCAACGGGTGTCCAGCTTCGTCAGCAGTGTATTTTATGGTGAGCTTTACCTGGTGAAATATTTGGGCTCTCCGTTCGTTTTCAGTTAGAACATCCTTAAAAATATTAAAAATGCGTTCGCCACTGACGACCGAGTTTACCGCCGGCAAACGCTGTTGTCTGCATTGGATTACACAGGAACGGAGGGGATCCCGACTTTTCACAGAAACAACGATACGCCTTAAAATTTCACAAGGCAAAATGCACCAATAGAATAGTACACCCCTATTACGTTAAGGCGCCGATTTGTCCGGTTGCTTTCCCCATACCTTGAGTCACCCAGAAACTCCGCGCGCCTTCGTAGATTTTTTTTTCTTCGGAAAGGCATCATGTCAGAGTTATTATTGTTTTGTTTACTTACCGACTTTGTGTGTGGAACGCGCCACGTTACGCTGCCTGACGCACGCGCGTTTTGGAACTAATTCAGCTGACAGTTCCATCCGAAGATAAAACCACTGAATTCCCACGGCGGTATTTAGATTTGTAGGCTGTTCCCTTTTGAACCGGTGGAAACTAATACATTACGTACAGCTTCCGTATGCGTCCGAGCCTTAGGTTGCTTTCTACAATGCCCAGCACCTGCCCACTCGCAGGATTTCTCTCTCCAGTCCATCTATGCCGGAACTCAAACTCAATGATGTAGAAAACTGCATCGCGCACTGATTGGCGCGATGGAGCTACTGATGTGTTATTGATGTGTAATGCTTGTAGTTCCCTGTGTGTGCATGCGCAGGTTTATATGATGTGTGTATGTCCGTGACGGGAGTGATCATGTGGTCGTGCTACGGGCAGTCAAGGGAGTAGACATATATATATTTATTTTTATCAAATATTTGGCACTTCTTTTTGTCGCTAGATGGGGTTGTTGCCGCCCATTTTTAAAAGTTTGGCGGCTAGTGGTTTATCACTATAAGAGGGCTGTAAATTGATCATTGAAGATTGCATCAGTCCCTCCGTCGCATTGACCGCTCTGATTTGATCCCGCTGGTAGCCGTGTTATGCTGCCTGATTGAAGCGCAGGGTGGTTAGGCGCCTTTTCCAGAGCGTTTTCTATGCTGAATGCCGCTGTTCACGCACAAACGTCCATGAGTGGATTACACACCTAACGAACGTGAGCACGGGCATTAGTTGATCGAGAGACACACGGAGAGCGAGTGTGATACCTCCTAGCCGCTGTCGAAAGAGGGTGTCGGAGCGATTTGTTGTCGCCCAAGGCGATTGGGCGTTGTGTTCAATAAAGCCAGCATGTCACTGTTTGTACACCGGTCGCTTCTTTATAAACGCTCCTGATGCGATGAAAATGCGACCGCCATTGAGCAAACGCTCCTGATGCGATGAAAATGCGACCGCCATTGAGCAGGCCGCATTGAGCCGGCCGTATTGAGCCGGCCGTATTGAGTCGGCCGTATTGAGCCGGCCGAGCGAGACTTCGGCGACAATCTCGGCAGTTCAGCCTCCAGCGCTTTCGGCCTTACTCGTATTACGTGCGGTGTTGGCACTTTGACACAGAGATGTCTGGAAAGTGTTTTGCGCCTACAGATTACACCAGGCGAGCGTAAGAGCCGTATGCTCTCGCTTCGGCGAGAAGCCGCGTACGGCTCACCAAGCCTTTTAATCGTATCGCCTGTCGCATGCTGGCCGCCATATTGTTTTTTAGGGTGTTAGGAGTTACACGATTTTGTTTACCTCCGGTGGCTTACGCCCTAACACGAAAAAGGCGTTCGCCAGAGGAAGAGCCATTTACACGAATAAGGGCGTAAAAGTTTTAAGTGTGCACTGCTCCTCGGTTGTTCTGTGTTACATCAAGCCGTCGCACTCTATAACCAGCCAATCCTGTGTTGCCGCCGTTGCTATGCGTCCTATTGTTTAGCCTCTCGAAATAAGTGGCCGGGGTACGGGTGCGCGCTCCAGACGCCCTAGAAAGCTCCTGCCGCTGGCTTTGGAGACCTGTGGACGCACACGGGCTGCGGTTCCGTTATTCAACCTGTTACGACATTTCGACTCGCACTCCTCTTACCATGTCACCGGGCCGTAAGCGCACGGTATCCTCGCCCCTGCATGCGCAACAACAAAACGACTCGGTCTTTTTTGCGCGTCGCGTGCACCCTGATCTGCTTGCACCAGGAAGAAGAGGGGTTTCGCGAAATTTTAGCCCGTCGAAAACTGCTGAGAGGCTGCATTCACCATGCTTTTTTTCAGATACAACCGCTGCGCGAAATGCTGACGCATTTGTTCGCAAATTTAGCGTAACAGTAGGAGCAATTTTGGATTATTTTTTTTAAGTTCTCAACTCACAATAGTGAGACGAAAATTGAGCAGTCCTGTGTTCATCCTTAGTACAGTCACAGCGACAGCTGCGACACGTAACGGCGAAGTAGTTGGGCATCGGCGTCGCGTTGACGTACCGTGGGGCAGTGGCGTGCGTGAACAGAAGCGTTCGGAACAATACAGACATATCTGTTGTTCTGAACGCTTTTGTTTTGTTTCATTCTGTTCCAACCGCTTTTGTTTCTTTTTTTTTTCTTCCGGGACGAGTTAAAGCGTGTTTCCTGGCATGAGCTCTCGGCATTGACAAAGGCACGATGGCATTTTGTTTAAGGCTATATTTGTTTGTTTTTTTCCAGAGAACACGTGCAGTGGGCATGAGATAGAACAAAAACACTAAGTTTGGAGCTGCTTAATAACGCTGCAGTGTAGGTCAGTACTTACGTCGCCGCTCCGCACGCCGCAGACCCAGTTGCGATTCCCGCGGCAGGCGAGCTATCTTTTTTTTTTATTTGTGCAGCAAGCATAGCTTGATTGTTTAGATTAGGTGCGCTATTTGTGCATCCGAGCTATCTTTTTCAAGGATTTTGCAATATCGAGGACGGATGCCCTTCGTCGTCAACTTCGACTACTAAACCCGCAACATCAACAACGGACATCATTTTCAGTGGTGGGAAGAGCCCATAATATAACTATCGCTGTAGAACGTAATTCTTCCATTTCCAGGAAGTACTGATTGTATCGGTGGGCCCGCAGGTACACGGAAAGACGCCAAAATTCCTCGCGCCGCGTGGAGAGCCTGATGTGAAATTTCCGGAAAGGTCTAATCGGGCCTATCGCGCAGGTTTTTGAACGCGAATTTATCTAAGGGCATTCAAGAAACCTAACTGCTTTGAAACGTGAGAAATTTCTGCAAAGCTTGTAGTCTTTATTTATTTTTTTTTTTTTGTTTTCAAATGTTTTGTTTGAAGTAAGTTGAGGCACAGGAATTTAATCGATTAAGCGTCTGTCGTACACAGAAGTTTCACGAATGTACACCTTATCAGTTGCATTTGGTCGACACGCGCTCAGCACACTTGAAAAACTGGAGACACTAAACATATTTAATAATTACCATCTTAAAAATAAAACTCCGTAAACGGGACGTGCATATTAAATGCATATTTATGTTCTATAAAACTGCGAAATTCATTTTATTATTATGCCTTTTGCCATTACGGCAGCTGCATTTTTAAGTTAGGTTAGTTTAAAGACCGTTTTTATATGTTTCGCCCAAGGCTGGTGTACTCCTGTGACCATCGTGAATAGGCTGAAATTTATTCCCTAGCCTTGCCTGTATGCTTCAGAATAATGAAGAAACAAAATCTGGACACCTCTGCAGGATGGCGGCCTACCTCCTAGCCAAGGCATCACAAAATAGGCTGCTGGCAGGATAACGAAGAAATATTTGGCAGTTTGGAAGAGTTGTTAGTCTCCACGGAAATTCGGCTAGGTAGCTAATTAGCCGCAATGTTTGCGGAGCGAATTGTCGGCGGTTCGTGCTCCTAGGAATTACGGTCTCTAGAAACACACTTTGGGGCTCCCAGGGATTAAACTAGGTCTTCGTGATCAAGAGTAAGGCAGTCTTTTTTTGGATGGACGACACTGCGCGAAAATGGGCTTCGTCGGGTTTACGCTTTTGAAAGACTAATTTTTGTTTTGTTTTATTTTGCTTTCATCGCTTTATTTCTTTTTGATTTCTTTTTTCTTTTGTCGTCTGGAAATAAGGAAAGCCGTCCAGGCCTGTGCACAATTGGGCAGCTATTGTGTTTTTATTTTGAAAAAACGAAAAGAGATGCTCACGCTGTAGAACAGTCTCCTGCCTTTAGCCATTCTCGTTGAAATTAATTCAGTGCCCCTGAACTCCCGTGCTGATCGAACCAAATGCTCGCGATATTCAAAATCACAACGCAACAACAGTATGCAAGAATTCACCTCTAAGTCGTTTTTTCGAGAACATCTTCAGCTTTCCTTTCCTGCAATATTTGTACTTTTGGAAGTGTTGATCGCGGCGCGTGTTGCGTTTGGTGCCGTTCCGAAGACGTCGAGCCAGTTAGCGGGCGAGGAGTAAAAGAGAGGAGCAATCTTTTAGCCGCAGAAACACTTGTTTAATTACGTTGTTGAAGAAACTTATTTACAGAGTGCAGTGCACAATTGTCGCCGAAGCAACATGCCCGAACAAAATCGAAGCAGAGAACAACTACCTGAATGGTGTTGCTTGTATGTTTATACAGCCTTAACACTGGTACGCCTTAACGGGTGACCTATCTCTTAGCTGTTGATGAGAGATTTAGCCAGTGCAGTACGACTACTGGCCCACTGACCTGGGGTCTTTAACGCGCATCACGCAGTAGCGATTACACGGACGCGTGCCGGTACGAAACTCATCGAGATCAAAACCGGGGAGGGAGGAGGGGATCACACCCTGGAGGATTTGGAGCGCTAGCTTTCGCTCAGACGCGTTAGCCAACTCGGCCACCGATCCTCTTCTTTTTCTTCATTGCACGGTAGTTACAGCAACATTTATGTCATACTAAAACCGCTGTATAGCTCTTTTGCACAGCGTATTTAAAATCACGCATTTCGAGGAGTGATTTTAATATACTAGTCCACTCTGGTTCAGGTTCACAGTTCAAATACACGCTCTGAACTTGTTTTAAAAGGTTGAAAAAATATATCCGCACTTGTTTTGCATCGAGGTCAGCATGTCGAACAGCCATACGTGATCTCCAAATGCTGCAAAAAGCTAACAACATGATCATGTCATAAGGAACTTCATTATCATTATCCACACTACCCGCCTCGGTGGCTCCGAGGCGATAGCGCTGGCCTACGGATCCCCATGTGGCGGGTTCGAATCCCGGCCGAGGTGCCCGCAATCTGACGGAGGCTTATTGCGGAGGAGGCGCCGTGTAACCGAGCTTTCGGTTGAACGTCAAAAGATCCCCAGGTGGTCCAAATTAATCCTCAGTCCTCCGCTGGGGCGTGCCAGATGCCCGTCGTTGGTTTGGCACGTAAAACCCCCAAATTTCTTTTATCACTAAGGAAATGTATCCCTGTTGGGGTTACAGCTAGTTCTTTCTTTAAAGTGCGCTGGAGGACATCTTAAAAAATACCGCTTCCCAACAAAAAAATAAACACATGTTCAATAGTCTCAGGTTTCTTACATAGAAAGCAATTTACTGACCATGGCACATAAATCCATCTTTCTTTAAGCCAAACCTTAACTGGCAAGGCATTCGTGTGTAATTTATAAAAGAAAGTCTTCACAGCCGCGGCAAAACGCATTCTTTTTACACGTCTAAGCACATCTTGGGCAAGCTGGGACACACCTCGATCGATACAATGGCATCGGGAAAGCACTCACAACTAAATCGCGGTAGAGCGTTTTCTTACTGAAATCACAAAGTTAATTCAAAGAAAAACGTGCTGTCAATAACCCCATCGTGTCAACAACCTCTTTCAGAAAACCAACGATTCTTGTTGGCTCGCCGCCATGAGAAGAAACAAGAAAAGATGGCAAATGTGGTGACACTTTTGTTTGAATCAGTGTGCGAATGAACGGGTGCTCTTGGTCTCTCAAAGAAAAGAAGCGTGACACAAGCTGCTTGACAAAGAGATGGGAAAGCCCTTCACCACCGTTACGAACTCGATGAAAAAAATTGTCTCTTCTCATGGGCTCATATTTCGAGCTCCAAATAACCGTGACGAAAATTCGATGAAATTTTTGAACATTAGCTCGCGCACGATGGATGACTTGTAGAACATACAAGAGCTTCGCAATAAGAAAAAACGTTACAGACAGTCGCTCGGGCAAAAATGGACAGCTCACGTTCCTTCTAACTAGAAGCACGCCTGTCCAGGTTGGTAGCGACGCCCGACCAGTATGTTTGGCTATTCCGGAAACTTTGCAATGGCACCCCTAGGTACTCACACGGCACTCTGTCCCAGCATACACCCTAAAATTCTGAGGGTGTAGTGGCCCAAGCGCCAGGCCAGAAACCACGTCACTTATACCAGTTTATAACAGCAGCAGTAGCGTGGCAAAACCTTTTAGCCAAAGTTATGACTTCGGTGACACTTTCTTTGTCCCTACAAAAAACAGCAATGTCATCAGCGTAACTCATTATTTTTACCTCTGCATTATAAAATTGGAAACCTCGGACATGTTGACTATTTTTTACACTTAAACAAAAAAGCTCTAAATACGAATCAAACAAAGTGGGAGACATAGGGCAACCTTGTCGTACCGACTCTCGTACGTTAATAGCAGAACTGAGCTCTTTGTTCACAAAAAGCCTTGTTGTACAGTCCTTATAGGATATCTTTACACCTCAAAGGATGGCGTCACCAACATTAACATGACTCAAAACATCAAAGAGAACATCATGGCTCACACGATCGAATGCCTTATCTAGATCTATTTGTAGCACTGCAACCTGCCCGGTGCTATCACTACAGGCCTCCAGGACACTGCGGGCCACATGCACATTTGTCAAGATAGTCCCCCCTTGTATCCCACACGTTTGATGCTCACTTATTATCTCGCATGCGACCCCTTGAAGGCGACGCGCCAGAATTTTCACGAAGATCTTGTAATCGGTAGTGCATATCGTTATTGGGCGATAACCGGTGACGCTGCGCAGTTTCACGATGTTATCAGATTTCGGGTATCAGGACAGTGTAGGCACAAGAAAACGAAAAGGACAAACATTCTCTCACAGGCAGTATAAATGACGTTAAAAAATTAAAGCCGTTTACAACTCCCTGTAACGCCGAATTGGAGCGCAGCTCTTGAGGAGGAGGTGGGAACGGTACTGGGGGGGGGGGGGTCAAATGACCTTGGGAGGGGGGGGGGTCACGTAACCTTGGGGGGGGTCGCGTGACCTGGGGGGTCACGTGACCTCGGGGGGGGGGCAATGACGTCATCAGTGACGATGTCGATGACGATGCGGATGCCGATGACGTCATCAGTGACGTCACTGATGACGTCATCAGCGATGATGCCGACGACGATGACGATGCGGATGACGTCATCAGTGACGATGACGATGCCGATACCTCGGGGGGGGGGGGGGGGTCACGTGACCCTCCTCCCCGAGGTCACCGAAGGTACCCGAGGTCCTCCCGAGGTCCTCCCGAAGGTACCCGAGGTCCTCCCGAGGTCCTCCCGAAGGAACCCGAGGTCCTCCCGAGGTCCTCCAGAAGGAACCCGAGGTCCTCCCGAGGTCCTCCCGAAGGAACCCGAGGTCCTCCCGAGGTCCTCCCGAAAGAACCCGAGGACCTCCCGAGGTCCTTCCGAAGGAACCCGAAGAAACCCGAGGTCCTCCCGACGTCCTCCCGAAGGACCTCGGGTTCCTTCGGAAGGACCTCGGGTTTCTTCGGAAAAATTTACCCATGATGCACCGCGCGGTTACGCCGACGGCGACGGCGACGGCGACGCCGCTCAAGCCGGAAACAGGCGCCTAAGAGCTGCGCTCTAAAATACACTAGCTATTAGGCTCTTAAAGTTCTTGTAAAATTCCGCCCAATCAATCCGGTCCCGGCGTCTTAGAGTTCGGCAAGTCGTGGATTGCGCGCTCCACTTCTTGGATCGTAATTTCTTGCTCAAGCTTTTCGCGTTCATCATTCGATAGCCTTGGCAGTTTTTTCTAAAAGCTGGGCATAAATGTCCGTACGACAACTTTGCGCTTTGTTAGCAAAAAGCCGTGTGTAATGCTCGAGGAAGGCCTGTGCTATTTTCTCGGGATCTGTAGTAATCATTTGCTTGAATTCAATTTCGACTATTTCGTTCCGAAGTGCGTAACGCTTCTCGTCTGCCAAGGCACGCTTAGTGGGCTGCTCGCCCATCGTGTATTTTTCTGCACGGGCGCGCACTAGTGCCCCACGGTAGCGCTCGCGGTGGAGCTGATCTAATTTTTCTCTGACATACTCTACGTCTTTTACCCCATTACCGGGTCTTTCGCACTCTGCTTTACACATCTCTATCAAGTCCTTATTTAAACTGCGCGCCTCACATCAAGCGTTGTACGAAAGTATTGAGAACCTCTCAATGGCAATCGCCTTGATTTCTTGTTTTGCCATTTCCCATTTCTCGAAAATGTCCCCTCTCGGTTCTTTAAAAGCATCTTTCAAAAACTGTTCTACATTATTTTAGAAAGACGTTGTTTTTCAGAAGCTTTATATTTAGTTTCCATAGGTTCCAATTAAACTTTTTCTTTTCGGGTGCTCTTTCGCCTATCGCAGCCATAACCAGACTGTGGTCTCAGAAAAAGACTGGAGTGACACGGTACTTTCCTAAATGTTCTGCTAGAGGGGCAGAAACATACACCCTGTCTAAACGCGCACTGGATGACGCTTGAAAATGGGTAATACGCATTTCCTTCTTCGCGTTCCTTACAGTGCCCACATCAACCAAATCGAAATCCTCCAACATTTTGCACAAAAGTAGTTCAGTCTTATCGGCGTTCCGTCTTATTGGCGATCTATCCAAACGTCGTACACACTAAACATTGTAACACCCTTTAAGCGTGTAAAAAAGGTGTAAGAAGGGTGTACGTTAGATAAAACACCCGCTTTACACCATTTTTACACGATTTCCGAATATCAGTAGGTGTAAAAAGGGTGTGTTGACGTCTTACACCCCTTACACGCCCTTTTTACGCCCCACTTGTAGCAATTGTGTCCAGAATCGTGTAAAAAGGGTGTATGGACGAATATTACGCCCTTCATTCACACGGTGTGAATGGGGTGTAATGGTGATGCTGTCAAATACACCCATGATTTCATAGCCGTTCATGTCTATTGCTTTGGTGAAGCTGTTGCTGATATACGGCGGTACAAACATCGAGTATAATTAATCGCCACACGAAGTGGCGTATGCTTAGAACGTTCTAGAGAATAGATTTGCAACTCCGATTGAACTCTCCGTCCGACACGAGCCGAAAATTACGTGTCGCGCGTGCATCAGTTTTATCAGTTCAACTTTGATTTTAAATAAATAATCTCCGCTAGCAAAAATGAACGAAGACGTGTAAATATACAACCGAGGCAGCACACATGATTGCGCCGTTATGGAATTATATCGGAAAGATTGTGCCGATACCATTTTGGTCTGGCCAATATTTGTGAAAAATGGGATGGGTCGCTCCGACGCCATCCTGACATACCGTACGCGGCGCCGTTTTTGGTTGAGTATCAAGAGTGTCCTGTGTGAATCGGCTATGCCGGCGAGGTATTTTTATTTCTTGTCAGCCTAAAATCCGACGTTAAAACACAAAACAAAACAAGATGAAGCAAAACGGAATCTGCTTATTTTTAACCCGAGAAAGACCTCCTGCGATGAAGCCTTGAGAAAACTGTGGCGACTTCATTTCGGGTATTACAAACTCACCTGACTGGGTTACGCACTACTTATTGCACCTTCACTGATATTTTATTTTTGTGTGCACTTCTGAAGAAACAATGCCGCAAGACCATCGAAAGTGCCGAATTCATGACACCCCCGCTAGGGTCCACGACTCTTATCTCTGCGTAATGACACCAAAATATCTAGCGTCCCGACGCTTTTTTTTTTCTTTTTGGTATACGTGAAGCCGCGTCACTTATTGTTTCATGCTCTCAGCGTCTTAGCTATGTCCCGTGCTTCGACAGCTTTCAAATTTGTTTTTTGTATTTATTTTGTGATCTCGTGGTCCGCAGCAGAGCATGCGCTTCTCCATGAGTGACAGATTGATGCGCTCAAGCTTGTACTACGCAAAGAAGTTCCAGACGAGTCCCATTTCGCGACCTTCACTCGACAGTGCAGGTGGCCATACAAAGAAGCGGAGGGGGATTAGCTGCTTTGTCCAACCCCCTTTGACCTCGTCTTCTGATAAGCCTCCACACCTTCTTTTGTGTCTTCGTGTGGCTGTGAGCGAGTCGAAGGCCGCTTCTAGCAAATCAGAGGGGCGGCGGGAAACACGTGACCTCTCTCCGTAGAACAGAAACGCTTGGACGAAAAGTTGTCACGTGACTCGCTCTTGCGCGCTGATGGGCTCACTGGAACCGTAGTCCTTGCCGTATGCCAAGTTATGGTGAGTTGTAGGGGCCACTTAGGTCCGGTTTTCAAAAAGGGGCGCCCGTCAGTGTTTTCCTCTTCGTGCGTTGCAGTCGCGGCCGGGGTTTTTCTTCGTGAACGGCCCGAATACATCCATGCAAACTTTTCGGTAATGGTCGTTTATTTCGTCGGAGTCCATGGAATTATTGTGCTGTGTTTGTTGGACGCGTTTCGACAAAGAGCTGCTCATCGGCGGCCGTGAGACTTCCGCTGAATGTGATCGACCGCCTTCAACCTCGAAATTGTGTTTCCGTTGTTGTGTGCTGCCCGAATCGGATTACGCATCTATCACGCCAGAGAGCTGTTCATTGGCGACCACGAAACTTCCGTTGTATGTGAGCGACCGCCTTCATCCTCGACATTGTGTTTGTGGATTGTTCTGTGCTGCCCGAATCGGATTATGCATCTCTCACTGATTACATGAGATCGCTCTTTTATTTGTAAGTACTCTGCAAGCATGCTTCTGATAGTAGTCCTGCTTCCGTCTCAATAGAACATTTTACTGTTACAAACATGAACTGCCGCTTACTTCCCAAGCAACTCCAGGACGTTCCGTCTTTGCAAGCCTGGCAGTTTTGTCCACGTCACCAGTGCTAGGAAGCATAAACGTCGCAAGAAAAGTAAAGGTGGAGATTGAACCAGGGCCTTCGGTTGTATAATTTAAAGGGGTTATGAAACAATATTCGGTTGGAATGTTCATAACCTTACACGCACGGACCGCCACTGGTTCAGAAGCGTCTTGGTCGTGGTGAAATTGCGAGGATAAAGGGGAACTATTTCTTTCAGTCTTGCCCGCCAAGTTTGATGACGTGCGCGTGAACGTAGCTTTGCCTTTTGCAAGCTTGTAATTGTACGCACTTACCCGCATAAGCAGAGGCATGGCTGCGGCCAAATGACCTGCTTGCAATCGTTTATAGAAAATTTAGTAGAACCTTGATCGAAAAATAAAAAGTGAACCAGGCATGTTTCGACTCCTTTGTAGTCATCTTTTCGTGCACTCTTTTGGGTTATTACACCCTACTTTGTGGGTGTTGGTCATCGCGTCTTTTTTTTTATTTTCCTTTCTGGCGGTGGTACACCCAATTTAGAGGGCGTACTGCGCAGTCATAACACCCTAATAAAAAGGTGTACAGTGGAATCACACCCTATGTTAAGGGTGTTCGGAATAACGCCGTCCTTTAGGGGTGTTAGGAAAAACACCCTTTTCTTAGGGCGTTTAGCTACACCCATAAGGGTGTTAGTTATAGGACAAGCCATTTACACCCAAAAGGGCGTGATAATGTTTAGTGTGTACAACACAGTTAAAGTTACCCACAAGGACTAGGGCTCTATCGCAATCAAGATACCGCCGTAAACCGCCAAACAATAAAACGCGGTCAGTGGTCACATTTGGGGCATAAATGCAAATAAGCCTAAGTTGATTAGACGCTATCACGAAATCACACATAATGAAACGTCCTTCAGTGTCCGCAGTGACGCATAACTGTGACGACGGTACCGACTTCTTCAGATCCAGGAAACACACTGCCGAATAACTAACTGCGTGCGTCACAAAGATTTCGTAGTTAGACATGAAAGGCCTAACTGCTTCCTCTACCTGTTCCGCCTCAGCCAATTTAGTTTCTTGCAACGCCAAGAAATCGGGTTGCTCTTTCAACAATAGTCGCTGTATTTGGTACTGCTTTTTCCTAGAGCAAAAACCACGAACATTCAGCGTTGCAACTGTAATGGCTGATCGGGACTCAGAAATCATGCGCTGTGCTTCGATGCAAACACTGAAACCCTAAGCAGTCAGGGTCGAACTTGCGTTGGTGTAGAAATCTTAAAACCAGGAAACCAGGCAAAGAACGTCTTACTTGCTTTCCCTGCGCCGTCGTTCCTCTGTAGGGTCGTTGGGCGCGGACTGTTAACGCCCCTTCTTCGTGCGTTCTATCCAGGGGTGTGGCTGGCGTGCTCCGTTTCCTGCTGTCGTACCGTCATCGAAGGCTCGCTTAGTCGACTCGCTTGTGTCGTTCATATCTGAAGGTCCATCGGGGCTAGCGTCGTTCGATTCCTTGTCTGTTCCGGCATCAGAGGGCTTCACGTCGGCACCGCTGAAAGCTGCGCCTTCCGGCTGACCTCCCTTCTCTCTGGCTGCCTCCAAGGAGCAGTTTCCCTCACTCTTGCGTTTTTTGGCAGGAGTTGAAGCTTCTGGCGCCAAGCCCTGAATAGTACACTCGGCTTCCTCGGCATCTATGGCGTGTTCATTTGTTTCGGCCGCCCCGAGCCCGCTGGTCACCCTGGCGTACGACCTGACACACTCGGTGCCGTCATACCCGAAGCGAAAACACTCCGAGCACTTCGGCGTCCAGCATTCTCGTCAAATATGACCTGTGCGCTTACAGCGTAAGCACAGGGGCGCCCGTTAAGGGATCACAACAAGTACGTTACCACCTTGGATCCGAAGCTGGTGTGGCATGGTATCGGCCGTACCCCCTTCGTTCAGTGTCATCAGCGCACACCTGGTCGTTGATTTGATCCCTTGGAAGCCTTCAACTCTCAACTTCTCCCGGCTCACTTCCAGGATCTTGCCATACGGCTCCAGTCCCTTACGAACAACGTCGTCCGGCACATCATACGGGATTCAGTGAGACGAAGCCGTACCTTCGTGATGCTGAGATCCACGACGAGGCATCGAAGACCCTTCACCTGCAGTTCTTTGGCGTCCACAAGTCGTCTCTTTGCTTCTGCCGCTCGCAGGGTAGCCATCCAAACATGATTCATTTGGTACGCATCAAGTGCTGCGATGTCACCGGGTAGGCCGCACCTGTCCATCTCTTGTCGAAAATCCTGGATACGGTAGGGGCGTCCTTTCAAATCGCAATGCAGAAGCACCGATGTTTTGCACGTAATTCCTGTAGGCATCTGTGGCAAAACAACTTTATAGTCATCGTTCGTCGATTCGCCGGAGTGATTAGAACCGCGGCCAGCAAGGGCCGTTGTAGCGATAACCGCTACTCCGGAGCTCGTCATTCTGCGACCGTCTCGGTCGAGCGCTGGCAGCAGAATCATCCGGCCACCGATCCTGTTTGAAGGGATTCGTAACTTCTTGACGAAACAGGCTACACTGTTAGCAAAAATAACACGCCCAGACGTGTAAACCGTTGTCCCATAGCGGACACGTCGAAACGTGTTCGTTTTACACGCAGCCATGTGTGTTATTCGCCTACACACGAGGTGCCGTGTAGACTTAACACGCTACACCGTGTCTGCTTTCTGAGAAACACGGTCCAGCATGTTTTTTTATGAAACATGGCGGCCAGCAGCCGAGAGACGAGCCCAGCGAGCCGCGCGCCTTTGAGCCGAATTGAAAGCACACAGGACGCGTTTGTACTCGTTCGATGTCTTTGATACACAGTAAACAGTCTCCAAGCGGCGGACGTAGCTACGTGCAAAGGTACGTACGTGCGTCGTCGGCGGTCGGTGGCGTCGGCAGCTACGACGGAACACGGAACCGCTAGACAGAAAAACGAATATTGAACTTACATGGATAAACAGCTCGAGCAAACTCTTTGAAGTAGGGCGGTAACTTGCGCCACCTAGTGAGATTTCTTGCAGCCAGTTTAAAAAAAAACAATAGGGAGTTTGTTACTACGCTGAAAACTATTACAAGTAGACAGCAACCCTACATACATCACAGATAACACGAGTACCACGTAGGACACAGCACCGACACATACACAAACACAACACCGACACTGCGCCCGACACTTCCTACCAACATCCTTTTTTCCCCGCGGCGTATATAAGCTTGACATGTGCGGGTGAGCTCTTTGGTCGCTGACCGTTACAGATTAATAGAAGAAGACACAAAACACGGCACAATGGACAGCCGTATGTAAGAACTTCTTGCATTTAAAAAGTATGGAGGCAAAATCTGTAAAATTAATCCGTTGTGAAAAACAACGATGTATTAACAATAACTCTTAAACCGGCCATGAAAAAGTTAAAATATTTGTTATTTTCATGCTCGACCAGTGTTATGAGCAGTCCGACTATCTTAAATCAGATAGAAAAACAAATTATTAAGATTTTATCATTATGTATTCAATAATCAATGGAAATTATCCTTGTGCAAAGCATTTTTTATATAAGTATTTGTGAAGGACATCCGCCCAAAACTTCACTTCCGCTAGTTGTAGTACGCGTACGGGAGCAGAAGCCTTCACTTTTGGGGCGTTTTGATGCAGTTTGTTGTCGTATGTCGTGTCGGTGTCGAGTGGAGCGGTGGGGCTTGGGAGTTTGTGACCGGTGTTATTCGTGATCACTAATGTGGCGCTGATGCGTTCTTTTCATTTTTTATACCGCCATTACCCCAAACATTGAAAATTCACGGGCCCGTGGCACTGCATTATGCTGAATCGCGAGCTCCTTCTCTGTTGTCATTTTTCTGGTAGCACTCGTGGATACTACAAGCGTTTAAACAGTGTGCACTGTCTCGCCTACATCCGCGGTGACGTGCTCGACCTGTTGAAACTTATTGTTTCCGTCATTTTGGAGTACGCAAGGCAGTTATCTCGCTGCTCCGGTTTCGGTTATAAAAGCAAGGCAAACCGCTCCTAGTTCCCGCCCTCAGTACACGTTGGACATCTTCCACACTTTGACACCGGATAACCTGATGAACGAGGATTTACATTTACTTCAGAGGTCACTCGCGCCGCTTCCTCACCGTCGAGTAGCAGGATCAGCTGGCGACAAGCCGTGGATGAAAGGCTTGAGCATCAACAGCCCAAGTGCACTCGATGCCGATGCGGGCGATGCGGGTTTCTGTAAACCGGTAGCCCAGCACAAACCGTGACCGTTCCAGCTCGTCATGACACGGTGTTGCAGAGAGCAGGGTATAATAGAACTACACGGACCACCGAAGCGAACGCACTGTTATCGTAAATCTTGGCTTGTGATTGTGCCTTTGTAGATCATATTATTCGTTTTGCTGGAGACGCAAACGACGGGCACAACAAAATCGTTTGCATATTGCAAAACACGGAGTCCGCACCGTCCTGACTTACCAGTCTTTCACTTGCTTTAGAGCAGTTTGTACCTGCTAGTAGGAATGTCTACTGAAACTGCAACTTGAAACTAGGGGCAGTGCCAGAGAGAAGGGGACAAAGTCGGTAAAGCTTGCTCACTCTCCCGATTTCTCAACTCTCAAAGATTGTACCATAATAAATGCACCAACGCCTCTTCCCAAAGTAAAGAAAAAGCACTATGTTCACTACGTAAAAAATGGTCTCAGTTCATGCATCTGTGGGCAGGCAGGAAATCTTGCCCTAATTTATTCACACCGCATGATGAGCGCAACAAACTCACCCGAGTCACACAAGATTTATAGAAAAATATTGGTGGTGACTTAAGTTTCCCTGAAATTCTGTATAACCGGTCGTTTGCAGGACCGAATCATCTACTCGAGCGGTGTGCGTCGCTGTGCAGACACGTCGCCGAGCAAATGTAGTCCAACAACACGAAGCATAAAAACGGCAGATTTAGGACAACAATCTGAAGCCCATTGTTCAATTAAAACGACATAATTTTGTTGAAAACGCCCGGAGCTTTTTACTCACGGTATGCGTCGGAAATCTTCCACATTTTGAAACGGAACGAAGGAAGATTTACTTTTAAAAACGCTCGCTGCGTCCTCCCGGACCAGCTGGACCGGATCAGCTGACGACGACGGGACAGAACCCGTTGAACCTCTACTCCACAAGAACCAATTTGAGGTCCGTGTTAGCGTGGGCACCGCACCACACACCACGAACGTTTCGGCACTTTCTCGCATCGCCGTGTTGCCCCAAACAAAACGAGATCGCCGAAGTCAACGCAGCGCTGTCGTGAACCTTGGCTTGTGGTTGCGCACTCGTGGACCCTGTGAGTCCCTTCGCTTTCAAAGCACTCACGACGATTACGAATGATACTTTCCGTCTTCCGGGAACATCACAGGGGCACTTCTCCGGTCACGTCTTCGCTATGTGCTCGCAAACTGCGAAGCTCTATGCGAAGCTTCTCGCGTCCTGTCAAACCAAAACAATAGCGGCGCCATGCGTTGATGCCAGATTTTCTCCGGTCAAACAAAAACAACGAAAGGAAACCGGCTCTAGGTTCCAGCGTACATCGGCGTCGCGCTTGCGCCGTGGCCAGATCGCTTGCAGTTGAACGTTGAAGCCAAAACGAAATCAACTGCGATGTCACGTGTTCAGATCGAGGACACGCTTTTTATATCCACGTTAACTGTTTAAAACGAATAATTAGACCCATAACTTTATTTGTGGTGTGTAAGAAACTATTATCAAGACCCCTAAACCAAATACAATCATGAACGACATGAGGGAAGCCGCATTGCCATCGACCAGAAAATGGCAGCGAGCACGGGGAGCACGGTAAGCGCGGGTTTCGCCAACGTCCTGCGACATGGCGCAATTGCTTTTGGTGCATATCCGTCTCCGAGACATGTCTTTTTCCGCGGCATTCGTCTCAACGGTCCTTTCCAAGTGTGTCCCCAAACATTCCGGTGCTTCGATAGCCGGCAATGCTGCGGTCGTCGCCGGGGGTGATGCGTGTTTTCGAGGTCGGCTACACGGTTGTGCGTGTATGACCGAACCAAAACACGTTTTTTACAACCTCGCATGATTTGTGAACGAGTTATCCGTTACTCAACGTGTAAATTTATGGTAATTTGTGTAAATAGCGTGTTTTTCACCCCAAATATTCGCCAAATACACGGGACTTGCTAACAGTGTATGGTGCGATGGCGACAGGTGAAGGCCAACACCAAGACGGAGTCAAGGAAGGCCGTTGCAACACGGGTTACCCCGTTGAGCGCACTTCTTCCCGAGCACTGGTGCACTGCGGAGGAGCAAGACCTGCGGAGCTCGCTTCCGCGCGTGTACCTTGTCCGCAGTGTACCGGTGCTCGGCATGAGGCGCGCTCAGCGGGGATAAATCGTCACGATCAACTTTTCGAGAAATACGAATATCAAAGTTCATCCCGGAGCAAATATAGAATAGCGTATTATTCGAAACTAACATTCGAAAATTTGCATATTCTCACAAAACTACATATTTCTCTAATTATTTTTTATATCTTTGTTTTCTCTTTTGGTGCGTGTTGGGGGGCCGACTTGTGGTACGAGAGCGTCTTTTCTTACGTTGGTAGCAGCGGGACGCGAGCCGGGCGTCACTGAAAAGACATCGGCCCCCCACAGGCCGGCCGGAACGCCTCCTCGGGCCGGATATGGTCTGCGGGCTAGGGTTGAGAGACCCCTGGCGTAGAGGAAAGTGTTCACCTGGGTCTATGCGTCTCGAAGATGAAGTTCCGAGATCATTCGATAGTGTTCCCACCTCGTCCAGTCGTTTAGACTCCGAAACTCAAACTTATCATATAACTGCACCGCGATATGATTGAAAAGAGATGGCCTTCGGCTTGCCTGGGAGTTTAAAGCGCCCATACCATCGCCGTTGCTAGACATGATTTAGGCCGGTTGGTTCGTTTCCTTTTTTGCTGTTTGTTTGAAATGAGGAGTGCCTTGTAGCCTCTCAGGTCCTCGAAGACAGTAGAGGATCGTTCATGATCACCGCTGTGTTAAGAATGGAACCTTCGGCGACCTTCTTCCGAGTTTCAACGCTGCGGAAACGAGTACGGAAACGAGTCACGATCTGTTCTGGACTGTCGCCCACCTGTCGAAGCCTGCCCAAAACGAGTCTCAACGCGTCCGTGACGTCAACGGGACGTGTGTGTGTGTGCGTGTGGGTTCGTGCGCTCCGGAAGGGGAGAGAGGCCTGGCCTAACTGCGGAGAACCATGGCTACGACGCACTTCTGGCTACGACGCGGCGGACTTTGCTGCAACGCACTTGGCGGTAGCACCTGCTGCCCTGGCGGAGAGTGAGGGAGAAAACGGACCCTATATAAGGCAGGGCGTGAGGCGGCTCCAGTGGTTCTCTTGGATTTAACGACTGTATCGCTACCATGTAATTAAACCGTTCGTTATGTTACCAATTCTCCCACCTCCACTGGACCCCTGGGTTCTTCACTTCGGGGAATGGTCGTCGTCACGAGCCAGGAAGCCTCCGGACGTGCGGCTTAAACCCCGCCTCGAACAACTGGTGGCAGCGGTGGGATCCGAACCATGCGACATCGTGCTACATCTGTGGGTGAGCGTTTGGACTTTGCTTTGGGATTCGCCAGGCTTCAGATTATGGGTAATTAATTTTGAACTGCTGGGAATCCTTAGTGTTTGACTCGTGCGCTAGGTTCGTGTACAACCTCGCGATAAGTTTTATAGCAAAGCCAAAGCTAAAGAGCAGCGATCATGGATCTAATGAGGTTACTGAGAGCAGATTTACTCTTTTTATGTGAAGAATTGGGTGTGGAGGTGGAGCAAAAGATGAAGAAATCTGAGATCAGTAAAGCTATTTCAGAAAGCGCGGAAGCAGAGGAAATTAAAATTGCGTGGGAACTGCTTCAGAACGCTAAGAGCGAAGCTGTAGCGAGAGAGGAGCGGGCTGCAGCGACAGAGGAGCGAGCGCTGAAAAGGCTAGAGCTCGAAATTGAACAACAGCGATTAAACTCGCAGAACAGTAGAGTTGGGGCTCCGGTACGAGCAAGTGAGACCGAGTCGTATCAAATGAAGAAGCTCATGCAGCCGTTTAAAGTTGGGGAAGACGTGGGCCTATTCTTAGTTAACTTTGAGAGGACATGTGAGAAGTTGAGCTTCGCCCCAGAAACGTGGCCGCAACGGCTTTTGACTCTGTTGCCCTGTGAGGCTGCAGAGGTTGTCGCGCGCCTTAGTGCTGGAGACGCGGACGACTACGACAAGGTGAAGTCCAGCCTTTTGAAGCGGTATCGCCTTTCTGCCGAGGCGTTCCGTCAAAGGTTTAGAAACGCATCCAAAAAGAGCAGCGAGGGCTACTCGGAATTCGCGTACGGGCTTAAAACCAACCTGATAGAATGGTTGAAGAGCGAGGAAGTGTACGAAAGCCGAGACAAGGTAGTCGAGTGTGTGTGCCTCGAACAGTTCTTTCGTAGCATTCCGCAGTCAGTCAAGCTCTGGGTGCAGGACAGGGTGGGAGTTGACTCTCGAAAGGGCCGCTGAGCTAGCCGAAGAGTACGCAACGCGTAGAAAGCTGAGCGGAGAGGAAAGCGAATCCGGCCGAAGCGATCAGCGCAAGACATTCCGACAGGGAAATGACTCGCGAGAAAACGGGCCCGAGAAGCCCGAAGCAGGACAAAAGGTCCCAGACAAGAGCGCAGAACACTTGAACGGAGACGAGGCGCGGAAAAGCCCAACAGGGCAGTTCGAGGCAAGGAAGCCGTTCCTGTGCTACAACTGTCAGGAGCCGGGACACACAGCGGCCAGATGTAAGAAACCGCGGGTTGTGTTCTCGTACGTGAACGGTAGTGACGAGGACCTGAAGCTCCTTCGTCCCTATCTTCACGTGCTCCAGGTAAACGGAAAGCCGTGCAGGGTTCTTCGTGACAGTGCAGCGACGATGGACGTTGTTCATCCGTCGTATGTAACGCCATCCGATTTTACTGGAAAGGTAGTTTGGATCAAGCAGCTGCTTGAAAAGCACAGTGTCTGTCTGCCTATGGTGACAGTGAGGGTAACTGGCCCGTTCGGAGAGCTAGTGACAGAGGCGGCTGTCTCGCAAACAGTCCCGTTGGAATATCCTTATTTGTTTTCTAACCGGTCAGATTTTCTGCTGCGTGAAAGGGGTCAACAACTGGGAGAAGGGCTAGTTCAGTCGTGTACGAGGTCCAAATCGCGTCAGGTCGCCCCTTTGTTGACGAGTGATCCAGAGCCAGAGGCAGCTGACGGGGAGCAAGCACTCCCAGAGTTGGAGGCAGAAAACCGGGATGAGAGGGACCAGATTGTAGAACGGCCTGACCTCGCAGCGCTAGAAAGCGTACGCCGTCCCAACGAGCCCGCGAAAAAGGCGGAGGAAGACGGGATCATTAAAGGATCTCTCGTAGCTCCGACGTCACGTAATTTGGATCGTCTGTTGCGAGTAGACAGATTGTCTTTGACAGCCGAGCAGAAGAGCGACCCTAGTGTGTCAGGGTTTCGCTGTACAGCTCAGGAGATTGCTAGGACCAATGTGACGTGGAATGAAAGAGGCGGATTGTTTTATCGGCGCTATAAGGACCGCATTTTCACGTCTAGAAATCACGTGAAAATCGATCACTGTGACTTCAGCGTAAGAAAAAGGAAAGGCAAATTTAACGGCAATGCCGATGGGTTGAGCAGATTTTTCTGACATCACGAAAAATAGTAGGGATGATCTTAGAGGTCTTCGTCATCCACGGGAATGAGGATCTAAGTGGGGGCACTTCGTTGAAACCCCAAAAGGACCTCACAAATTGCGAAGAGTTTTTGTCTTTTGTATTTTGTTCTTAGTGACCTCGTTGGAAAAATGAGTTTTTTTTTGGCGACAGGGGGTCTCGATACCCGGAATTGTACCAAATTTTGGTAATCCGTAATCCAGTCTGGCGGGTCTTTGGCGTATTCCGAGCGTTTGACTGCGGTGTGGCGTGGTGTTGTGGGGGACGTTTCCGCTGATGCCTCCGTTGTGAGAGGTTTGGGAGTTTGTTTGGTGCTTGCAGCGTCTTCTCAAGGCCTACTCCAAGCCCACCTCTTCAGGCCAGCGATTGTACCACCGGCCATTTGAGGTTTCCCTGGCCCCGGAGGGGCTGTTAAGAATGGAACCTTCGGCGACCTTCTTCCGAGTTTCAACGCTGCGGAAACGAGTACGGAAACGAGTCACGATCTGTTCTGGACTGTCGCCCACCTGTCGAAGCCTGCCCAAAATGAGTCTCAACGCGTCCGTGACGTCAACGGGACGTGTGTGTGTGTGCGTGTGGGTTCGTGCGCTCCGGAAGGGGAGAGAGGCCTGGCCTAACTGCGGAGAACCATGGCTACGACGCACTTCTGGCTACGACGCGGCGGACTTTGCTGCAACGCACTTGGCGGTCGCACCTGCTGCCCTGGCGGAGAGTGAGGGGGAGAAAACGGGCCCTATATAAGGCGGGGCGTGAGGCGGCTCCAGTGGTTCTCTTGGATTTGACGACTGTATCGCTACCATGTAATTAAACCGTTCGTTACGTTACCAATTCTCCCACCTCCACTGGACCCCTGGGTTCTTCATTTCGGGGAATGGTCGTCGTCACGAGCCAGGAAGCCTCCGGACGTGCGGCTTAAACCCCGCCTCGAACAGCTGCCACAATGTCACGTACCGAGTAATTGTAAGGAAGGCCAGAGCCAGGAGCCGTAAGTGAATACCGGGCGTCCTTTATGGAACTCCCGTATTTCCCACACGGGTCCCGCTTCCCCGAGCCTCGCGAATCTCCCCGCGAACCCGATAGCCAACCAGAGCTGAAGTCATATATGATTTATATGGCAGATATCATCTTGGCAACTTCGAGTAGCCTCATATCTTCTTCCCTCGCAGCTTCATTTGGATTCCAGGTACTACTTTTTGTCGGAACAATGAAAATCACTCCTGGAAATTATGCTTACAAATAAAGTATCTGGTGTACATTAGTAAAAGTTCGAGGATTGCAGCAGGTTTGAAAGCTGTGCTAGTAGGCTGAAAAAATCAGGACGAAAAAAGGACACGTAGGACAGACAAGCGCTCAATTGGGACCAGGTGGAGAATTCGACCTTTTGGGTGCAATTAACTTCTTTTTTTTTTTTTTTTGTGAACTGCACATTAAACAGCGTTTCGACTTCACCGAGCCTCCGTGAAATTGATAGCTTCTATGCAAGAACCTAAAGCCGCCAACTGGGGATCCGGTAATGAATAAAAAACCTAGCTTTAATAATTGTATCTTAGTGCTGCGAGTGACTTTAATTAAACTTTTATCTTGTTTCCCTCACAACTTCCTTTGAACTCCAGGTGGTACGTTTTGCATGAACAATTAAAATCAGTCAGGGAAATTATTTAAAAAAAA
The DNA here is from genome assembly GCA_013358835.2 of Ixodes persulcatus. Classification (NCBI taxonomy): domain Eukaryota; kingdom Metazoa; phylum Arthropoda; class Arachnida; order Ixodida; family Ixodidae; genus Ixodes; species Ixodes persulcatus. The sequence continues at coordinate 49,996 of JABSTQ010010996.1, forward strand.
GGATAATGTGCCTATTAAAGCAAGTCTTAGGATTACATCAGTATTGAAAGCTGGGCTAGTTGGTAGTAGTTCATAATAAAATAAAAAGCGCACAAGAAAAAAAAAACTGAAGAAAAAATAGACATATAGCGCAGACAAGCGCTTAAATGCGACCAGGAGCCAATTTTTCTTTTGTACGTGCAATTAAAATTTTTGTTGAACTGCACATTAAACTCAACTGCGATTTCACAGGAGCCTCTGTGAAATGGATGGCATCTAGGCTAGAGCCCAAAGCAGTCAACTGGAGATTTTGATACTAAATAAGCGCCTAGCTTTATAAATTGTATCCCCACCTTTGTTTACAGCTGCGAGTGAGCGTTGAGCTAAAATTATATATTTCCTAATGTAGAAGTGTCCGCGTTAAATATTTAAAGGGTCTGGTGACTAAACGTGTAGTACTAAAATAGGTCGAAACACGTGCAAACTAGATCAGTTGTTACAGACGTGTCTGGTTATATTCTCGCTTTGTTTTATATAGAACAGTTCTTTGAACTAGAATTTTTTTGTATTATAGTGATTAATCGATTGATCAATAAAGGCGAGAAACCCTTTCATTGTTCCTGCTTGTGTCTGACTAACTACGATAAAAATTTATTTAAAAAAGGCGACACTAAAATCTTAGAGGTGTAACCGAGTATTTCATATTTGTCTCACTGTGTTTCCAGATAATAATCCGTCAGTGATCGAGAGAGCGACACATCTTCTCGATGAACATTGCAGAACTTGGCACTATAAATATGTACGCCTAACCCGCGAATGACGATGACGTAAATTGCAACATAAGCAAGCCACTTGGTTTATTTGTGTATATCTGCAGTATTACTGTAGCGCAGACTTTTTTTTTAAGGTGAATAAAGATATTTCTTTAAATAATTAAGAATAGATCGTTTTTCTTAAATATGCACATTCGTTTGCTGCCGCTGTCTACATTTCCTGCCGCTTCTGCCTGGGGTACACGTAACACATTTGAAAAGTATTCATATTATGACGTGAATTGTGTATTTCAGCGTAAATTAAAACTACAAAAACTGGGTTTCAGATTTTGTTTTTGATAGCCAGCTAGATGCAGTGCGTACTTGCAGTGTGGCGAGGTTTAAGCGCCGTAAACAACGAAAGACGCTTCAAGCGACGTGATTTAATGAGTTGTGTTCAACTCGGGGGTCAGGTCAACCCTAATTATCTGTAGGGTCGCAGAACAAGAGAGGCTGCCGTTAATTGGGGCTTCAAATTGCAATTAGCCGGTTTAGCGCACACGGGATAGATTAAGTTTCGAGGACAAAACCGAGAGCAAGCTGAGTGGTGCTGCGGATGCAAGGATGAGCTTTTATATTTCCCTTGATGGATTTAGGTTGTTTTGGTTCCTGAAGGGCCAAGTGCGCTTCGAGTAAATAGCTTGTAATTAATTGTTTTTGTTTTATTCAAAATTACAAATAGATTGTAGTTCTTTTTTTTGTCTAAGTGGCAGCATCATATATCTGGGCTAGAATGGTCATACAAATAAGGGAGGCTGGCGATTATAAAACTGTATCAATGGTAAGTTGCCTACTTTGTGATAAATCGACTACTCTAAGTAAATTACTTCAAAAGAACTTTTAAACTGCTCTGTATTTTTTTTTTTTGGGGGGGGGGGGTATAATGCATTTATAGTTCTAATTTAATAACTGTTACCGAGAATAGTCACAAATTGTTAATTACATTTACAAGTACTCTTTTATAATTTTTTCACGCTGAAGCTTTGCTAAGCAAAGTCACTGGCAGGCGAAAGTACACTGGGCGTCTGCTTCATTACCAATTCATGGGCTTTTGAAAGCGCGACACTTTGCCAGAGTGCCGGCCGTGAACGCACAAATTAGTCGAGGGGAAGCAAAGGGAGTATAGGGAAACATGCAGCGAATCCAACAGTCAGACAAGGAATGACCAAGTACATCTCAGTCCAGAATGAAGCTATCGCATCAAAAACTGAAGTCAGGTTGCTTTAAAAAAGTAAGCGCGGATAATTGCATTACTTCCTGTAAGTAATGCACTATCCGTTGTTTTTCTTTTGCGAGTACGGTAATTGTAATTACCAACATTTTCTACAGAGTTCACTTAGTCCATATAACGAAATATGGCCCAAATGATTTGAGTGCACTTCCTAGAAAAACGAAGGTTGCAAGTTTAATTCTGTCTTTTGAAACAAAGCCCCTCGTGCTATTCCTTGTTCGCTATTTTAAAACCTTCGCCTCTCCACATACTATCTCTTATGCTTCTTAGGCCCCCTTTCAATTCATGGGAAATAAAACAAAAAATAAAACAAATACTGGGATGTTTCGAATTCGGTAGCGGTAGATTCTTTGTCGTCAATGTAAAACTATCGTTTTATACTGGTGGTGGGACATACATCAAAACAGGATATGGGCTTAGCGACTTTAGAAAATAGAAGGTCCTTTAAATAATTAAAAACCACTTTAAAATGAAAGTTCTCCGCAAGTTTCTGACACATGACCACAGAATTAGCAAGAAGCATTAGTATAGTATTTGCATGCACTTGAATTGGCGAGAGAAATATGCGGAGCGCAAGTTCGTCTGCTTTTTGAGCAGGGGTTGCGATGACGTCAGAACGTCGAGCTCTCATTGGCTCCAAGGGGAAGGATAGGGGCTAGACATCAAACCAGCTAGCATTGAGGTCTAGCCCCTATCTCTCCATTAGATCCAATCTGAACTCGGGGTTACTGACGTCGGCGCAACCCCCCCCCCCCCCCCCCCCCCCCCGGCGCAAGAAACAGAGGAATTCGCGCTCTGCATTACTTTGTGCCTGACATAGCCATAATAAGTATAAAATGAACCATTTGCTTGCTTTGTCCGATACTATAAAGTAGTATAAAAATGGCAACATATACAACAGTACAGAAGAAATTAGAATTAAAATAATTAACGGGAATAAGAAAGCTACGATACCTCGTTAAAATATTAGGGTCCTTCGTCTTTAAGGTATTGCCATACAGCTTGATATATACACTGGGTGTTTTCATCTCAAATCGTGCAGGCAAAAAGGGTCAAAATTTTAATTTCGCTGAAAAAAACTATATGTTATGGCGTCGTCTCTTTGATAACGCTGTAGCCACAAACCGCAAGTTCGTCAGATTTTTTGTTCTCGACTTACAAATTTTAAAAGAGGCAGCGGCGGAAAGCAGTGTTTTTCACATCCGTCGTGGGTCGGATGTTTCGCTCGATCTCCCGCCGTGGATTTTCAGTCCACATTATATTAACTTTTTTCAAGCACCTTGTGAGCACAGGTAAAAGGCTCTAATACCATGAAATAATTTTAGGCGTTTAGCTTTTTTCTGTAAAAATGTCAAAAACGCCCCCTCGGTTAATTGTTGACGAAATTTGACAATTAAATACTGGCAATCTACTTGGGTTACATCAATATTTTTTATGTCTATGAAAAGCCCAAAACACGCTCTTTACAGGGAGCATTCACTGGCGGCCATATCTGTGTGCGTGGTTGCTGAGCGCGTGCTGACGGCGAGTTTCCACAGTTCTTTTGCAACGTGCATTCCACACAATCAATATTGCCGAACTTAGCAGGATATTAATGTAAGCTCGTTCTGAGCATGCGCCCTAAACATCGCCCTCAAATATGGCGTCCAGTGAATGCCCTCTATATATTGTAACGAAGAAGACAACGGCGCTGGGGCAGTGGCGTGCATGACCATCACGCGCTACACTCCGCGCGCACGGCCCGGCTTCCATAAAATACTTTCTGTCTCATTGAGTGGACGCACCATTGTCATTTGCTGCCGGCCGCACATCTTCGTAACAATAATATTAAATGACTCAGCTGTTCGAAATATCTCTTGTGGGACGTTTAAGTTAATGTTATGCGAAACCCAAAAAGTACCAATTTTGAAATCGATTTTCTAAAAAAAACATTTTTTAAGTGTAAAAAAAACGCGACGCAAGAAAAATAAAAAATTTTATTTTTATTTTCTTTACAGCGTGCTGGAAATTGAAAAAAAAGTGAAAACCTTCTCTGTTTTATAATTTATTTCTCAGTACTCGTACCAGATAAAGATACAAACTTGGGTTACTTTGGAAGGCATTGAAAGGTTCTACACGTGGTATTATTTTAAAAGCGATACTAAACATAGTCGACTCAAAAAAAAAAAAAAATCCTCAATTTAGGTCAAAGTTGTTCGCGGAGGTATGTTTGGCGTTTTTTACAAAAATTAGAGTGACGAATAATAAACAGTAGTTATAATGTAGTTTTACCTACTTGCATAAATATCACACTAAAAAAAATATAGACGCTCTCTTTGGAATACTTTGAGATTGAGAGTGATTCAAAAACGCCACAGACGACAATCGTCAAAACCTCGTCGTTCTTTCCCGCTTTTGTTAGATTTTTTTCTCAGAAACTAAACATGTCAGGACATTAAAATAAAAAGGATTGTTCGTCTTGGAACATGCGAAGGAAAATATTAAAAATTTGAAGCAAAATAAAAAATGCGACAGCCCCTTCTTGCCTGAATCCAAATAAAACCGCCTATATATATATATATATATATATATATATATATATATATATATATGGAATAAATTTAATTGCTCGGGGCAGGAAACCTATTGTGAAGCATAATAAACCCTTAATAAAGAAGTCAGGGTTGACATGAATAATTGCGGATCACATAAAATTCCCTTTTCGCAGTGTTGTAGGCGTTAACAAAATAAACAAAAAGGATCGAAATACGTTACTTGTTAATTGGAAATAAAAAAAAAAAGTTCATGTGGCGTGGCGCCTAGAAACACGAAAAAGATGTAAGTGTAATTATTTTAAGACTTGGGAATAATATGTAACGAGTAACGTACCTACGTTAATCGTTAATAACGTAACTACGTTACTCGAAATAAGTTACTTAAGTACGTTACCTGTTACTGTATTGAAAATGTAACGAGAACACTACAGGTTACTGAAAAGAAAGTAACGCGTTACCGGTAACGCCATTACTTGTAAGGCGTTGCCGTTAACACTGCTTTTTCGCAAGATTGTCTCTGCAAGTACCATAGTACACACGTTTGCAAGTCCGGTCTCAGGGCGCCGCCATCTTCCCCAATGGGGTGCGCTCTTAGCCGCGGCCATAATCCGATTACGACGCCTTAGCAAGGCTTCGTAATCGAATTATGACTCTTCCAAGCGCACCCCAGCCAAGCAAGATGGCAGCGCCCTGAAGCCGGACTTGCAAACGTGTATAAACTCTAAAAAAAGCCCATGCGTCTGCTTTCCCGCACAACACTCGGAGTGCCAATCACCGCAACTTACGGAGGCAGCTCAGCGAATGACGATGCCGAAACATATGTTGAGATCAAAAAACGCAGTCTGAGTTCTGACATTAAGCAATGCAAAACGTCACGCTTGCATTGCTTAATGTCACAACTCAGACTGCGTGTTTTGGTCTAAGCATAAGTTTCGGCATCGTCATTCGCTTAGCTGCCTCAGTAAGTTGCGGTGATTGGCTCTCCGAGTGTTGCGCGGGAAAGCAGACGCACGGGCGTTTTTTTTATAGTGATAGCACTGTGAGCTTTTTGGGGTATTTTAGGCTCACCAACATCTTAATCAGTTCTATCGGAGGTATCTATGCTTGGATGTCATCTTGTGATTCATATAGCTGGCAACTTATTAAGATGTTAGGTTGATAACGTGAATGAGGTTTTTTGAGTTTAGGGACGGTCCGGCTGGTTTGTTGCTTAACTGCGAGAAATTGTCCAAGAGGTTGACATCCAGCAAAAGGTATGGATATACGAATAGCTCACACCGATAGCGTAAATCGGCGCCGTTCTTTTAAAGAGTTCTGTATTTGACTTGGGAACATTACGTTGGAGGCGACGGTGGATACCACGAGCGGTCCTTGTCTGACATTGCTGAGGAAATAGAAGATGTTTGTCTCCAGACTTGTCTTTAAAAATGTAGTTTAAAATTATTTATTGAAGCGAAAACTTACACCTTGATATCTTAATTTATGGGGACAGTGAATGGTCGAAGGCATATTTCATAGAGAGTATTCACTGACGGCCATAGCTGTGTGCACAGCTGCTGAGTGTGTGCTGACGGCGAACTTCCGTAGTTCTTTTGCGACGTGCATTCCGCACCATCAAGATTGCCGGTCTTAGTAGGCTGTTAATGTGAGCTCGTTCAGAGCATCCGCTCTAAACATCGCCCTCATTTATGGTGTTCAGTGAATGACCCCTGTATACGCTTAGCACAGGCGCCATCAGATTGCAGCCACCAATGCTGACCTTCTCTTTCCCAGATGACGAGCCACTGAAGCGGGCGTTGACGAGCCTCCACAAAGGGCAACGCTGGGGTGAAGGACAAAGTAGAATCTAAAATGGCTATAGCCTGCCCTGCTGTGGTAATGATGAAGGGATGTAAACGTAATAAGAGGAAACAAAAAATAAAAGACGGTTGCAACTCCTTGTAATCCCGCATTAGAGCGCAGCTCTTGAGGAGGAGGAGGAGTAGAGGGTACGGAGGGTAGGGTACGCCCCTCCTCCTCCTTCTCCCCCTGCTCCCCTTCCATTTAGCGGGAAATTTTTGCTACGTTTCCCACTAAATTCAGTGGAAAAAATTCCCCACTGAATTTAGCGGGGAAATGTCTTTGCTAAATGTATCGGGAAACGTTTCCGCTATATTTAGCGGGGTAATTTTCCGCTAAATTTATAAGGAAAAATTTTCCGCTACATTTAGTGGGTCAACTTTTCCGCTAAACTTAGCGGGAAAATTCCGCGCTAAATTTAGCGGAGACAATTTGCGCGAAATATAGTGGGGAATGTTTTCCTCTAAATGTAGCGGAGAAACGTTTCCGCTATGTTTAGCGGGAAAATTTTCCGCTAAACCTAGCGGGAAGTATTTTCGCCAAATCTAGAAGGGAATTCTTCCGCTAAATTTAGTAGAAGAAATTCTCTCCTCCTGCTCCTCCTCCTTCATGAGCCTCGTGGCGTCACACGTGACATTATATGTGACGTGATTATGGGAAACGTCCCATAATGCAACGCGCGGTTACGCCGACGGCGACGCCGCTCAGGCCGGAAACGGGCACCTAAGAGCTGCGCTCTAAAACTGGAGGTCCGTCATGGCGGCGCCCAAGCACAGCTGCCTCAAAGCGTCTATAAGTACACTCGCCATAGACTGAAATACCTACACGGGAGCGCGTGGCTTTTTGTATATGCTGCGCAGTCTGGCGGCAGGCTAGGGAAGGTTGCGTAGGCGCTGTACGGCCAGAGATACGAGTATTCTCTTGGTGTGCAAGCGCTTTAGCTCGGCGCGTGGGCGCTTTGCCAGGGCGCGCCGCGATGCCGTACAAGGCGCCTCCTCAACGTTGCAGCGGAGAGGCAGAGAGATGCATTGTAGGTTGCCGCAGAGACAAGCTCTGCTTGCATATGCACCACGCTGTCGCGAGCTGAGATGACGGTGGCACATGTCGCGAGCGGTATAGGCTCCCTACGAGAGCCAGAGTTGCGCTTTCACCCCCGGAGCGCCGGCTTTCCTGCACGGCATGCGGAGTCTGCTCCTCACGTGACTGAATTCGGCGAATAGCGGCGCCGCGCGTTCGAAGGCGCGCGGCGCGCTCACGTGCGCCGGGGCGCTCGCGACGTGTTCTTTCCTGCACGACACTTGATCCGGCTCCTCACGTGATCGGATCTCGGTAAATAGCGACGCGGCGGCACGTGGAAAACAGACGCGCAACTCTAGCTCCCGTAGGGAGCCCATACAGGAACTCTAGCGCAGACCAGAGCCTCTAGCCAGGCACGTAGCCAGGATTTTGTTTCGGGGGGGGGGGGGGGGGGGGGGGGCCCGCCCATGACAAAATGCTGTATGAGGGGGAGGGGGGAGAGGAGGTTCCAGCAAAATTAAAGATTTCGGGGGGGGGGGGGCCCGGGCCCCATGGGCCTCCCCCCTGGATACGTGCCTGCCTCTAGCGCAGACCAGAGCCTCTGGCGCAGACAGGCCCCTAGCGCCGCGGCGCGCCAAGTCAAGCGCTCACACCCCGAGCGATGATCCAAATCCACGACAAGGTATAATTACAGTTGGACGCGAATCCTCGTATCTCTCGCGCATGCACAACTTTCCCTACCCGTTGCCATTCTATGCAGCATGTACAGAAAGCGACGCGCTCCGTTGTTAGAATTTTAACAACGTATCGTGATTGTACTTTTTTTTTATTTACAGAGAGCACTCAAAGAGGGCAAAAACAACGGACTAAGCAAAGCTTATTGTTAAGAAGGACTTTGGAAGTAGCATCCGCTTATGATTTTCTATTAAGATAGCGTGAAATCAGAGAACCATAGTAATATCATGTCGAGGATCAGCATTTTTCAGTCGAAATTCACATGCTGCAATGGAAAAAAAAAAAAATCAATGTTATTGAATGACGTCGCCACCTTAAAGGGATTGTCCGGTCAAATTTTGTATTCGAGAAAACAATTGAATATTATTTTTATTGCCTCGAGACGAATCGTACGCGCAAAATTTGAATTTTATATGCAACTCTGCATGAGTAATTGAATTTATACTGCTCCAATCGCATCCTAGCGTAAACGCGGCTTTCTTTGGCAACATTGAAGCTCTGACGTCACACAACGCAAAGCGAGTATTCCCGTCTTGTCGTTTGCCTGCGAGTGAACGCCGCAGCGTGCTTCGTTTTTTGTTGTAGCGCTGGACTTGTTTCGCGTGGATGGGTGAGGTTTTTGTTGCGCGATTGGGTGCCACAACCATCGGGCAGCACATGCGAGCCAATACGTGACGTTCCACACCTTTCCGCGAGACCTGCAGTGGCGAGCAAAATGGATCGTCGACGTGCGCAGGGATTGGGTTCCCGTCAAGATCGAGATCCCGCAATCCTCCTTGGATCCCGATTATGCAGCAATCATCTTACAGAAGAGAGCTACGAGCTGAGTTCTAAGCGGACAGAAGGCTCGTAAGCTGAGGTGTGATGCTGTGCCAACGATATTCAACTACGTCCACCCACTCCTCGCCCAAATCGGATCAATCGGTTTGATTATGCGGCGAAACCGAAACCAACAGCTAGGCCATTTGGGACGGTGCCAAAAGTTGTATTTAGCACGCGTGCAGCCCGATTCTGTTTGAACCGCGAGTAAAAAATAAAGCGTGGCTATGATTCACCAAGCTCGTCCAAGTCAAGTGACGACATGCATTTGAACGATTCGTCGTTTGCCTTCGACCCGCGGACAACGCCTACGAGGGAACAAACCGTAGCCTCATCACCGATCCAGTATAGATCCGCCGATCAGTGTACCCAAATGCCGCTTCAAAGACAAAAAAAAAATAATAAATCTGCATCCTTTGCTTTGCAAGAGCTCCTAGTTCGATCGGTGGCCGTCGCAGTTGTGTGTTCGCGAAACGGCATACGTTTGCTCGAAGCTTGATGGCTGTTTTCAAGTAATATGCTGCTAAAAGGCTTGACCTTTTTTGCACACATTTGGAAACTGCATTAAAAGAGAAGTATTTCAGTAGCGTACAGCCTAGGAGACTAAATAATTTGAAACGAAATACAAGACATCCATCGACCAGCGCTTGTTAGCCCGACCATCCGGCAAACCTTTGCGTTTTGTGACGTCACGCAGCAGCTACGGATGTCAGTCATTGATAGTGGCGAAATTCGGGGTGCAGTTTTGTACGTATGGTCTTGAAAGGTTTAATTAAGAAAGGGAGATCATATATCAAAATAAAAATAACGTTTGTCTATACGAAGGCACCCTCGACGTAACGAGAGCCAAAACGTAAATACTTCCGGTTTCGACCGGACAATCCCTTTAAAGGGACACTGCAGGGGAAAAAAATGTTTTAAAGAGGCATAGATGAGAGACTTTTTTTAAAATTAAGTTTCCACAAAAGAAAATTAGAAATATTTAGGCCGTTAGACGCCATTTAGGTGCAGAAGGTGCAGGTCACAGCCCGCTAACCCCCAGGCTGGGCTTACAAGGTTCGTACACATCTCATTGAATGGAGAGATGATTGATGTGTGAAAGGTTGGTTGTAAATTTGTATCTCCATGCCGTAAGGGTATTTTAATCGACTATCTTTTTTTTAATGCTTGGGGAGCAACTAATCAAGATAGAGTCACTAGTTTTCAAACGTATTTTGAGATTGATTCTACCGCTTTGGTTTGAAACGTTAATAAACATTGCTGCCGGCGTCTTCGAAGTGTTAAACGAGCCTGCCCATTCAGTTCGTTCATTTTACGAGTGTGGGTCGTTTTGAGTTCACAGAGGTGTTTAGAGGAAGATCTCATCAACCGACATGTTTTACAGCAAACTGTCGCAAGTACGTGCCTTCCGAAATGCTGTACGGGGGCTTGTTTTCGTAGCTGGACTGTCCTAAGACTAGCGTCTCTGTTTTGATTGATCTGGCGTGTTTTTTTTTTTGTTCTTTTCGCGCGTTGATGCTGAGTAAAGACGTTGGTTCCCGTAAAAGTGGCCCCGCTTCTCTGTGAATTGTGAAACCGCCGTGATTGCGACCATGGTTTTAATACCGAGGAGATACCTACAGATGTAATAATTTGCGAGCCATTTGGCTGGAGGCAATCGGGCGTTCGGCTCGTATAAGGTAGTCGAGATATGTTCCCGTCATTTTACTTAAAAAGGCAAGTACACTCTTAGAAAAAAGGGTATCGATAGTCTTCCCTAAGGAGAGGAACGGTCTTGTAACGGTCCCTTTAGAAAAGGGGAAACTTTCGTCCCTGATGCAGGGGTGCAAAGTTCTTAAGTCGCCTGCATCTCAATATGGCGGTTCCGAATCGAGCAAATCGAGCTTAATAAGGCTTAACGAAGACGCTACGTCTCTTGTACAGGACGAGAGGAGCAGCAAATACAAGCGTAACACGAGCTTTCCGCGAACTCTAATTAAATCCGAAGCCAGCTTCTCTCCGCAGGTAAAGAAACTTGCGTTTCGAAAGCAGTTACTCAGTCTTCTCGTCGTCAGCACTGCGATGTTAAAGGGAGACAACCAATACCCAGTTACTTCGCGCACTTTACATCTTACCTGCGCTGTTTCTCGAGTCAAAATTCCTTCGTCAGCCGCATATCACGGAGGAATGGCAAACCAATCCGCGAAACCAAAAGCCGTTCTCAAAAAAACAAACAAGGTATATGTACTACCTTAATCACTGTTAGCGGGAACACGGGAGCGCGTGGCATCGAGTACTATCAGAGCACTCTAACGGCCAGGCGCTCCACTGTAGCGCCTACGCAACGCTGCAGTTGCACTTGCGCGTGTGGACGTTAGAGTGCTCTGATAGTACCCGATGCCACGCGCTCCCGTGTTCCCGCTAACTGTGATTAAGGTAGTACATATGGTAGCGAAGCTTCCATAGAAGCCCACGTGTCGAAAAAATGGCGGCTCATATGGCTTCGCTAGCGCCATCTATGTGTCGTGATAACATATCCGGCGGAACCAAAAATTAACAAAAAATGACGTCACTTCCGAAAAAAAAAGTGACGTCACTTTGGTGTGCTTTTCGGCGCGAAAATAAAATAGTACGAGAAACCGGAACTGCAGGCAAAAAGGACGTTCGTCGTTTTTGCCTGCAATCACGGTTTCTAAGAAGTCTATAACAGAGCTTTTTAGTCACACTAAAAAGTCTCAAAGAGTGCCAAGCTACGTTTGAAACTTTTTAGTGCGTCGTCCTTCTTGCCTAAAGTCTCGTTTTTTTTGGTTTTTCTTTCGTTTTGTTGAATCTACACCATCTCGTTTAGACCCTTAATTCTGCGCGAAAATCGTTCTCTTTTACGCAGCCGCCTTTTTTAGGCAGATCGCTTCGAGAATTTTTTTTTTCATCCCACAGAACTACTTTGAAAGAACCGCGTTTTGCTTTTTCCTTCAGCTTTTTCAGAAATATGGGAGCGGCTTAAAGGTGACTGACCTCACGAAAAAGTGGATAACAATACCGTTGCTCGAGTGTGTTAGCGTTAAAGTCACACAACAGTAATTCTAATGCAAGTCCAATGTTACACTAACATTTTATTCACATACAACTGCTTACAACCACTCAACCAGGACACTCATCAGAAGCATACAATCAGTATCTAGTTTTAAAGTAGAGGAAAACTAGTAGATGAATACATAAATCACATTATGACAGGATAACACATAACAGACTGTACAATTGGCTGCCTGTTCTGTGGGCATTGTCAGTTTATAGACAGCCATCAATATCTGATATTTTAAACTGTTTCGAGGAAAGCTGTGTTCAACACTTAAGAAAAAGCAGAAAAAAATAACAGCTGCTTTTTGCCGTTCTCGGGCAAGGTACGATCATCCAGAAAACGTTTTAACTTGCGTACGATGGTGCTGCGTACTCTGGAGCCTTCCGTGCACGCATAAATTATTTTGGATCCCTTTAGTACACTGCATGGCATAGTGGAGTGGTTTTTGGACCTTAAAACCAGAGGTTTGAATCTGTGACGAAACCACATGAGCAGTCTGTAACCCAAAACACTGCAAGCACCTTAATTGTCGCAATAACCTATTTTTCGAGAATTTCACAATTTGATAAAAATCGAAAGAAAATAAGTCATCCATGAATATGAAAGCATTAAATATTGCTCTTGATCGCGAAATTTTGCGCCCGCAATATTTTCTCGAAAGAGACACAATTCAAAATATCGAGCCCACGAAAATAAAGTATTTTACACCATACGAAAGGCTAGAAAAGCAAATACACTGCTTTGGAAATGTACTCTGTGTGGTCTCACGTGCTTAGCCTTTGCACTTGTTGCCCAGCTTGACACTTTGCTGATGCATCAACGAGTTCAGTGTGTTTTTTTTCCGTGCAAACCAGTGAAGTTTGACTTTAGCAAGCAGTGAAAAGAAATTGTCATACACATCGTGGTTACACACAGCAAGATACGTTTAGACCTCCTGATAAAAAAAAAAAAGGTCAGAAAGAGTACGCCCTATGCCCTCCTTTGAAATGAGGTTGTTGACGCTCACCTCGAAAAACACACTCGCAAGTCTCAACGAATGATGTGAAAGAAGGGAAGGAAACTGACAGGTTTCCTAAGTCCGAGTCAGCAGCGCCTTCCACACTCAAATACAGTAGCACCTACAGTAGTTCAAGTGGCGGGTTAAAAGCTAGGTAAAACCATAATTACCTGGGAGGTGATCGCAGAGCATCCTCAGAGACCTCATTGTCAAGCAGAAGCCACGAATGCAGTTTGCTGCCTTCTACATCCAAGTGCTTGCAGGTTTTTAAAAACTTCCATGCTTTCTTTGAAAAACTCCTCATGGACAGGGGCATTATGCAGTGCAGAGGCAAAGGGCGTCTTGGAAAATTTGTGCGAGCTATTTAGGTTGTCAAAGAGACGGCCGATTTTTTTCAACAAGTCTCGCTGTGTGAATAGCAGCAGCTGGCAATTGCTGGAACGTTAGAAATGCATATATTGCAGCAGTACAGTGGTTGCTAAACAATAGGGCCGCTAGTTTCACCGACATCTTTTAGCAGAACGTCAAATTAAAGTGATTCTCGTTCAGCTGGGGCATAGAACGGATCTCAAGTGTCCGGTCCTTTTCATGAGCTTCTTTTATGTACGAGGTTTTCACTACATGATCACAAACATTGAAGTAATACTTAAATAACACGTTTCTGGAGCACTTCAACACGTGCAGAGCATCAAAAAGGAAAAAGCGAGGTTTACCATTGACATATGTGTAAGGCCTCTCGGAAATTACAAGGCGTGAAAAAAGAGAGACGTTCTGGCTCCCCTGACCCCATACCACAGCTACTGGCTCCAGGCCAACATCCACAAGGACGGTGTAGCACTGGTAAAGAAGATCCTGTAGGACAATGGTAGTCGTGCCCTTATGAGCAAAAAAGTAGCGAAGTGGCTGCTTCCATGGTGTTCGGATTCTTTTTGCCAGAAACACAACAGCCGTGTTTGACATGTTTGCATCTTGCGCACCATTAATATGCTATTCAAGCCCTTCGAACCTGTCAGATGAGGGGTTGTCTGAGACCTCTTTTTTAATGTGCATCTCATCAAAGACTATGCCGCCTGCCCGATCGGCTCCTGAATAGGAAGTTGCTCGCCTCTTTAACCGCTCGAAAATGTCGGGGTAAAATGCAACTCTCAGTTGAACACACTGAAGCCACAGTTGCAGTGATCGGACTGGTGACAACCTAAGCAGTCGCCTACAATACTTACAGCCTTTTGGGCCATGAAAAAAAGGCCCAAAGCCAAAGCCTTGTTCTGGCTGCACCATCCTCGACCGAACCCGCTTACATCCGTCATCGTAAGCTGAGCCTCAACGAGTGCAGCGACGGCTGCACTCGTTGACACATGAACGCGGATACTCTCAACTACTTCAGCAACAGTCCTCATCTGACGCTGCCGTTGCAGCCTTCTTTGCAGCCTCTTGTTTCGTTGTTGGATCTGTCGTACCTTGGCTCTCAGTGTGTCCATCTTTCTCTTGTCAATGCGGCGGCCCTTGCTTCATGCTGCAAGGTGACAAATAACCCAGATCAGTAAACTCCAAGAATGTTTATAAATATGTAAATGGTAGCCAATAAGAACTTGCATTCCTTGTCAAGTTGTACAAGGTTTTTAAAACCAAGAACAGCAAAAAGTTTGATAACATACTAACATATTGGTTAGAGCGTCGATGATTATGACCCCATACTCCTGTAGGCCAAACCAGCACAGGTAAATTCGATCATCCTGGGCGATTTCATAATAAGCGCAAACAACGGTGCAAAGGAAGAGCGAATCGAAAGCTAAACAGTTCTATTACAAACACGCCACGCCTCCAGCCAGTGCAGTAGTGGGCCGAGCGTAGCTTTGTTATTTGTCAATGTGCGTATCCACCCAACCACGATAGAATTATGAAAGCTAATAACAGATAGGAAAATTCTTTACAAGGGGGGCATGGCATCAGTTAACACAACACAGCTGGCATCTCACTGACAGTAACAGATTCTCACCTTCGAGTGC
This sequence comes from Ixodes persulcatus, assembly GCA_013358835.2. Classification (NCBI taxonomy): domain Eukaryota; kingdom Metazoa; phylum Arthropoda; class Arachnida; order Ixodida; family Ixodidae; genus Ixodes; species Ixodes persulcatus. Next base: position 65,023 of record JABSTQ010010996.1, read on the forward strand.
TGTTAGGAAACCGATGCAGCGAGACGCCAGCCGCGCGGTCGTCTCTTCGGCGTCCTTCTACGGAGCAACGTCTCGTGTCATGACGTGCGGAGCTCACTGTCACAAAGGACGTTGAGCCCGTCGGACGTAGCAGCGTCCAACCGCACGAAGGCGACTGATCCTATATCAGTCTGACGTCACGCTCCCGCGCACGTAACTGGGGTAATCACGCTGAGCAAACAAAACTTTTCAAACTGTGTAAAGTACCGGTAGAACAATTTATAAATAACGTGGAGTCCTGAGAAACAACAAGCAGACGGATGTCAAAAGCCGGCCTTTTCGCGCAGCACGTGGTCTCTTCAAATTATCGCTATTACAAGCCAGCCTTGTTGCTTGTGGAGTCCAGAGGGCGCTAAGAACAAGTTAGTATATTATTAGTAAATAAGCTATTTCTGCTTTTTTCGAGGGCAATAAAGCTTATTTCAGATAACTAACAGTAATATAGAAAACATAAAAATACAACTTACTATAATTTAATATAATTTTATTTATATGTGGTTTGCCATAACGTCTCCTAGTCGCGCTTCAAACGCAGCGCAACCACGTGACCCTCTAGGTTGATGTCGCTGGCAATTTGTTTTGTACCGTGTTTTGGCCCAAGTTTCGCTACCATCTGTACATATACCTTGGAACAAACTCGAAGCCGCTGTTTTTCGCGTAGCGTGAAAGAGGGTTAAATCGCTTGCCACCAGATGGCAGGGTCAAGCAGAGTAATTGAAAGTAGCTAAGCTAGGTGGCGCTAGGTACCGCCAAATTCATGTCCTACAAAATATTTTTTATTTCTTCACGCCACCATTGCACTGTGGGGTCTTCGGGAACCTCTATTATACAAACATATAGACACATTACGCATCAGGTGAACATTCATTCAGCGCATGCACATACAAGGCACATACAAACATCAATACAACGGCACACTAAGCGATGTCATACCTCTGTGAGTATTTTGAATGGCTCAAGGAATGAATCTCTTAATAAAACGAAACGCTTGATCAGGCCGAAATTATTTGAAGGCCAATAAACCAAGCCGATCCAATGCGGTTCCAAACCATGAGTTTGTTTCCCCGCACGCCACTTCGTAGCCAGTTATTCTATTGTAGTGTTTTTTATTTTTTTATTTGTGCTGTTTGCACACGGCTGTAATTGCCGTCTTGAATTAATCTCTGTAAAGCGAATATTCACTCAGCTGGAAGTGATGCTTCACGGGCAGAGAGATTGCTTCTCGATCAACTTGAATGCACTCAAAGCCGCGACTTGCGGCAGGTGTTAAGTGTACGGGGCTACGCCGTGGCGAGCTCGAAAACTTCTAGCGCTCATCCCAGCGCGCCACTCGGAGGGAGGTTTCTCCAAGAACCGTAGTATATTTAAACAACAAAATAACGGGTAGCTTTTTTTCGATTTTACCTACTATTATTTTTTAATGCTAAAATTTCGCACTGTAAATATACGTATTTTCCGTCATAATTTAGTACCGTTCATTCCATTCCCCAGAGCGCAATCGCTCTCGGGGAGGAGACAACCGACAGTCACATTGGCCACTGTATGAAAGGAGCTTACTGTTCAGACCAGCGTTCCAACATGACTATCAGCACGTCGATCGATTGCACCTAATCCCTCAAGTGGTCTTAAACTCTTTAATGTGAAGCGGAACGTCAACCTGCGACACCCCGCCCCCTCCGATCACGCCCCGACCAGCGGCATCAATGCCCGACAATTTACGTCATCTCATCTTGTTGTTACACCACTGACACGCGAGCACACTGTCAAATCGCCGATAATTCCAGTCTTCCGTTCACAACGCACAACACTGCCATCACGATGTTGCTGGTATGTTGCTGACACGCAAAAATACAGAACCACGTTGATTGCCGGTTGGCACTCGGCATCGGAAAACAGAACCGAACTCAGCACGGAAGGCACCCAAACAGCCGGCAGCAAAACCTGCCAGCCTGTCTTGGACGCAGTTCCTGCGATTTCCATAACGTCGAAAACGTCGACACAGTTCCTCGTGGTTCCGCTACTGCAGTTCCGCGTGGGTCCCGCAATCCGGAGACGGCCAGCTTACCCAGTGCACGTTGCGCTGCTGGCACTGCTCCGGAACTTCGGCGTTACTACTGATTTCGTTTGCTCGTTTGATAACATTAGTGGTAAAAACGTCAATGCAACCGAAATGTTCTGCACGTTTGGACTAGAAGACGGTATTACAGGCCGCCTTCGCTGCCGTTGAAGCTCAATCAACTCAACAACATTTATTAAACAACGTGCTCGACGTGGTCGAAAAACGAAACTGAAAGAAGATGAGTCGGGAGCGCGAAAGCTTTCTCCCGTCTGCCTGGAAAAGGAGAAAAACTTGTCGTTCCTCCCCTCTTCTCGTGTCCGCTTGGGGGCGCGTCAGTAGAAGGGAGGAAAACGCGCCGTTGCTACCTTTTTCCTCCATTTATTCTTAAAATGTAGCTCTCAAGTTTTGCAGTGCACCTGGCCTGTCAAATCGAATACTTTTAGGTCACGTTTTAATTGTGTGTTATGACACTCTTTCACTGTGCTCACGAATGCCACGTGAAAGAAATAACAAGAACATAAAAGCTGAAATTACTGTAGATTTAGTTTATTGTCTTTTTTAGTACTCTCGATCGCTTTTTACCGCACATCAACATACGCTAAGAGACGCTTGTATTAAACCGTCGCTCGCGCATGATGGAACGCCAGAACGCCGCTTTCATGGCCGAGTCTTGCGAGCGTCGTGAAAGTTTGCAGACGATAGAGGAATATCAACGGACGAAGGCGAAAACGGATGCCGACACGCAGCGTTCACATCCGCGTCCTTCGTGTGCGGACACCAGGCTATGGTGGCAAGACTATACTCCGTTTCACCTTATGTTGTATCGCAGCGAAGGCCAGAAGCGCGAGCTCATAGCGTTGGCAACTGCCCTTAATGCGCGAGAGCTTATGCCGACGAGATGTGCCCTGAGCAAGGAGCTTGCGCTTGTAGCCTTTCCTGCGGTACATCATAAGGTGAAACGGAGTATTGACGCGCTGGATTTCGGAAAGGAGAGACACCAGCCTTGTTAGAGTGTTTGGCCGAGCACCCAAGCCAATCCAGTAGTAATGGGCGGGGAAACTGATTTGTGGGAGGGGCTTAGAGCTGTCCGTGACCTCCACTAAAATAGCGGCTAACAACGTAAATATTGCGCGAAATATTTTTTTTTTTTTTTATCTCGTGGAAATATTACGAAAAAAAAACGTATCCTATGCTGCTAAAAAAAAAAAAAAAACTACTTCGTGAGGAAAACAAAAAGGTAAATGTTCACATTCTTAAAGTGGTTATTGGTTCGCTCATTTCCAATGCGCCGTTAGCTGCGAGAGAGAGAGAGGAGGAGACAAGAGCGCGCGGGGATGTCAGAGGGCCGTGCTCTGGTTCGAAATTATTTTGGGAGGACACAACGTTACTAAAACACTCAGTTCGAAGACTCACCCTTGAAACCAAGACCGCTCACGTCTAAAGCCCCTCTATCCTGGGAAAAGTGTCGCCATTCATTGTTGTACAAATGCTCGAGGCACGTGCCGCGCGCCACTTCTGGGAATTTCATGGCGTCTGAAATCTAGCTCAGTGCTGAACTGTGCCGCCATGATCTTCCCAAGGGCTGCACGTTGCGCGTGCCTCGTGCATTGACGAACCCTGCGCTACTTTCTCACGTCCACCGAGACCAAACTGAATTAAAGTCCCTATATCTGGGAATAGTGGCGCCATTCATTGTTGTAGAAATTCTGGAGGCACGTGCCGCACGCCACTTCTGGGAAATTCATGGCGTCTGAAATCTATCTCAGTGCTGCACTGTGCCGCCATGACCTTCCCAAGGGCAGCACGTAACACGTACCCTCGTGCATCGACGCACCTTGCGCTACTTTAAACTGAATACGATTACAACGCCGCCCTCTAGCGGCGAGTCAAAGCATGAAAATTGCTTTATATAGCTACTGCAAGATGGCACCGCGAGATGGCGCCATCTAGAGTAACTGTATATAAACTTTATATGCTCCGCTTGCGGAGCAGAGTGTCGCAATCGTGCTCCCAGGTCGGCCATATTGAATCCAAGGCCGCACTGCGGGAAGCGACCGTCGCTTCTGCAAGTGGCCCGGATGCGCGGAAGGAGTGGCTGTGAGGAGGCGTGCTTCGGTGTGCGGACCAGAGAAGATGTAGCGTGGCGACACGCCGTGCGTGCGCAGTCGTCTCGTCATTTGTCTCCTGTTTCTCTGAGTGCTTTCAGTAGAATGTAGTAGCCGACAAAAACACCGTCCGTTCGCAAGCCATAGCTACGTATTGTTTTCTGGACCGAGGTGCCCGGATGCGCCACTCGCGTATCACTCCGCGAGCGTCGCAGGCGCGAGCAACGCGATCGTCCTCCGTGTCGTTTTTTTTCTAGACATTGAAAACATGTTTTAAAACATCGCCCGTGTCATCAAACTACGCGATTAGACTGCATCCAGTGGCTACACATAATCATGAATGGCCAAGGAACCTTTTAGTACGTTCTATTATTCGCAACTTCCACGCCCTATATAGGGGGCGCACTGGTGCCTATCAAAATGGCTGTCATCTGGATGATCGTCGAAGAACAGCAGTACGAGGCTGGGTCTGTGACGCGTAAGTAATTGTAGTCTTGCTATATGCCAGCAGTATTGAGCCTTGCTTTATTTTTTTTTTCACGTCAGGAACGTGTAGGCAAGCATTATTATTATGAGGCCAATTATCCAGGAGCTAGGGAGTCCGATTCACACACCGCGGTACCACCATCGCTGAAACTTGCGAACGGTGTAGGATGTATAATTCGCAAACGAAAAGCGAGAAATATGCTCTGCCCGAAACTCGGCACCTGCAAAGTAGGTTTCCCGCATGAAGTTTGAATCCAGCTCGGCGCACATCACCGCTTCTCCGCCATTACGGAGTAGCCGGCAAATGGAAAAGCAGCGCGATACTCTTGCTCTGCAAGCAGAGCCTACACGGTTACTCTAGCACTTAAAGCCCCACCTGCCCTTGAGCGAGTTGAATTGAACCTGAAAGCCAAGTACGGGTTGGGGCCACGTCTTCAAAGCTGGCTCTTATGACAGTTTCATAACTGAATTGTTCTATTAACGTTGGGTAGACCTGAAGCTAGCTGCTTTCGTCTCCGATGCACTAGTCGAACGTGTTCGAATGCGAGAGCCGAACGCCGGCGTTTCGCGTTCTAACGAGCTCGACGAGTGCAGTAGAGACAAAAGCAGTTGCATTTACGTCCTTCCACTAATCATTCAAACCTGGGTTTCTTCATGTGCGCTTTACTTACTGTTATGACATATCACCAGTTTGTTCCGAACGTTCATATATTTTTTTGTTGTTCTGGAGCGCCGTGAAAGAGCGTCTCTCTCCACGCGCTTTTGGTGTTAATTGTGCTTCGGTGGCATTGTGTTTTCTGCATTGCCTATTTTTCCTCTGAGCGTGTGCCGTCTATATTGGGTACTACAAATAATGTCATCAACCTAAACAGAAGGACATTGACATTATTCAAACCAGAGCTCGCAGCTCCGACGTCTCTGCACGCTCTTGTCTCCTCCCCTGACTCAGTTTTCTCCGCAGATAATGCTCTCCGTGGATACGTTATTTTTTATATTATATTGCAAGCTTCCAAGAATACGTTAAAAGCCTGCCCATTTCTCTACTTACTTGAATTCGCCTTTCCACCGTCTTAGTGGTCATGTTTGTCGTAGAAGTGATTCTGATTTCAAAAAGTCCGTAATACTAAACCTATTCTGTAGAGAAGTTAAATTTACCGTATTAAGAAAATTAAATATAGCGTCACATAAAAAAAAAAGATTATTTCAAAAAAACGTTTTGTTTAGCCAAAGTTTAGCATTATGTTCTTTCCAGTTTTTGAGTGTCCCTATTAGAAAAAATATATGTGAAGCCTACTAGGATTCCCTGTAAGAGCCCGAAAACATTTTAAGATATCTTGAAATGTTAATGGGCCCACCAGGCTCCTCAATAGGTCCCTGGGTCCCACTAAGATATTTTTTTAAGAGGTGCGCCTTCCTTCAGGATTGTTCTAAAAAGGTCTGTGTGGCCTCTCAGGGACGATATAAAGGGTCTGTGAGGCCTTTCAGGGCCGTTCTAAAGGGCCTGTGACCCCACCAGACATAATCAGGAGGACCTCGCAGAATTCATCCAAAGACTGTAGTGCGTAAACGTGCTGTGTTCATCGGCAGCACGCATCGGTGACGCGAGTGCGTTAACATGTTGTGTCGCTCTATATATTGGTTCATTTTGTAGACGCAGTTGGAAGCAAATATTGCTTTGATCGAGATTCATTCCGTGCAAACGATGCATAAATATTTCCGCCCATTGAGAAAAGATAGAAGTCTATCGAGTTATCGAACGATCTCGCCCCAAGAATTCGGCGTTGCGAGTTGGCCACGCAGCGGCTCAGCCGCGCGCCCAAGAACAGAGTAAACCGAGCCGGTCCTAAATGTAAGACTTATATGCGACGCACAGCAGACTACAGCGGACTCAAACGTATTGCTTATTTTTACTTACATTTTCTAGCACCGTTTGCGTGTAAACAGCGTTTCAATCTTTACAAATTCAAGGCCCACCAGCCCGTGATTGTTGCTTCAGATACTTAGCGTTGAAAATGCCATTCATTGAGAAGTTGCAAGCATAAGATCGCGGCTTCCAAACGTGCCTTCAGGCGGACGAAGCGAACGCCGCGCACTCCGAAGATCGCTCCGTCTCTTTGGTATTGGGGCGGCGGGTTTTTGACGAGACGACGGCCTCCGGAATGTACCGTGCCCTGAAAGCGAAGTGGTCTGCTTTTCCCAGCGTGCGACTGGGAGGGGTGCCCTGAAAATTAGAGTCGCCATGAGATCCCCGAGTCCCTAGAAGAAAGGAAGGGATTGGTCAATATGCTTCCAGTACTAGTGTTGCCAATTTAGTGGTCCTCTCGCTAAACGTACCGGCTTTTGGTTCTATTTAGCGCGATAAATTATTGTTTTGCGGGCGGCGGGATTTTTAGCCGGTTTTATGTACTATTGGCGTTTTTTTTAGAGATATAAATGTTTTCTACCGATTTACTGTCAACTATGCACCTGTCATGTCCATAATCAGCCACAGTTGTCTTTCAACGAGCTTGAGTAAACTTAGAGCGGTAAACCAGCGGCCAAAAATGTCACCCCCCCGGTTGCCGCCATCTTGACCGTTTGCCACATTAGTGATCATGTGACTCTAAGATGGCTGCGCCCATAGGTGCGCCAAATCAGATTGGCCAGATTACGATAAGCAGGGCCGCTGTCCAAACTTTACTTGATCTTGGCGTTCGAAAACCTCCCCCCGTCCAGTTTTTCTATCAGTCTTGTCACGTGACATCATCCGCCGGAGTAACTCGGATCCATTCGAGTAAGATTGGAACGCAGCCCCAGAGGGCCGCCTCTGCTTGCCGTGATCTGGCCATCTGAGCTGGCCCACCTCTGGGCGCAGCCAGAGCCGTATATTAGGAGAGTTTGGACAATAGGCGGAGCAAAGGCCGCCGCCAGCGCCGAATATTCCCCCCACGCTTAGAGCGTAAACTAAATTTGTGACACAGCGTCGACCAATCAGGAGACCTCTACTCCATCTCACAAATGTCGACAGTGAAGACAAAGGCACAGGCGCGTGAGCATAGCTCAGCGAAACGCTATTGTTTGTACGAGACCTCGTGCATAGGAGGCACTTTCCAAAGCCACGCGCTCGTGCCCATGCCTTTGTCTGCACTGCTAGAACAGCGTCCTGAGACTGGCTGAAAGAAAGCAGTGCAAAGGGTGGGGTGCGCGAGCGCCTTGAGACGCGGAGTTCCGCTCGGCACGGCTCAAATTATACTTCGTTTCACTTTACCTGCGAGCGAAGCCAAAGCTAGAAGCGCGAGACCAGCGCTTTTTGCATTTCTCCCCAGCTCGCGCGTTCGAGCAAAGCCTGAACGCACGGAGCTTCCGTGCTCACGCTTCCAGTTTTGCCTTCGCTCGCACATAAGGTGAAACGAAGTATAGTCGTGGCACAAATTTAGAGCACGCGACCACCGCTAGGGGCTGTTTCGCGGCCTGTGGTTGGCCCGAGATGCTCGCCTATTCAAACCAATGTATGGCCAAACTCTCTCAATAAACGGCTCTGGGCGCAGCCATCTTGACGTCACGTGATCACTAATGTGGCAAACAGGCAAATTGGCGGCAACCGGGGGGGGGGGGGGGGGGTGCCATTTCCGCTGCAGGCCTTGGGTTGCGGTTTACCGCTCTAAGGTGATACTCAAGCTCGTTGTTTTCTTTGCTTACTCTCAGTAATGTTCTGATTTGTGAGAATAACGCCTGTGACGTCATAAAAACATTAAGGCGTCGAATATCGGAACATGCCTCCCAGTTTTGTGCGCGCACGTTTGAACAGCGTGAATGTTCCAATGTTCCTTTGACGTTTTTGTGACTGCTTCGTGAAATGGGCCCGGTGAAGTACGCTCAAAGGTTTAGAAAAGACTGACTACAAGACCCCAAAGACTGGCTACAAGACCCCAAAGACTGGCTACTGGAGGTTCCTGGTGATAGCAGACGAGCCTGCTGTCGCTATTGCAGAACAGAACTATCTGCGAAGCACGCGGATTTGGTAGCGCACGCAGCAACGAAGAAGCATGTTTCGGCCGCTATACCTTTCTCCTCTGGCAGGCAGACGACTCTACGTGTTGAACGGAAGTCTGACCAGTCACGCACTTCCCTTGCCATGTTTGTATGCGCTCACTCCGCAATTTTGGCTTCAAATCACCTGGGTGAACTGTGGCGTGGCGTGACAGATTCCTAGTCAAAACAGAAGGAAAGCTTCCTTTCAGATGATATTGATGTGATATATACTGTTATTATACCTTTGTGGAAGAATTGAAGAAAAATTTGTTAAGAACGTATTTTTGCGTTGTGTATTGGATTTAGTGGTTTTTAGGGTTTTTTCGGGATTCCGACTGCATGTTTTTAACTTTTGAGTTGGTAACACAGCCGGTGGGAACGGTCTTTAGTCGCCGGGAAAGTCCTTGTTTCTGTTGGCTGTTGACGCTCGCTCGTTCGTGGAAGAAGTGGTCACACCACAGGACGATGGGCAACGGCTGCCTTTGTGGGCACGCCAGCGATCCAGGTGAGCTTGTGTGAAGGCGCTGTTTGTGCGAATAAGTTGGTGCATTCCTGCGGCGTCTTTCCTCGGCAGGTTCCTCGGGCGTCTGGGCGGTATGGGGCTGTTTTCAATATCTGGGTGGCGCACACGGATGGCCCTTCTCTCCAGGATTCATGCGTCCGAGAACGCAGCCATGCTGGAGGTTGGGCAAGCGTCGTCACCCTGGGCCGAAGCCGGCAGGCGATCCGCCTCCTCATTCCCTCCAATGCCGCAGTGGACCGGCAGCCACTGGAAGGCTTGTCTCCATCCTTGGCGCTGCAACATGATCGCCGCTCTTGCCACCTCTTCGGTGAGCGGTGGTGCACTTTCCAGGTTGGCGAGCTGAGTCAGAGCCGCCTTCGAGTCGCTCAGGATCACCAGGTGGCCGGGCGCACTATCTGCTCCAGCCAAGGACAGTGCCCGGCGAAGCGACGCCAGCTCGGCCGTCGCCGAGCATGCAAAGGAGAGGCGCTCCGCTGCTCGCGCTCCGTTGCTCAAGCTCCAAAGTCTGTCGACACTGCTGCGGCTGTTACTGTGCGACTCGTCCGTGTAGCATCGAGCCCATTCCTTGAAGCGCTCTCTGTGTTTCGGGCCCTCGAGGTCGGCGTTGAGTTCCACACTGAGTGGTGCACCTGCTCGGTTTTATTAGTTGAACTACCGTGCGTCTCAGGAATTTGCCCAGCGGCATTGTAAGTACCTCGAAATATATTTTATTGCGACAAACAACACGGTTGTTCCTATATGGTCTGATCACTTTTGTCTGCAGCTGCTTGCGGGTTTGAGTAAACGCTTTGCATACATTTTGGTCTGTGGCGTCTTTCCGGAACGCTGCATTTCTAAGTTGTGTTGGGTAAGGGGTAAGTAGGCTGAAGGCGTAAAGTCTGAAGTCTGAAGTGCTCATTGATGCCTGGAGGGCTAAAGTCTGAAGTGCTGAAGTCTGACGCTTTGGAGGTCTAGTAGAATCCTATAACACATCAGGGCTGAAAGGTCTGAAAGGTATTTTCAATAGGGGTGTATTTTATTTTATTCTTAAAAAGGCCCGTCATTGCGTCCACGATTAGCCAGCAATCTTTCATATAAATCGGGCTGTGTTTCAGCATTACTTCACTACAGACTACGTCGAAATGAGATAGCACTTTTTTGTCTTAGATTGCATTGCTTGTTGATTATTAAGGCTATATTCCGCTGATTGTATTATGTGGAGCACTACTGTGACAAATTCAGTGCTGTTCTTTGTCGGCCTCTCGTTTATTCACGCGACCTTCCGTTGTTCGAGCCTTCATACAAACCCTTAGGAACCTTCCATACCAACCTCTAGCCACCGATGGATTTTTTTGCTCCGGCGTCCCTTTGGCACATCGAGCACTATCCTACTCAGCACATCGATGCTTCTGTTCAGCGACACCTCAAGTGCGTATAATACCACGTGCATGTCCGAGTCGGCAGCGCTCAAAACTCCCAAAAGAAAGATCTTGGTTTGAATTCCGCGTGCATATTTTTTATCTTTGTATTCGCCGGTACTTTTCAGTTATCTCATGCTCAGTCTGCTCCTTTCGCTCACGAGGCATTGTGTAGACTGAGTCAAATTCATGGTGTAACTTATCCGGTGACCCGCCTCTGCGTGAAATCATAGGAGGGGGTGGCCTGATAAAGGAGAGGAGGCAAAATAATTTCGTGTTAACATTTCAATTTTCTCGGGGGATACATTTTGTTACCTTTTGTTCTGCTACTCTTTTGTCTAACTGGGAAACGTACGTTGTATTTCTCATTAGGAGTATATTTAGTTTTGCATAGGAAATGGCTTTTTGTAACTCTCAGTTTTGTCTTTAGGACTGCTTTCCAACGTTCAAAATAACAGTCGTTAGTACTTGCATTGCCTGTTTCTGGAAGTGTTTGATTGGTTGGGGATTGAACCGCCAAGACTGTCCTACCTAGTTTCACGCTAGACCTATCGGTCGCCATAGGATGTTTTCAGGCAATTGATGAACGTCTCACTCATCTCTTAAACCCTCTGCAATATTTCGTTGTAAACCAGCACCATCCACTACAAGGCTCCATTTTTTGCTTCTGGTTTTGCCATTTTCAGGTCAAATTACCAAATACCGGTAATGAAAAACCAAATATGTCAAATGAAAATAATTATGAAAAGAAACATACTATATATTATAGATTATAATTGCTTCACTGATGCATATCTTCTAAATTCTTTATTCACTGGGCAGAGCACTCGAGCTGTGGAAATGTTATTTGTCGTTTGCTTCTTATCACTAGTATAAGAAACTTCCTGCATTCGCGGCGGAATGCTTATTACTTATGTGTCATTTAATGAGTAGAGTTTACATCTGTTGTTGGTATCATTAGCGTTAATGTTGGGTTTTGCTCTCATGAACCCGAAGGCAATCTGCAATTTGGTGCCGAAGGTGCCCTAGGTCCCGAAAGTAAAAAAAGGCAGTGATCGCAGCTCCAATGCAGGCGTCCACATGACAGAAAACTAATATAATGAACATATACTCCAACACTCCGCTTGAGTGGATTATTAGAAGCATAGGCTGTAGGTCTCCTAATTTTGTTTTTAGGAATTCGGTATTGCCCACTTTTTTTAGTTTGTTTTGTTGCACACAAAACGCTGCCCTGCGTGACTGAGCCATTAGGTACAGCCGCCGGCCAAAAACTGCGCGTGGCCGGTTAATATTTATTAAGCTATTTTTGTTCCTAAAGCATCATTGCGTTCGTGCCAAATAAAATCACAACCTGCAAAAAAAAAAAAGGAAGAAAGAGCTTGCTTAGGATGTTGTTGAAGTGCATTAACGCATCTCTTTACTTTCAAGGTTTTTTTTTAACCTATTGTTTTACTTTCATGACGCACAATTTTAAGATCTGAACAAGATTGTAGTCACCCGTAAAACAAGCAACAAATGAGCATGGAAGGCTACCCTCTAAGTAAGGTACATAATCACGGTCTCAGTCGCATAAGTGTTTTCCTGCCTTATTTATTAATAGTATGGCAGGGCGACTTCAATATATCAAAGGCTAAAGAGAGCCTAGAATTTAGCTAGTTGAGTTATTATTAGAAATGCCTTCGACTAAATTTGTTTAAGAATATACTTAAATTCACAACATCAAATAAAACAGAGATATAACTTTACCCGCCGCATTACATATCGCAGCGAGCAGACGACAGATATGTCGTCGTCTGCTCTCTGCACCTATTGTAACATAGCTTCAGAAGTTACAACCAACCCTAACTTAATTGTATGCGAACACGTCCGCCGTTAATGCTAAAATGCTTAATGGTCTTTTTTCTTACCGAATAAAAATTACGTTTTGAAATTTCACCAGGTAAACTCCAACACCCATATCCACATTCCGTAAAAGTGTGACCTTTTCATGTGCAGGCGAAGAGTAGCGGCTCGTTCTACAAATCCAGGATTTCTTGTATGAACTTTATTATATATCAACATGCCCTCGCAACAATATCTGTACCACAGGGGGTGATAGCATCGTTTGTTAGATTCATTACTTTGCACGAGCTCAAGCGCAAGGTGACATAATTTAAGAACCATCCACGCGCAACTTTAGCTCTAGTTTTGCGAAAAAAAAAGCACTGTGAATATTGCGTGTTTGTCCCGAGGACGATATTTAACAGTGCATGTGCCTTTATTTTAATGGTTTTCTTGGGATACCCAACCGATAAAGATCAAGCATGTTTACTTGTATAGTATCAAACTCTAACGAATTTAGATGCACGAGCTCTTAAGGTTGAAGGCTGTTCGCATAGAATCACTTACTTCCCAAGTTGTGACCTCGCACATAAAAGAACAATAACATATAAAGCGTCTATGTTTAGATAGCATGATGTCGATATGTCTCTTTATAGCGACACGGGTGCATTTTTTTCAATTTTTATTTTCAAATTAAGTCATACGAAATAGAGAGCTAGCCCACAAAAGCAGCATTCTGCTCGTATGTGGGGCCAGGCGACCAGATAGAATACATGTTGTTACAAAAAAGAAAACAGAAAACACTCCGCAGCACAAAAAAAAATGAAAGAAACACAAAATTAGCAACACAAATAAATACAAAAAGGAACACCTTAGAGCATGAAATATTGGTGCTTATAGTCAAGTCTACTCACGAAACCATAAAATAAAAGTACGAAATATCTCCAACGGTCAGGCTACGATATCTACAGCTCAGATGCTTGACACCAATTCCTTAGTTTCCCTTTTTGTACCCTAGTGGATTCTATATTCATAAGGGACTCTGGGAGTTCGTTAAATAATGAAGGAATGTAATGATTTCTATTTTTCTTTCCATACAGTGTGTATATTTTCGGAATGACGTATCTTTCAGTACGTCTCAAATCTCTATTTTTATTTACGGTAGTTTTGTAGGAATTACTGAAATAATTATTTGTTATTGCTACGTATGTAAAAAAGTTTAAAAAAAAAACAGGATGCCCAGCTCGTTAGCTTTCTCTTGAGTTTCCAATGCTCGATATGAAGTTCCATATGATATCTTGTTTACTATGTCTTTTAGTATCCTATCTATCGCTCTTGTTTTGTATTCTGAACAATGACCGTACAGTGTAATACCGTACCGTTATGCAGCTTCCGCCAACGATTTAAACACAAGTAATCTTATCTTCAAGCTGCACATACTTTTGAGTTTATACCAATACTCAGATATGACTCGTAGTTTTTTTTATAACAGATTCCACGTGCGCGTTCCACAGCATGTGTTCGTCAACAAAGACGCCTAAATATTTAACTGAACTGTCGTATGTTAAAGGTTTACAGCTACAATCCAAACACTGTACCGAGTGCAAGCAAATATTTTGAGATATTACAATCTGTTTGTGCGGATTTCGAAAAACACATCAGTTTCGTTTTTGCAACATTCACAGAAATAAAATTCGCAGCAAACCACCTAATTATCATATCAATGTCTCTCTGAAAAACAGAAATTGCTTCATCATACTTTTCATGTGGTAAAACTAATACGGTGTCATCGGCGTATTGAAACATTTTTGACTGAATGGGCAGAAATCCTAACCCATTCATATAAATGCTTTGCAGATGAAAACACTAGCAGGTGGCGTACGACTACTAGCATGGCACATTTGATGTTCATCAAGCAGTAAACGTACTGATAACAGACTGCACGCTGTTCGAGGCGGGGCTTAGGCCGCACGTCCGGGAGCTTCCTGGCTCGTGACGACGACCATTCCCCGAAGTGAAGAACCCAGGGGTCCCGTGGAGGTGGGAGAATTGGTAACGTAACGAACGGTTTAATTACATGGTAGCGATACAGTCGTCAAATCCAAGAGAACAAATGGAGCTCTCACGCCCCGCCTTATATAGGGGTCCGTTTTCTCCCTCTCTCTCCGCCAGGGCAGCAGGTGCGACAGCCACGTGCTTTGCAGCTGGGTCCGTCGCGACGCAGTCAGAAATGAGTCATAGCCAATGTTCTCCGCAGTTAGGCCAGGCCTCTCTCCCCTTCCGGAGCGCACGAACCCACACGCACACACACACACGTCCCGTTGACGTCACGGACGCGTTGAGACACGTTTTGGGCAGCCTTCGACAGGTGGGCGTCAGTCCTGAACACGTCGGGACTCGTTTTGGGACTAGTTTCCGTAGCGTTGAAACTCGGAAGAAGGTTGCCGAAGGTTCCATTCTTAACAGCCCCTCCGGGGCCAGGGAAACCTCGAATGGCCGGTGGTACAATCGCTGGCCTGAAGAGGTGGGCTTGGAGAAGGCCTTGAGAAGACGCTGCAAGCACCAAACAAACTCCCAAACCTCTCACAACGGAGGCATCAGCGGAAACGTCCCCCACAACACCACGCCACACCGCAGTCAAACGCTCGGAATTCGCCAAAGACCCGCCAGACTGGATTACGGATTACCAAAATTTGGTACAATTCCGGGTATCGAGACCCCCTGTCGCCAAAAAAACTCACTTTTCCAACGAGGTCACTAAGAACAAAAGACAAAAGACAAAAACTTTTCGCAATTTGTGAGGTCATTTTGGGGTTTCAACGAAGTGCCCCCACTTAGATCCTCATTCCCGTGGATGACGAAGACCTCTGAGATCATCCCTACGATTTTTCGTGATGTCAGAAAAATCTGCTCAACCCATCGGCATTGCCGTTAAATTTGCCTTTTCTTTTTCTTACGCTGAAGTCATAGTGATCGATTTTCACGTGATTTCTAGACGTGAAAATGCGGTCCTTATAGCGCCGATAAAACAATCCGCTTCTTTCGTTCCCCGTCACATTGGTCCTAGCAATCTCCTGAGCTGTACAGCGAAACCCTGACACACTAGGGTCGCTCTTCTGCTCGACTCTGTCTACTCGTAGCAGAGGACCAACGTTACGCGACGCCGGAGCTACGAGAGATCTTTCACTGATCCCGTCTTCCTCCGCCTTTTCCGCCGGCGCGTTGGGACGGCGTACGCTTTCTAGTGCTACGAGGTCAGGCTGTTCTACAACCTGGTCCCTCTCATCCCGGTTTTCTACCTCCAACTCTGGGAGTGCTTGCTCCCCGTCAGCTGCCTCTGGCTCTGGATCACTCGTCAACAAAGGGGCGACCTGACGCGATTTGGACCTCGTACACGACTGAACTAGCCCTTCTCCCAGTTGTTGACCCCTTTCGCGCAGCAGGAAATCTGACCGGTTAGAAAACAAATAAGGATATTCCAACGGGACTGTTTGCGAGACAGCCGCCTCTGTCACTAGCTCTCCGAACGGGCCAGTTATCCTTACCGTCGCCATAGGCAGACAGACACTGTGCTTTTCAAGCAGCTGCTTGATCCAAACTACCTTTCCGGTAAAATCGGATGTCGTTACATACGACGGATGAACAACGTCCATCGTCGCTGCACTGTCACGAAGCACCCTGCACGGCTTTCCGTTTACCTGGAGCTCGTGAAGATAGGGACGAAGGAGCTTCAGGTCCTCGTCACTACCGTTCACGTACGAGAACACCACCCGCGGTTTCTTACATCTGGCCGCTGTGTGTCCCGGCTCCTGACAGTTGTAGCACAGGAACGGCTTCCTTGCCTCGAACTGCCCTGTTGGGCTTTTCCGCGCCTCGTCTCCGTTCGAGTGTTCTGCGCTCTTTTCTGGGACCTTTTGTCCTGCTTCGGGCTTCTCGGGCCCGTTTTCTCGCGAGCCGTTACCCTGTCGGAAGGTCTTGCGCTGATCGCTTCGGCCGGATTCGCTTTCCTCTCCGCTCAGCTTTCTACGCGTTGCGTACTCTTCGGCTAGCTCAGCGGCCCTTTCGACAGAGTCGACTCCCACCCTGTCCTGCACCCAGAGCTTGACTGACTGCGGAATGCTACGAAAGAACTGTTCGAGGCACACACACTCGACTACCTTGTCTCGGCTTTCGTACACTTCCTCGCTCTTCAACCATTCTATCAGGTTGGTTTTAAGCCCGTACGCGAATTCCGAGTAGCCCTCGCTGCTCTTTTTGGATGCGTTTCTAAACCTTTGACGGAACGCCTCGGCAGAAAGGCGGTACCGCTTCAAAAGGCTGGACTTCACCTTGTCGTAGTCGTCCGCGTCTTCAGCACTAAGGCGCGCGACAACCTCTGCAGCCTCACAGGGCAACAGAGTCAAAAGCCGCTGCGGCCACGTTTCTGGGGCGAAGCTCAACTTCTCACATGTCCTCTCAAAGTTAACTAAGAATAGGCCCACGTCTTCCCCAACTTTAAACGGCTGCATGAGCTTCTTCATTTGATACGACTCGGTCTCACTTGCTCGTACCGGAGCCCCAACTCTACTGTTCTGCGAGTTTAATCGCTGTTGTTCAATTTCGAGCTCTAGCCTTTTCAGCGCTCGCTCCTCTGTCGCCGCAGCCTGCGCTCGTTCCTCTCTCGCTGCAGCCAGTTCCCGCTCTCGTTCCTCTCTTGCTGCAGCCTGTTCCTCTTTCGCTGCAGCCTGTTCTCGCTCTCGTTCCTCTCTAGCTGCAGCCTGTTCCTCTTTCGCTGCAGCCTGTTCTCGCTCTCGTTCCTCTCTAGCTGCAGCTTCGCTCTTAGCGTTCTGAAGCAGTTCCCACGCAATTTTAATTTCCTCTGCTTCCGCGCTCTCTGAAATCGCTTTACTGATCTCAGATTTCTTCATCTTTTGCTCCACCTCCACACCCAATTCTTCACATAAACAGAGTAAATCTGTTCTCAGTAACCTCATCAGATCCATGATCGCTGCTCTTTAGCTTTGGCTTTGCAATAAAACTTGTCGCGAGGTTGTACACAAACCTAGCGCACGAGTCAAACACTAAGGATTCCCAGCAGTTCAAAATTAATTACCCATAATCTGAAGCCTGGCGAATCTCAAAGCAAAGTCCAAACGCTCACCCGCAGATGTAGCACGATGTCGCATGGTCCGATCCCAACCGCTGCCAACCAGTTGTTCGAGGCGGGGCTTAGGCCGCACGTCCGGGAGCTTCCTGGCTCGTGACGACGACCATTCCCCGAAGTGAAGAACCCAGGGGTCCCGTGGAGGTGGGAGAATTGGTAACGTAACGAACGGTTTAATTACATGGTAGCGATACAGTCGTCAAATCCAAGAGAACAAATGGAGCTCTCACGCCCCGCCTTATATAGGGGTCCGTTTTCTCCCTCTCTCTCCGCCAGGGCAGCAGGTGCGACAGCCACGTGCTTTGCAGCTGGGTCCGTCGCGACGCAGTCAGAAATGAGTCATAGCCAAGGTTCTCCGCAGTTAGGCCAGGCCTCTCTCCCCTTCCGGAGCGCACGAACCCACACGCACACACACACACGTCCCGTTGACGTCACGGACGCGTTGAGACACGTTTCGGGCAGCCTTCGACAGGTGGGCGTCAGTCCTGAACACGTCGGGACTCGTTTTGGGACTAGTTTCCGTAGCGTTGAAACTCGGAAGAAGGTTGCCGAAGGTTCCATTCTTAACAACGCCCATACAATGTTCAGTTAGATCAAAGCGTCCAGAATCCTGGATTCTGCAGCGCGAGATATAGCTCCACGTGCTTTGATCTATGGTGAGCTAGCCCAGTCGGTTACCACCATAACAATATTTAGTCTCAAAATAAGTATAGCTTTTCAGTAAAGAGCACGCTAAGGTTGCAGCTCGTATCAATAGTTCCTCACTATAGTCGGTGACAGGTCAAGAACAAAGTGGACGCTCCTCCCCACTCTTTCCACTCACGCAGAGCGAACGTTGCAAAGGAGGCGTCCTCCTCTCCAGCGTTCGCTCTGCTAATGTGGAAAGAGGTGGGAGGAGCCTCCACTTCGTTCTTGACCTGTCACCGACTATTATCCCCGAGAGCGAACACAAGCGTCGCTGCTGTCGCCGCGCCCTGATTGGGTGAGGTGCACCGTGACGTCAGGAAGAGGACTCCGCTCCGCGATCTCGCATCGGCTCGCTTCCCAGCACCGGTTTCTTGGTTTGGCCTTGTGTGCCGCAAGCACTTCGAGGAGCTGGACCTCGTTTACCCGGTGTACAAGACGTTGAGTTAGGCCAATATAAACGTGCTTCTGTACATTTTATAAGCCTGCTTGTCCCTTTTACCTTTAAAATTGGGTTACAAATCCCGAAAGCTATCGGCGGAGGCGATTCCGCCGATGAACCTCCCCCTCCCTACACGACAGAAGGCAATTTTGCGAGGGGTCGGTGAAGCGGTGGCGCAAGTGTTTCAGACGCTGGAATTCTGTTCCTTGCATGTTCATGATTTAGGACGGTATTACATCCCGCTTTCAAGGCATTCGAAGTGGAATTTATATCATGGGCCTTTGGGTGGTCGGAAAATTAGCTCGCGACCCCGACTCTGCGCTGCTACTCTGCATGCGCTGGTTCGCAGATGTTTTAAAGGCCCTGCGTCTGATGATCTTTGAAGTGCTCGTGGAACAGGGGTGTTTTACATAAATGTAGCTTCTTCGTGAATTAATTATATAGTTTATACACCTATGCAGGCATATTTCTTAGAAGATGCATAATTACTGGAAGTATGTTTGTATGGTAGCAGGAAAAACGGCCGAATTGCCCCCCGTTGCCTGTATGATATGTATTGAACTGCCCAAAATATGCACAGCAATAGTACCGTAATTTGTAATCTTTATACTTTTTCCTGACATTCTTTATTCCAGCCTTGGGTATTCGGAAAATACACCGTTTAGTTTGAATTGTCGTTTATTTCCAATTAAAAGAGACACTGCTGCAGGTTCCCAAAAGCTTTCTCAGCCTCCAAACTCCCTGCAGCTGGACTCTCTGACAACAGAGGAAAACAGGAGTAAAAGCAAGCATTCTAACGTCTGTCCAGTGGTAGATGCAGCACTAGTAGCAGAAAATGTGGAACCTGTGAAGGGTGACAGTCTGCGTGCGAAAAACTTCTGGTATTTTAGCTTCAGGACAATTCGATTTAAGTACAATCTCAATTTTAGGACTTAAGGGACTAGTAACAAGCTAGACACCTTCGCTTACGTTTGTTATACATTATTTGAGGATTGATATAAACAAGTCCACAGATACCACCCGTGTAGTCCATTGAAATACTATCCAAATCCAGCAAAGGTCAAATGCGAGCAGTGTATATAATAAATGTTCCTTGTTTTTTTACTTTGCCCCTGCACTTGGGCTGTCTTACTTGTGATTCTCTCCCAAGGCCCAGACTGTATTTAGCACGTTGCTTGACCAGCATGCAGCTTTTCTGCTTCGGCGATCTTGTTTGAAAACAGAGATACAAAAAAAAAATAGTATACAAAACCTGCCAATTCATTCTGACCATCAGCAGAATTTATTGTGTGAGATGTAAATCTATAGCGATGTTCCTGCAATTGTGGTCATATTTCTTTATTTTCATATACAAGCTGTGATTCATGCGTTGCCTGCCCTGTCAACCATGCTTAAAATGTTGGTTGAAGTTTCGCCTGCAGCTACAGGCCATACCTCAATAAAGCCCCATATAAAAATTTACAGTTCCTGCGAAAAACACGGCAAAAAAATTCAATAGAAACGAACGCGCCGAAAGCTAACGTCGTTACAGCCTCCACAGGGCGAGCAGGGCGAGTCGGGGAAAAATTCTCTCCTCGCCGTGACGTCACCCCGGTTCGCCGTAAGGGGCTCCACGCGAACTTCTCGGGGCTAATAGTTTATCAGAAGTATAGATAAAGAGCTTTGATAGAGACAAAGGTCAAGTTTTGCCCTGCATTCTAGATTAACTTGCGTCCGGTCTCCACCAGTGCGTTTCAGAGATTTCGGTCACAGCTTCACATAAAAAAAAAAATAAATGAAAAGATTCCACAAAATTTTAATATAATACAAACATTCTACATTGATTTTCCTCGTTTTATTTTGTCAATAGAACATGTCATTTCGGCTTTGATGAAAGTGTATACACGCTTTTAGGCTGCCTGCTGAGACCGTGACGGATGATTTATGAAAGTCAAAAACAAAGAGTAAAAGAAGTGCTAAAATGTTTTAGTTCTTTTTGCGTTAAAATATAATGCATTTTATTCGAGGAACGTCACTTAACTCGAAATATATAATGGCGATAGAAACATCTTTAAGTGAATATATTTTGGAGGGAGTCTCGAAATAAAAAATGACTGAATTAGTAGAAAAACTATTGTCATAAAATACAAGGAAATCGTTTCTTAAACTCTATACTCGCGGTCAACTTTCTGTGGCAATCCGAAAAGAGGAGGAAAGCGCGTGTACGGCGGTTGGTACACCCTCTCCCCTAGCATTGACTGCATTGCCACAGAAAGCTGACCGCGAGTATAGTAGCTGGCATGGTCATATGAAAACCACGCATAAGATCACTATAATTTGGTTCTCTAGATGAAGACTGAAATTAGGGCGGCACAATATTTCAAGCTGTTTTCACATAAAAGCAAATTTTCATGACAAGTTTTTCTGATCCTTCTTTTTTACAAATAACTATGTTCTGGTGTTTTGCTTTTATTTTTTCCTTGAGCCCTAGTGTTGCAAATGGGCATGTTTTTTCTGTTGCTTTACAGAATTCATTGAAACAGTACAATTAAGTTGTCGCAATTTAAGTAAAAATGTTTCGAACCACAGCGGGTTAGCCTAAATAATAATGCCACTTTTTTAATCTCTGAAGCCTAGAGTACTACCAGTTCGTACGCGGTATTGCCACTGTCTGTGAGATTCTAAGCACGGTAGAGATAAAACAGCACCGATTTTAAAAATGAATAAAATCTGTCTTATTCAATTTTCCGCAAATAAGTTCAAGCAAACCGACCCTAAAACTTAAAAGCTCAAGCAAGCTTTTATTAGGAAAAACAGTGGCTTTTTTTAAACATTCCTCTTCAAAAACCTCAGATTTCAATGCGCGCGCTCATCCGCATACGTTCATTCAAGTTGCAAAGCAGGCCTCCCCATACGCCGACAGAAACTCCAGACAAAGCATACGCCACTCGGTTTCACCACAATAACATCGCCATCCGTTTTTCGAGAAGCTCGCTGCAAGCGCAAGACGCTCCCGGGGGCCAACCTCCAACTTATCAACACAGGGACCCTCGGGGAAAAACCGAAGCCAGACAAAGCACGAGCTCCGGATGCGTAAACGGAAGGAAGAAGTCTAAGATGTCCCTCGACACCCGGGGCGCTCTATCTACGTCTCTCATCGCTCGAGATAGCAAAATTCAAAGTGTGGGGAAAATTCGCCTCAGCGCTCAGGCAGAAGCCGAAAGCAAAAGAGTTCAGGGGTGATGGATGTATCCGGGGAACTCGAGACTCGAGATGAAAATGCTTTCATGACATGCGTTTGCTGATTTTACCTCCCCCCCCCCCCCTTCCCCCCAAAATTCCCAAAGGCTCACGGTGATGAAGCAGGCATTGCCGGAAATCGCTTCGTGGAGCGGTGGATTCGGGACGCACTCATGATAACCGAAAGAAGATGGGGTAGTGTGGACTTCAGTGGAAACATTGCCTTCATCTGGTGCACAGTTCATGATCAACATCAAATGTGAATGATGCAGCTCAGAAGAGAAAGTGGAAACATTATAAGAAGGAATACAATTTGCAGGGAAGACCTGGTACCCTCTATTTTGCGATGTTAACTATAAACGGCCTAGTGAACTTGGTAAACTAAATCTTAACCCGGCAGTACTCATATGAATATAGTCTTCCTAGCTAACCGTAAACAACTGGTCAACATTAAAGGTTCCCTAAAAAGAAAAAAAAAGTTTTTTTTGTTTGTTTTTAAGTCGGGTTGGGGCACGCTTGTAACGAAATTAATTGTACGCGAAAAAACAAAATTTTTTGGAGCAATTTTGACGGCGCGAGAAACAGTTTAGTCGGCAGTCACCTCCTTCTCACTTGTTTTCATCCTCTGCATTTCGGGCGCGTGGAGGAGAGGTGGATCGACTTCACGTTCACGACTGAGATGGTCATTCCGAAATGACCCGTGACGTCATGAACTTCGCGCACAAAATTTCAAATAAATCTGTCACCGTCAATATTGCTCTAATGTTTTTTCCCGTAAAAATTATTTCTTGACACGCGTGTCCCAACCAGACTGTTTAAAAATACCTTCCATTTCTTTTCAGGGGCCCTTTAATAATTCAAACTCTGCAATGACATCTGCAAAATCGGGTAGTGCCCCAGGGCTCTGTGCTGAGTCCGTTACTGTTCCCGTTTCCATTAATAATTTACCCTCTCATGTATCCTCAGAAATGTCCTCATTTGCCGATGACTGCGTTAACCCTGTCTCCTGTGGTCGTCTGGCCTCCACCAACTGGCCCAGCAACCAGAGTGGTCAGCCTTATATAGGCTTGGCCCTCTAGCGGCGGCCCCACTCGAACCGACGGAAAGTTGTGCGGTTGAGTCGAGAGGGGCGTCTGCCGGGTTGCAGTCGGTGGGTAACCAAGTCACCCAGGATTCTTTATTTGCAAAAAGGAGGGTCGCCACAAGGGCTTCCAAGGGGGTGAAGGCGCGGCCGTGGCCGTGCGTTAAGGCTGCGACAACCGCCTGGTTATCACAATGCACTAACGTGCGTGGTGGCGAGATAAGAATGGTCAGAAGTACCGCCCAAAGTTCCCTTCGGTAGATTCCTGGAGGAGTGGGAGTGATGACGGCGACGTTTCCACAAGGGGTGCACATGCCGAGGCCTGTTCCGCTGGCGTCGGCGTAGGCGTCGTGGAGGACGGGCGTCGTTGAGAACGGTACACTCGCGGGGAGGTGAAGCAACACAAAAGAAAAACGTTCCACCCACTGGGGGGTCACTGGGCATCCCGTAGCCGTGGCAACATGGAGAGGGCGGAGTGCGTGGTAATGATTACCATATAAAGAAAAATAGAAAGTCCACAAACAGGCGATGCGCTGGTACACCTTAACAGGCTGGTGCGTTTTCAAGACCGAAAGTGTCTTGATGAGGTCTCTAAACCGGCCAGGAGTGTGGGCGACCCGCTCCGTGGTACCGTTAAGAAAAAAGCCAAGAAAAATAATAGTAGGCGTGGGTTGGTACTGGGAATCTGCAGGATTCAGTCTGAATCCGCAGCGGAGGAGGTCGTCCATAAACCTGGCGGTTTGCTCTTGTAGAAAGAAAAAAGACGAGTGCGCCAACAAAATGTTGTCTAAGTGGGTCCAGGCCCAGAGTCCTCGTGCTCGCGCCTCACGAGCGAAAGCTGTCGCCAAACTTTGCATAAAAAACGGCGCGGGTCGGATGCCGAAGGGCAGAACGGTGTACTGGTAGTACCTTCCGTCTAGCCGAAACCGCGTGAGGGTGCGGGTGGAAATGCTCAAAGAAAAATGATAAAATGCATCCCTCAAATCGATCTTAGTAAAAAAAGGTTTCCGTGGCAAAGGGCAGATCTGAAGGGCCTTCGGAAGTGAGGGGAGCGAAAAGGGTGGGCTTGGTAAGCGTGGCGTCAGGTGGGAGCAATCCAGGACAAACCTCGACGAGGTCGAGGTCTTGGGGACGACCTGGATTGGGGAAAGGTACGGGCCTCTGGTAGTTGGCTCGATGATGTTAGCGGCCAACATTGACCGGACCGCGTCGCGTACAACTGCCAACTGAGAAGAGAGTGGCGGGCGTGCATTAAAGACTGAGGGCGTACGCGCGTAGAAGTTAAGGGCGGGTGGGTCAAAGGGAGGGGCGTACCCAAAAACTGACGTCACTAAGTCCCAATTAACCTTAGGGGGAGGTTCACTCGGTCTTACGGGAAAGTGAGGGGGTCCGGGCGGGATGGCCGCTTCACGGCGGCTGTCGGAACTACCGTCGTCCTCCTCCTCGGCGTCGCCCAGCGGGGGGAAGGGCTGGTGGACGGCGAGCCACCGCAAAATGCGGAGGGCGGCGTCTGCAAGGCTGTCCATCCCACCATCAGGGTCGCCATCGGTGTCGGCGCCGGAGGAAGGCCCCTCAGCCGAACCATCCGGGAAAGTGTCCGCAGACTCCGCCGACGCCTGTAGCGTCGGAGGAGGAAGCGGCACCCCCGGAAAGGCCGGCAGAGGGGGAAGGCCCCAGCACCGGCAAGAAGGGGGACGAGAGGGTGGGAAGGCCAACCTCGCGCACCGCCTGAGCAAGGAGGTCCTCCGGGAGGAGGACGTCCTGCAGTAGTGCCAACGTGGGCACGCCGTCCACCAGCGCGGCCACCGGCGGGGCAGGTCCGAGGAGGAGGTCGAGGGCTCGAGGGATGCCGAGGGGGGCATCCAAAGAGTCCAAGAGGGCAACGCACTCGGGGGGACAGACAAAAGTTTCAGGCAAAGTTTGGGGCTCACAGTAGCCGGCGCCGTCGGGAAGGCCTGTAGTGGCGGCTGGGCGTGAGTCCTCGTAGGTGTAGCGGACGCCTGGCGGGAGGGGAAGGCCCTCCGTTTCGGGGTCCTGGCCAAAGTCCTGGTCATTTCTTGGACTTCTTGGGGGACTTGGCCTGCTTGTTGCTGCGGGTGTTGGGTCGGGTTGTCCTCGGGGGACTGGCGCTGCGGTCGGGTGAGCCAGCAACTTCGCCCCCACAGAGCTGAGGTGGAACCCACGGACTGCCCACGGTAGCCCAACTTGGGCTACCGTGGGCAGCCCAAGTTGGGCAGACCTACGCTTTGCCGCTGTGGAGCACCCCCCCCCCCCCCCCCATTGCATTTGGTCCCCGTAGAGCCGAGGTGGGTCCCACGTGGATTTTAAACGGGTATCCCAAGTCGGGCATGCCCATACTTTGCCCCCCCTGAAGCCCACATCTGCGCTAACTTTGCCCCCACATAGCCGAAGTGGAAACGACGATAATCGTGACGTCACATTCCTCGTATTATCGCGATCATCGTTTCTCAAAAATACGGCCATCCGTTTGAGTTATCGATGGGTGAATGATGTTTTGGATTTTGTAGAGTCCCGTTCAACGCCTCCGTGGCCTTATTTTGTATCATCCAAACTTTCGTTCAGCATCCCTCTACGTAGTAGAACAAGGATGAGGTTCTTTTGAAAAAAAAAAAAAAAGAAAAGCTTTGGCTTTTTTTGTCTACCAGTGGCGCAACAAATTGCATAGAAAATATTTATTATACGAGATACAAAGTTATGCGGAGCCTACAAAGAAATACTTATTTCATGGTCTTCCTTTTGTTTAGCCAAATATACATTTGTGTTTTTCAAATTCGTACATCAGTTTCCTCAGCCTCTGAGTCGCAAAGGCAACCTGTAGTTTTTCGTCCTTCACGAGACGCGTCTCTAATAGTCCCAGTGTTTGCCCGTATGTTGCTGCGTAAGAAATACCTCTAATGTAGTAGGCACAAAGGAATACTATGAGAGCTTCTTCGAGTCAGGTCTCCGAGGTCGGCATAGCAGTCTGGTCTCCACAGTATAATTTATTCTGGGGTCTAATAAAAAATACTTTCGGTCCTGGCAAGACGGCATCGGCGTTTCGTAAAAAGAGAAGAAAGAACATAAAGAAAACAAAGGTTAGAATTGGCTTTCGGCTTTCATTTTTGACTCGTTGCTTATTTTGTTTAATTATTAGAGAAATTATTTCAACCTCTACATACCATGGATATTAGGAAGATTTTTCCAGAGTGGACTGGGGTTGCTGTCTGTGTCGTAAAACCTCGCACAATCCTCTGAAACAGATATATCAGCCGGACTTTTAGCAGTCAACATACCTGCTGTAATACTGGGTGTACCCTATTTTTCAGCTACATTAACAAACATATTCAGTTTCTATATAACAGCATGACTCTTCGTTCGTGTTTCCATCTGGACTGAAACGAACTTTTTTGAGTTCTCCTGCACGTAGCTACCACAATATTTTGACATTGAAGTGCTAAGCAGGACTTACAAATCTCAGTACGTGCAGTAGGAACATGTCCACAGTAAGCACACCATTCGGGGTACTCACTCTTACTTGTTTGGGTCTCTCAAGAATTTCTTGAAGGTGCAAGAGTGGCAAGTGCCACCAAGGATTCCCCGGATATCGACGTTCGAGAACATTAAATCGCCTGCAAGGGCAGGTAGCTGATATCTGTAAAAGCATGACAGACAAGGGGAATTCAGAATATTTCGAATGCTCATTTTTTTCACCACCCAAGTGTCCCGTATAAAGAATACATTCCCTGATTAAGTCGCGGCTTAAACTATTGTATAACGGCTCAGCGAGAAATTTCATTTTATACCAAAGACAAGAAGGTACAACCTCTAATAGTGCCAAAATATTGGAGCACGCTTGGCCAGGGCACACATTTCCGGCACTTGTGCATTTGACTAGGGCTCAAAGCAGGGTGGCCAGATGCGGCCGAGCGAACAAGCAGATAGTCGTCCCCAACCAAGCCCAAAAAAAGCGGCGTGATCTTTCTGAAGAAGCCCAAAACAAGCGGAAGTTCAATAAATGTACCTACATATTCTTGAAAATAGTTTATTAATAATAAAATTAGAAAGAGAACTTGCTCAAATACGAAGGTGAATACTCAGCGTGCCATGCCACTATCCAAAGAGTGGATAGTGGCATGGCACGCTGAGTAACATGCCAGCTTGAGCTCCAGTTCTGGTATCGTTCCTGGAGGCGACGACTTGGTGAAGCCCATGGTAGTCAAACGTGCACTGGAAAGTGGCCGAGAGTTCCTCACGTGTTTTTTGTTGCCATGTGCTGAACGAGGTCGCCATGATGAGTGCGGATCTCGCACTTGCAGTATTTACGACACAAATTGCCAAACGTTTACTCGGGACAATTATAGGCGCACGCTAAAATTACTTACGTGCTGCAGAGGGCATGTAAGTTATATTCGAATTCTGCACCCTTTAAAACACATTCTGTAAGAAAAAAAAGTGAAAGCCGTTTGCAACTCCCTGTAACGCCGAATTGGAGCGCAGCTCTTGAGGAGGAGGAGGGAAGGGTACTCAGGGCAGGGTATACCCCTCCTCCTCCTCCTCCTCCCCTCATTCTTAAATCTCCTCCGGGGGGGGGGGGGGGTCACGTGACGTCGGGGGGGGGGGGGTGTCACGTGACCCCCGGGGGGGGGGGGGGGGCTCGCGCGGTGCATTATGGGACATTTCTCATAATGCACCGCGCTGTTACGCCGACGCCGACGGCGACGACGACGCCGCTCAAGGCGGAAACGGACGCCTAAGAGCTGCGCTCTAAAAAACAACAGAGCCAATCGCCCATGCAAAAACTGAGGAGCGCGACGCTTCAGAAGACCCAAAAGCCGGCTCCGTCCACGCCGCCAACGATCGGGGACGCATCTCGATACGAAACAGAAAAGTGGGAGAGGGGGCGGCCGTCGCCTTATCTTGTTACCACCAACTAACACGATCCTACTGAAAAAGACCATTTGAAATTCAAACGGTTGGCAAACTGGTCGACCCGTTTGAATCGAACGGGTGGAAAACTTGTCAATAGACCATTTGCTGTCTTACCCAAGCATCAAGGAGAATGCAGGGATTGGTGTTCCACGCGCCACACGCGCACGCCTTCCCCGTGTAAAAGATTCGAAGTAAATAACCAAAATAAAGCGTTGACGAACGCGCGTGCAAGATACAATTTGTTTTAGATTTTTTCTTTAGAAAATTTACTACTGCTGAGGCCAGCACGTGCGGCGCGTGGAACACCAATCCCTGCATTCTCCTTGATGCTTGGGTAAGACAGCAATAGGTCTATTCGTTTGGATCAAACGTGATTATGGGATACGGGTACCCGCTTGAAACGGTACCCGTTTGAAATGGTACCCGTTTGATACAGGTGCCCGTTTGATATGGGTGCCCGTTCGACCTGGCACGTGACCACACGTTCGAACGTGCCATTCGGATAGGCAAATTACGCGCTAGCCCTAAATGGGTATCATCTGGAATGTTGGTGTTTTTAAACTTAAGGCGGCGGTCCCACGGCGGCCATCTTGAACAAGCCATTAGTTCAACCACTAGATGGCGGCACTCATCCGTGCGGCCAGAAAACAAGCTCGTGGCAGTGATGTTCCTCCTCTGCTCGAAATTTCCTCCTTTCTGCTGCTCGCCCGTGCACGTTCAGCGCTCAGCGCGTGCTCCCGCTGACACAAATGCCAGCAAACGTGCCAGTGGTGGTAGCAGTGCCCAGTTCGCACAGAAGCGGAGCCCAGCTAGCTCATCGACCCGATCGAGGGTGCCTAGCTCGAGATCGAGAGGCTCACAAGCCAGTAGCTATCGTTTTAACTATTCAAGAATTAAAAACATAGTCAAGCAATCAGTGAAGAATGTTATCAAACGTTAAAGAACATATATAAGACATGCCATGTCAGCATTTTGTTAATGAAAGATCTTTTGCACGACAAAAACGTTTAAATTCATTTTCGCTGTAAGTCAGAGCGCAGCCGACATAACAGGTCAATGAGGCCAATCAAGCAGAACCAAAAAAACATTATGTCCCGGAGCTCAACAACCTATAGTGCGTTTGTTGTCACCGGTCAAAGCAATCAAGCTCAAACCATGCACTATGGCCTTGCGCTTTTAGTATGCGTGTTTGTGCTTGTGTATCTTATAGTCTTTGACTGCATTTTGATCTTTAATAAAACAAGCTATAGCAGACTTTTTTTTTTTTTTTCAAGACGGGTGTTCAAAAGGGCGCTTTATATAACTCATCATTTTGATGGTAGTTTGATTAAACTTGAATACAAATTATCTGACCTTATAAATAACCACCCTAATATTGTTGAAATAGTACGCCAAGGTCGAAGACTCTGCATGTCCAAGAAAAGAGTAAAAGTGTATTTTGTAGCCCAACTGACTTAAATACTGAACCAAAGAATTTAGTGCCCATAATAAGTGGCGCACGTTCTTTCCACGAGCCAGCAGCCGCCGGTGTGCGCGAGCACACGCAACGAAAATGACGTCAAAGATCTCCATTCGCGCTTATGAGGACAGTGAAATGCATGGGCTTCTGGCCAAAGGAGAATAAAGACAGGCTTTTCATCTCTACAAGTGAAAGCTACGTACTTGTTAGACCAATTAATCGCTTACCTTTTACATCAGACACCACTGTGTGGAAGAAACACTTGTCTTTATTCTCCCTTGGCCCGAAGCCCATACATTTCACTGTCATCTTAACCGCGAATGGAGGTCTTTGACGTCATTTTTGTTGCGTGTGCTCACGCACACCGACGGCTGCTGGCTCGTGGAAAGAACGTGCGCCACTTATTATGGACACTAAATTCCTTGGTTCAGTATCCCTTTAACGAGTGGGTAGCAGATTTCAAAGTGCATTTTATGGTGCTTTTCATATTTTTTGCATTATTATTTAGGTCTATTTATAATTTGATGTTGAAAAAAAATATACCAACCTCTTATATGTATCTTTATTTATATATATTTCTGTTTGATTGCAGCAGATGTGAAGACTTTTACAGTAAAGCTGACATTGTATGTTAATTAACGTGATCTCAATGATGTCGATGGGAATGATTTCCATTTGAAACTTTTGATGACGTTGATATTAATTATGATAACTACGATGTTTAGCTGATGTCAATTTTATTATTTTATGCATAATTGATTTTTATACTGACACTGGTCCTGTACACCGTTGAATGCTGTAAAAAGGGGCTGATGGCCTGGTCAGAAGACTTTTAATGCGAGAAACGTATTTGCCCCACCACGCGAAAATCCGGTGGCGGCGGCGGCATGATTAAGCGATGGTACCAAAAATGGCCGACGGCGCAAAGAGTAAAAACAAGTCAGAAATGCTCGGATTGACGTCACAATTTTTACGAAGGTTCCTATAAACAAAGTAAATGAACGACTTTCGAAAAAAACTTTGGTACATTTCGGTCTGGATGGGAATTGAATCCGGGCCTCCGGGTGCGAGACGGGCACGCGCTTCCCCGACTCCACGGCGGCTCCAAGGTCCTGGCTGACTAAGGTGTGCCTAGTGCGTTCGTCATTGCACACGTCCCGTCGCAACCATCTGGCTGACTAAAGGTGTGTCCAAGTGCGTGCGTCATTGGGCACGTGACGGTGCAGCCAATGGGGAGAAGGTGGCGCCACGTCATGAGTGTATAACATGAGCGCGCTGTTTCCCGCGCGTCACACACCGAATCAGCAAAAAGAACGCATGTCGAAAAAATAAATCGAAAACTTTTCACGGAAAGGACTGCACTGTTTTCATATTCCCACACGTAAGCAATCAAAAGTGTCTGTGCGTAACTTTCTTTTGTATTCTTTTGCCGCAGCCCCTCAGACACATGTATGTCTGGAAATAAGATTATTATTATTATTGTTAACTCACGCACACAATATTTGTTTTTATTTCTACAACATGTTCACGGGAGAACCGCCAAGCGGTTTGGACCATCTAAAGTTCAGTGTGTCTTCACGTTGCTATAGCCGTCTGCACGTTCACGTGCAAATGGAAAAACACCGTAGACCGTCTTCTCTTTTCAAATGACAACGAACCGAAGCAGGCACGTAGCCAGGGGGGGGGGGGGGGGGTATGGGGCCCGGCCTTCCCCCGAAATCTTCCATTTTGCTGAGACCTCCCCCCCCCCCGAAACAAAATCCTGGCTACGTGCCTGAACCGAAGACCACATGAAGTGGTGACAACTCAGCCATTTTTCCGCCCAAACGTTTTTTTATGCATTTTGAAGTGCGCACAATCCGGTGTCACTCAGCTCGAGCCCGTAGCTTTGGCTAGTGCATAGACGCCATTTTACCGCCCAAATCACGCACCGAGTGCGCGAGAGCGTCACGCGCTGGCACATTCAGAGCAACCATGGATGTCTTCACCCTGAGACAGACAGACATGTATGCAACCTAGGCTAGAGCATATGGCTAGAGTGAACAGGCCATGATCTCTTACGGCCATTGCACCGCGAGTAGTAGCTCCCTGCGGCGGCAGCTTGGAGGGGTCGCTGTAACCCTACCTTTCCTACAGTGCTTTAATTCCTTCTGAGAGGCACGTCCTCCTCACCGTGTTGTCATCTTTGCTGGGGGGGGGGGGGGGGGGGGTTGAGTTTGATAAGTTTCTAGAGTAATTGGACCTACAGGTCGTGAGGCCAGCTGCCTTCAGGGACTTATGCGCAACACGTCTTTCTCTTCGTCTCCTTAAAGGGGTACTCCGCCGATTTTTCGAGCTACCTAATCCAAAGGCATCATCTGAATGCCGATGGCTTCCTGATTCCGAAATGCTAACTAGTTCTCCCAGATTCAATCTAGTTAATTAAAAAAGTGGT
Source organism: Ixodes persulcatus (assembly GCA_013358835.2). Taxonomy (NCBI): domain Eukaryota; kingdom Metazoa; phylum Arthropoda; class Arachnida; order Ixodida; family Ixodidae; genus Ixodes; species Ixodes persulcatus. The sequence continues at coordinate 96,855 of JABSTQ010010996.1, forward strand.
ATTTTGTTTGCTGCCGAAACCGAAACATCGTTCTCCCTGGTTTTTCCCCAGTTTTCCCCGCCACCCAAGCGTGACGTCACAGTTGGGTAGCGAGGCGCGCGGCCAGCAATCGGGCACGCTCGCGCTCGCCTTTCACGCGGCTAACAGCGAGAATACCTGGGCGTTCGTGCTATTTGAATTTGATGATAATCTATATTTGCACAAGGTATGACCTTGGCCTACGTGCTGAACTATAAAAAAAAAAACGGGAGCAACTGGAATTTTTGAGAAAACCGAGAAAACCGAAACTCGGTACGCTCAAGCCGCGGCTCGCTAGTTTCGTGAAATCGCTAGTAAATCCGTTCTCATTTTATTAGAAGATGGCTGCCCAAGAAAGGTCGAAGAGTCACGCAATACATATTTTTGACAAATTGCCAAAGCACCACGGAAAATGCTCGGAAAGTGGGTACAGGTCCCCCACACGCTCGTATAACCTGAAGGAACGTGCCATTTGTTTTAGATTTTCTTTAGAAAAGTTACTGTTGCAGGTACCAGCACGTGTAACTACTCTTGTGGCATGAATATGCTCCTTGGTGCTTAAGTAATTTAGCAAAAGTTCTATAGACCATTTCTGAAAAGCGCTTCTGGTCGATGCCATTTTCAGCGTTCGTGCGTATGGTACGTACTTTGCTCGCCTTCCAAAACGACGAACATGCGCGTGCTGGGCTAGGACCTAACACATGTAGACTGTGATTTTCGGTAGCAATGAAATGTATAAAATGGGATGAACTGCATTCGTGTAGATCAGATGGCAGGTTACTGGTCATGAAGATCGTGTTAAAATGACAATTAAAAGAACTCCGCAACCACCAACCCAAACATCAAGTGCAATGGAATGCGTATAAAATATAGAAATACACTGTTCATCTAAAATAAATAATATTTGCTTGATAAATTAGTGCATAAGGTACAGAAAGACATCATAAAACTTTTATTTCACAATAAGTTAACAAACGTTACTAAACAAACGTGTACCCTATTTTTTTCTTTTTTTTTAACTTTTGGAGTAGTATGCAACGCGTTCAAACACTCATCTACGAGAGCACATGGGAAGGGAGTAATACAATATAAGATTTTTTTAAAATTAAGTTTTGATTTTCCACAGTTTCTATTAGCTGTAAATGTGATGCCTCCCCTCAACGACATTAATATTTTCATGGTTTAAAAAAAAAAAACTTTTCAGCCCTATATAAAATTTCTCCGCAATAAAATAAATTAAAGACGTTTTCATCACTTCTTCTGCAGAGAATATAGCACACCAACCATTTGACAGACCAGAGAAAGGCTCTATCATTAATTAATGGAGCTCAGCGCCTGCTCCATAAACCCCTGTAATAGCAGACAGGAATAGCAGTATGTCGAAATTCATGCCCAAATTCAGACTTGAACTTTGTTTAGACGTTTCACTTTTCATCTTCAACATATCGGCCATGTGAGTGAGACTCTGAGAATAGCCCGAGCTAGATTCAACATCCGAAACAGAAATAGTGTTTATAAAAAAAAAATAATAATAAAAAAAAAACACTGGACCAATTGTGAATAACAAATGTGACTGTGCAAAATGTTGACTATAGTGCTAGATTGTGTACTATTTTTCACGATATTATTAGCGCTCTTCTTTGGATGGATGTCATATAGTGGTCAAAACCGGCTTGAGTTTGCGCGTGCCGCTCTTGAAGCTGTTCCAGCTGTTAAAGGATACTCAACTCGTAGCACGCGGCTATAAAGTAATCCGAGCAAAAGTGAAAATGTTTCGCGTGGCACTAGTTCTCTCGGCGCACAGCTCACTCTAAAGCACCTTGACGTGGCTGCCTCCATTACTGCCTGGAAGCGCTTTTGTTTTTTCTCCCACGAAAACAAGGGTAAAAAAGAAGCTTTTTCCCGGCACTGTTCCTATGATCTATCGCGGAGCACAGGTTGCTACCCATTGCAAAGGAACTTTTAACCTTGAAGCTGCGAAAAAATAATCTCGATCGCTGGCGCACGGAAAGCCACTTAGCGGCTGCCCGAGTCGCTCGTCCGCTTGCCCATCCGTGACGTACGCGGGTAGGGAAAAGTAGGGATTTTTCAGTGTTGCCAGTAGAGAGTCGCCTCCTGGAACCCTCGCGGCCAGTGTAACTTGCAAATTCAATAACTGCACGGAAAAATTTTATTTTTATAAAATATTTTGGTTATCAGTTGAGAAAGGGTTATTGATGCGGTCTGCAAATTTCCAGCCAAATCGAAGCCTACCGAAAAATCGGCGGAGTTCCCCTTTAAGAAACAAGTTTGTATAGACAAGAATTAAATTATTGTGAGCCGAAACTTATTTCAATCTGCTCACTACAGTTATTTCCAGCAAGTATAATTGCACACATTTTCAATCGCATTGGTCGGGGAACAGTTGTTCAGGATGGCTCAGGCGGCGTTGGGCATGGTTGTGTGGTCGCACCCCTACGCGGCTAAAGAAGTTCCATTGCTCCTCGGCGAGAGTGAAGGCCACAAGGAAACCGCTCTCTAGCCCGGTCATGGAAGAACATGGCAGGGCAGCACTGAGCATCTCGCTTGATTTTATTTCGCAATACTAATTGCGGGGACTCCGAAAAACGAAAGAGAAGCGCGAGGAAACTTCACGAGTTGTGATCCTGGACCGGCTTGCTAGAACAGCGTCTCAGCTGAGACTGAGTGAAAGAAAGCACTGCAAAAGGTTGGGCGCACGACTGTCTTGAGACGCGGCTTGAGTCCCGCTCAGCTCGAGCGCTGGTTTTGGCATTGCTTTCTTTCCCAAAGTCTCAGCTGAGACGCTGTTTCTAGCAAGTCTGACCTGGCTGCTTATAATTAGTTGCAAAGGACAAGAGTCGTGGTTGGTGTAAACGCAAAGTGGAAGCCTGGAGTCGTTGCATTATTAAACCAACACCATGAAAGTTGATCGTCTGACATTGTTCTTATTTGAAAAAATGAAATAAAAATTAATCCAAAGAAAGATGACCGTAGTGAGGGTTTCGCACATGTGCAACGCTTTTGATAGGGCGCTGCATGGAAAGGGGGTTTATTAGACCCTTTTCCTGAGCCTCAGATTTGAACCATGATGACTGGCTGTTTGTTGCCTTACCATGAGGACCAGTCACTGCGGTTTACACATAACACTCTCCGTAAGTGTTCTACAAGTAGAGTAACGTTAAAACTGAAAATCTAAAATTCCTGCACGGTGGCGAACAAAACAGAACCAGAGCGGTTGGAAAGCTGGAACCTTAAAAAGAAAAATGTCGGGTAAAAATCTTGGAGTGACGGAAAAGAAATTCCCCTTTGTGGTCACCATCATATGGAGCTCAATATTCGCACCTTTCGCGGTGTCGGAACATGGCAGGAAGCATTGAATAGCTTATTTATAGGCACTGGATGTTTTCGAGAACTTGCTCGTGACCCTTGTTTTTTTCTCTTCTTTTTCTTGCAAGATTATTTACTCATTGCAAGAACGAGGAAGTATCGCGAGGAAATATTTGAGAAAAGAATCCTCTGCATCAGGGACAGAATCCCCCAGCGCCACTTTTCCTGAACTTCTCAACCTCGAATTTCAGCCACCTTTCAAAAGATGGCGCAAGTGCGCGTCGTCTGCTACAGCATAGGCTCTTTTTATTATTTAGGACAATTAGTATGCTTTAAAAAAATTACAATCATAGAAAGTGATTTTAATTAGAGCGAGAAAAGCACTAATTGAAGAATCGTTGCTTAAATAGCTGCCCTCTTCTTTGAAACCGGTTTCTTGCGTACAGAGTCAAGCTTCAAAATAGTCCCATGATTTAAACATATTTTAAACAAGTCTGAATATGAATACGAAAAAATCACGCTTCTAGTGAACCAGCTCAGTTCCTCTAGCATACAATTAAAAACAAATTAGGTCAGATGCCAGAACGCTGTCTGAGAAAACCAAGAACGCGTTAAGGGAATTCTTGGAAATTTGACCATAATCAAGTTGTGTTTACAAGAAAACGGCTGGCGTTGCACTTCTAATATTTTGTATTCTGATTTCCTATGTTTACCACAAGCATGCCCTTAAATGTCGTTGCTGCGTTATGATGTGAAACTGAGTTACTAGACTTCAAAATCACATATAAAAGGCTCTTTTTGAATAAATATTAAAAAATGTGAGCGTGCTAATTAACAAAAAACACGCATGCACGGAACTAGACGAGTCATTCTTCTATTCAATAAAAAAATAAGAACGTGTCTTGGATGCATTGTAAGTCTAGAAACTTTGAATGCATAGAGGTATGTCTTTGAAAATATCCAAACTTGCACTTTTTGTTTTCTTATTGTGCGTTAAGTTTTGAAAAATGCGTATCATATTTTGCGCTAAAAGAGTGATGATGAATTGGTGATTTAATTGCAAAAAGAACGAAATACGTAACACGCGCACAGACGCGACATTTGCACAGCAAACAGGAGCGTTAGCAGAGCTGCCACCGGTATTATAGTTGGGGCCGTGGGACCGCCGCCTTAAGACGTCCCGGTACTCATAAACCTATATATAACATGAAGGAAACACGTAGAACAAATGTGCTCGCGTAGGTGCTTTCAAATGGGCAGGAAAACAGACACAAAAGATTGTTTTCAATTCTCCTCGAAGTTTATTACAACCTATTCTGTAGACAAGTACACAAGTGCAAGCGATCTGTGAAATTTGAAAAGCACTCTAAGCTTTTATACAACTGAGAATATTGCAAAGCACACAAGAACCGAGGTAATTCTAGACTATAAAGGTACACTTTCGGGGAAATTATTCTCCCGGCTGCCGCGAAAATAGACGCTGCATAATTCTATTGATAATCTGGAAGAGTACGCGTAAAAGAAATGTCAATCGTTGCCAACAAGTAGGTTGCAGTGCACTTACCTTAATAATAGCGGACTTGAAAGATGTAATCCGAGATTTATGTCAACGCGGTCAACGCAGGACAACTACACAAACACAAAAACGAGAGGGAAGGGCTCCTTGGAAGTTTCAACACGATGCGGCCCACAAGCTGTCATTTGCCGAACCCAACCAAACCGCAAGAATTCCTGACTTTTTTGAAGAATCGCTTGTTGCCGATATACTCGTAGGACCTTTCGAACACTGATAGCTTTGGTGCACATCGAATACGTTGTCCAGGAACATCCTAATAAGACCGCAGGGTTAGGCGACAGATCGAAGCAGGTAGGACGAGCGAAGTTCGAACTGCAACAGACAACAAGCAGACAAAAAAAAAAAACGTCTGCCAGGCGCGCCCTTCCGGATCTCGATGCTTATCAGCGTTACAGTGTTCTAGAGGGTGTAGTGGCAAGAGCAGCGCCCGCTTACAATGGGCCGCGTGAAGACGGTCAACGTAAATAACACGAGTGGCGCTGGAGTTCCGTGCCCTAGGAGAATTTGTGGCAGATGGCAGATGTGCGATGAGCGAAGAAGACGACGAAGCTGAGGCGTTACGCTTCTCCCGAACGTAGCACCGTAGCACTTTTCATTGTGGTGTAGTGGTGGGCAGTCTTCCCCGTTCCGTTGCAGTCTCGGTCCTAAATGTAAGGAAAAAGACGGACGCACACACTGCTTCGCGCCGGGATGCAAGTCGGGCTACCCGGTCAACAAGGGCAGCCACCAGCGATCGTAAGCCGTCGCTGTTTCGTGCGCCAAAGGAGGAGTCGCGCAGACTACAGTAGGGAAAAAAAATCTTAATCGAGGCGATAAACGCCTCGCCGAGACATCAGCGGTGTGCGAGAGACATTTTTAACCGCGCCTCATCCTTCGGGACTATGTGCACATCGTCAATGGCGAAGAGGTTAGGATTCTATGCCGCACTGTATTATGACTATTTTGTAGTCTTTTTGCGTAGTATGTTGCCGGATATCTGTCATGTGCTTGCGGTGTATGTCGATGAAGTGTATTACCACATTTGAGAAGTCATAAAGCTGTGAGTTGAGAATAATTGTTTTTTTTCGTATTAGGGGTTGTTGAAGTTAGTGTTCATATCGTATTTTAATGCTTCATGTACTCCCAATCAAGGTATTTGTTTCTTGATAGACTGCCTTCCAGAAAAAACAATTTGTTATATGTTCGCCAGTTGCAGTGGCACCTTGGCCGTTCCTAAACGCGCTCCGCCTTGCACCTTACACAACGCTGGTCCCCACATCAGCAACACGATGACAAAAAACAATACACCAGTTTATTGTTCCTCTCACCATTAAAAAAGTGAGAGATTTATTGAGATTTATTAGTCTATTTTTCCTTGTTATATCAGTATCGCGTGGTTTCTTTCACAGCTATTAAGCGTGCAGCCCAAGTGATAGCATTGCTGAACGACCTGTCAGTACTGGGAGAGGGGGGGGGGGGGGGTCGATATTAATCAAATGATCTCCATCAAAAATACACGAATAATAAAAGTAGAGGATAGCACACACTCTAGAGGCATTAGTGCAAAGGAAAACCTACAATTTTTACATTAGCACTTGTTCTTTGTCGCGGAAAGCTCCAGTCGAACCACAGTAGTACACGCCGAGCAGCGCCGACGACGAGGCTGACGGGGGCACGTTCCTGTAGCAATATTAGCAATATCTAGGAAGGACGAGACGAGGCTATGTCCGCCAACGTTAATGTCCGCTGGGCTCTAGACATGAAGCGCGTGTGTCGCCGGCGCTTCGTTCTTCTTTATTCAAGCCTTTTGCCACAGTTCCTAGGGCACAGAGCAGCAGCGCTACGGTGTCGTCTACGCGCAAAATCTTCACGCGGTGGCGGCCGCTCTTGCCACTGCAACTCTCTAGAACACTGTATCAGCGTGTAGCTCGCGCGCTGCTGGTGCCCTCCTCTTCCTCGGGTCAGGTGACAGAGGTGACAAGAGAGGAGAGAGGGGGCGCGGTGAAAGCGCAGGACACCGGGACAGCCCAGTACCCTCTCCTCATGCACTCCAGCATGACGTGTTTGAAGCCTAGGAAAGCAGGAGAATCGCGCGTCGCGCGCATTTCAGTACGCTGGAACGCTGGAAATGGGCAGGCCAGAAGCTCGGCTTGCGCCCGAGCGAAGAAAGCACTCAGCGCGAGCTCGTAGTTTGACTGCTGCAACGGCGGGCGTGCTCTCGCAATGCTCGATGTTCTTGAAGCCATGTGTTCGCGCGCTACCTTCGCTGAGCCTTGAATTGAAGTGAAACGGAGTCTGAAAGTATATTCTCTCACGCGGTCGCGTCTTCTGCGAGAGGGATTCGAGCTGAATAAGTAAATTGAGGCAGCAAAGACCGACAAATTTTTAAAGTCCTGTCAAAAATATCGGCTCACCAACGTCGCGTGTTTACGTAAAAAAAAAGATAGTTTTAGTTGCAGTATAAGCGAACATCAGCGCAATTGAAATATAAATATAATTACTTGCATTACGCGGCCGATTTGAAATCGATGAACTGGCGCTCGCGGCATTCCGGCAACATTGGCTGCCACGGCTGAAACAGGCGTGCCCATGCCGCCGATCTGTACGTTCAATATAAAATGGTCTCCGGAGAGCCGTTTGATTAAACCGGTACAGTTTGCCAGTCACCGGTCACCCGTCTGTGCAACATGCCCTCCGGTTTGAGCAAACCTGCGACAACTTTTCCCAAACGAGTCACCCATTTGCCCAGACGAGCGACCCGTTTGCCAAAGGAGTGACCTGTTTGTCCAAATAGGTGACCGTTATGGCTCATACGGGGGACTCCTTTCAGCCATACGGGCGAGCCCTTTGGCAAACTGGTGACCGGTATGGCTAAACGGTTATCGGTATGGACCCGTTTACTTTCATATATGTGCCAAATGTTTTTGTTTTGTTTTTTTCAGTAGGGGAGCCCCCCTCTGGCCTTCACCCTGCCCTCCTCGTCCCCTCTTCTCACTAAATCTAAAGCTGTCTTCCTCCTACACAGACGCAGCTTTTCACCCTATACTTCGTTTCAGCTTCCGTCCGAGCGAAGCCAAAGGCTTAGGGACGGTTTGGAACTTCGAGAAGAGCATTCCTACGCACCATGAAGTAGTCCGCAGAAGTAATTTTTTTTTTTAAATAACTGTTTTGTGCGTAAACATTGAACAATATTCCAGATGTGTAGTGCTGAGAATGATTTGCAACTAAAGGAATTAAACATCTGAAGTTATGCATGTGGTTTGGTGAAAACACGTTCATCCGCTGGCAACACTGCTGCAGCGCTCGGTTTTTCTGTGGTCGCTTCAAAACGTCGTTTCGAAAAGGCACGTTTGGGCGTTAGGCACGAGAGGTCGTGATGAATGTCTGCTTTCAACTTCGGCAGGAGACTCCGGCCGTGTTGTACCGCGAATGCGTTGTAAACAAGAAAAGCGTCCGGGCCACTACAATTCACTGATACGCGGCGAAATCAGAGTACCCCTTTACCTGCCGATCACATTGAACGCCGAGAAGCTGGTGGGAAGGACTGCGCCTCGAGCACTGGTATATGCGGACAATACAAGGAAACATCAACGGCCGGATCATCGGTCACCTTGCAATGTGTACTTACATATCAAAACTATACCGAACAGGTGGAAAGCTCGGACATAGACGCCAGCGGCCAGCTTACGTACTGACATCCCCTGTGACTAAATTTCAGAACGTGAAATGGCACTTTTTAGACCTGTAGCAGACGATACCGTTGATACACCCGTAGCAGACGAAATACTCGGAGAGCGCGTGCGGCGCGGATGACCCGCGGCGCAGCGGAGGGATACAAAAGTGCAGGTGAGATCGCGTGACCTAGGGTGCCTCAATGTCCTTCTGTTTAGGGTGATGCCATCGTTTGTAGTACCCGATGCCGACAGCACGCGCTCACAGGAAAAATACGAAGAAATCGCAGGAAACAAAATGTCGCCTAGCACAGTCAGCGCCACGAGCGCGTGCAGGGACACGCTCTTTCACACGCTTCAGAATAAAAAATAAAAATAAGCGTTCGAAACAAAATGGCCAGATGTCATCACCCCAAGCAAAGCGCACATGAAAGCACCATAGCGTGACCTATTGCCGGCGTGTGAGTGGCTCCGGCCACACGTAGCTTTGGCTGCGCTCGGACGGAAGCTGAAACGAAGTATAGTATGATTGAGAGAGACAAGACCTGTTGAAACCTCTTAAAGTTTCTTAGGACGAGAGAACACACTGGCACGCTAGCGTCGTCTATGCGGTGACGCTGGAACTGCATTTCACAAGAGCGAAGGTTTTGCGGGATTTCTGAGGTCAAATATACGTAATATATATAAGAAAGGCTGGTTTTAACGTTGACAAAAGTTTTTCGAGTCAAAAAGAAAGGATAATGCGCGAGAGAATTAGAAAATATGCCGGACCGCCAAGTTTACATTGCTACTCAATAGATTGCGCCAGTGGGTCTTCTCGTCGTAAGAGATTGTAAGAGGTTCAAAGCTACTCGGTTCTAAAAGGTCGCAAGTGTGTGAACGGGCCTTAGCTTTATGCTCCAAGCTCGGCGAGTGACCACGTCGGCGCCTTCACGAGGCTTTCAATCGCTAGCTATACACCTTTCCAAAAAACACTCCTAGGCCGCCGCCATGTTGCTGATGTTGATGCGGCTGGTGCGACTCTCGCGCCCTCCATCATCTAGAAATTTTCTGTCACTCTCTTGGACTGTGAAATCCCTCTCAGCGCGATTCTCTACGTATGTATTGCAGTTTTGCATTTGACGTTATGTGGCTCCTCTTGAAAGTTTCCACTTAATTTTTCTGATGCATGCCGCGTACCCTTTCAGTGTTATCTTCCGCTGTGAGAAATAGGGCAGGTAAGTGCCTGCGTTTTTGCAAGACATTCACGGGAAACGAGGGAGTGGAAGGACTTCGAGCGGCCCTCGATGCGATCTTGCGAACAATGACGTCGCCGTGTCGGTGTGACAGCTGGCTAGCGCGAGAGTAAGTTGGCAAGGCCACGCTGGGCTCCTCATCAATTACACTCGGTATCTAGAACATCCGGCTTAGAATGTTCGAGCGTCGAACACTCAGGAGACTTACTCGGATAGGTCATGCTGGGCTCGTTGTCTATAACACTCGGTATCATGAACAATCGGCCTAGATTGTTCAGGTGTCGAACATTTGGGTTAAGCGTAAACGCGAGTATTCTAGAAGCATGGGCTGGCCCATACTTCTGGCTGCATGTGGCAATATGCCCCCATTATTGTCCGATTTTGAGGTCACTTTTTTATCTCAGAACGAACGTCCTAATGAAGATTAAGGTTCTTCCAAGTCTGTGAGGGTCCCCCACGGTTTCACGGTTTCATGCATTTTTCGGCCACCAATATGTTTAATAAATTCCCGCATTAATCATGTTTTTGAAATACTGAAACCCTTTAAGCTTACAAACTGTGGCTTGCAGCATAAGTGTTTGGTGCTTGCTTAAGGCCCTGTCACACTGAGGTAACTCAACAGGAAGAGCAACAGCACACGTTGTCCAAAAGTCAGGCAACTTGTTGCTCGCTCCCAGTTTTGTCCGACGAATTTCTCACATCGCGACAAGAGCAGCACAACGTGGACGACAACTAAAATGTTGCCTCTGTATGAGAGCTTTCGCCAACAAAGTCAGCAGCAACTTGTGCTGGACAACATGTGTTGCCCTGATCGCTGGCTCAACGAATTTAGGGCCGACAACACGACAACACCCATAGCTTCGATGGCAGATCTAGTTCCCCATCAATGACGTCTTACACAAATAAAGGCTTGGGAAACGTTATTTAACAATAATTAAGGCTGGCGTCTAGCTAAAATAATTTGATTAATGTTTTCACTGCGTAATTACGAAAAGCGACTGTCGAAATGGTCACAGCTACGGTCTTGAAACGTTCAGACTGGTGTTGAAATTAGAACCGCCGAGAGACCAGCTCACATTACTGCTAGTGAAATAAAATGGCATGCCTACTCACCGTCTGATACAATATAATAAAAATAACCCAAAGAAGCAAAGATTAAAAAACTTGGATACAGCCGCTACCAGACAACTGATTTGTTTCAAAATACCCAGAACGTTTTAGAGAATGAGGTGATCACATAGCAGGCGGTAGGCGAATAGACAGTGTTGAAAAATATTTATTCCATGCACCGATTGTTACGAAGGCCGACCATGTCGGTGTCGCGGTTTTGAAGCACTCTCAGTTCAGCTCAACACCACGCTACAAAAGTCGCTTTGGAGTACTGCCGGCGCTAAATCAATTTTACAGTAGAAATAGGAATTGCATGAAAAAAAGAACCATACAGAAACACTTTACGCGGAGGCGTAATTCCAGAAAATATATCAGCGATCTCACTTTGCTCGGCTAGGGCTATCTTCTTTGTCAGTGAACAAAGGACATTTTGATAAAACAAAGGGTGGAAATTACTCCTCGTGTCAAGTTTTCTAATCACAGTCACTGGTTGATGTCGTCCCGTTGTAAGTTCCGGCCCTTCGAACGCACAAGCACTTTGTAGAGTCACATTTCCCGCGACACCGCGCCGCACACAAACGTAGGTAAACAATCAAGATGGCGGAGTGTTCCCCGTGTTGTCCCCGCCGTCAGCGCGGTGCGACAGGGTGGTCGGACAACAAATCGGCCAACAGGCTTGCCGGGCGGCAGCAACATGCCGTCCCATTTTAAAGGGATACTCAAGCGAAACTTGAAATACACCTATTATGGTCAGAAATAGGTTTAATATGATCAATGATACCCGTAATTCATAATCGCGCGTTTGTATTTTGAACGGATGGCTGCATTTTTCACCCTGAAGGGCCCGATTTGGCGCGCGCTCGAAAATCAGCCATCGGAGAGCCCGATGCGTCTTGGGATATTCGGCGCATTCGTGACGTCACTTGTGCCAGACGGGAAAGGCTACGGCGTGAATGTTGTGGTTACGAGCGTTGCCACTTGGTGGCGCGTCGACGATTTACAACCTGTGACAACCTGGCCGTTTGAGATGTGCAAGGGCTGCACGCACGCTGCACCACGGCAAGTCGGCAACCACGGCGACCACGGCACCACTGACAAAACCAGCTCGGAGGCCGGATTCTCAAAGCGAACTTACGACGAAAAAAGTGCGTACAACAAATCGGCCAACAGGCTTGCCGGGCGGCAGCAACATGTTGCCTGACTGTTGTTTCCGCAATGTGACAGGATCGCCGGCAACACGATTTCCTCGTGCTGCCGAATAGAGTTGTCAACCTCTTGCCTCAGCTTGACAGGGCCTTCATAGTGTTGAGATGGGTCTTGGTCAAGGTAACGTTCCTTCCTACGTCCCCTTTCTTACCCCACGGCGGGGGTGTGCCGTCCCATTTTAAGTCGGCGACTGGCCGTCTGGTCCGTCAATGACTGGCAACCGACGTGTTGACGTCAACCGACGTCGCGACGTGTTGACGTCGCGGCACCTGGACGAGAAGTTAAGCCGCCTAATTACCAGAGGATGAGTGGAGACCTCGACGGCGGATTACCTGGCGAGTATTCCGAGCGACTGCGTCAACTGCGGGGATCCGACTTACAATACAATGGACGAGGCAGGCTCCCAATGTGGACGTCCGTGAAGGTCGACCATTCCTCGAACAGTTCAGAGAATCGTCTGCGCCCCCCGCGGATTATCCGGCCAAATCTCTGCCTGAGCCACAGCGCCGCCTAATGGAGGGAGCTGTCACAATCCTTCTGATGCGACATTGTGTGGGTGTTTGTGTATGTCCGTGCTCGAGGGGTGAACAGGGCGGAGCCAAATATGATGTTTGTTGGCAACTCAGCCACCATTGGCTGCCAACCGCTGGGGTACCGAACAGTGACCTTATAAAAGGATCGAACAAAGGGTCACAAAGGTACTCTCGGACGATGTAGATAGTTCTGTATATAAGTATTAATCAAAGTTTATCGTGATAGACCCTCCCGTTTTCTGATGTTCCTGCCTGGCGTCGTACTGCGGTTCCTGTCCTGGCCTGGCCCTCCCTGATGCTGCCTGGGGAACTCCTCGGTTTCAACAATAGGTAAAGACTGGTAATTTGTTGCATGAATATTCGGACGGTTCTCAGCTGTAAGTGAGAAATTTATCCAGCAGCCATGCAATTTAAAAACTGTAGTTTAAATTTACAATAATTCATCATCCCGCATTGTTATCAGTGATCGGCGGCTTGCATGTAGTGATAAAAAGTCAATTTTTTCTAGCTAGAGTGATTTAAATTAAATGAATCTTATTTAAATGAAATAAATGTTAGTAAAATCATATGAATCTTATTTAAATAAAATAGATGGGAGTAAATTCAAATAATATTAATTTGCTTGATTAAAAAATGGTTTCTTTTACCTTGATTTTATCGTACACCGTGGACAGGCACCAACAAAAGTTAACAAATAACAACAAAAAGAAAGAGGAAAAAAATGAAAGACGTTTACAACACCCTCTAACCCGAATGGGAGCGCAGCTCTTGAGGAGGAGGAGGGAAGGGTACTGAGGGGAGGGTATACCCCTCCTCCCTCCTCCTCACCTCCTCATCCTCCCTGCCACTCCTCCTCCCTCCTCTTTCTCCTGCTCCCCCTCGTCCTCCTGCTTCCCTCCTCTCTCCTCCTCCCCTTCTCCTCCCCTTCCCTTTTTCTCCTCTCTCTCCTCCTCCCCTCCTCTTCCCAGCGCGTTGCATCATGGGAAATGTCCCATAATACACCACAGGGGACCCTCGTGACGTCACAAGGGTTCCTTGCGGTGCATTATGGGACATTTCCCATAATGCACCACGCAGTTAAGCCGACGGCGACGGCGACGCCGACGCCGCTCAAGCCGGAAACGGGCGCCTAAGAGCTGCGCTCTAAAAAGCTTTAGCAGAGCGTGGTTTTGATCCACGCACTTCTGGGTTATGTGCCCAGCACGCTTCCACTGCGCCACTATACTGCGCGGAGAATGCTGTAAGCCATACGTGTATATATACGTATGGCTTACATATATATATACATACGAGAGCACAAACTTTCTTTAACATACACTGTAGGAGGTCACCTTTCGGTGCATTGTAAGACCTGTACGTGCACACCATCTTTGGAAAAACATCAATCATTGGCCGGTTTAAAGAAAAACAAACGCGCGAGGTGCTCGAGGCGTTCACCATCTTGAGCCTGGCCGATCGCTGCGTTAGTCAGCCGTCGGTAGCTCTGAGCGAAAAAGAAGTTGCCTTGTTGCGAACATTTGACGGTGACTGAACTGTTTACCCCCTGGTGCCGTGCTCGCCTGTAAAAATCGTGCTTCATCTTTCTTCTCTTCAATTAATATTACAGAGTTGTGAGTGCGCGCCTGTCTGTGTTCTGTGTTCCTTCCTTGTTTGTCCTTGTCTTTTTGTGCACAAATTTTAACCATGTTCAACGTCTACCAACTCGCCCAGCTTACCACTCTACTATAGAAATGTAAACTCACTCATTAAAACGGATTTATTCATATTCATTGACTGCTTCAAAGATTTACTACAGTCCGTCTCCTGATATTACTACTACTACTACTACCACTGCTACTACTACTACTACTACTACTAATACTACTACTACTATTACAACAACTACTACTAGGTCAAATGCTTTTACCACTACTACTACGACTACTAATAATAATAGTAACTTTAAACTTACATTGATACTTCGCATTGAGCCGATTGACGCAAAATGCGCCCTGTGTCTCTTTTTGACGTATTAGATGAATTTGTATCTGCTTCGCATGTGTTGCCCGTTTGGTTTTTGGCGTTGGTGGCACTGAGCCAGGTGGTGACGTGGTTGGAGCTATTAAATATGTTTGGTCGCCTGACAAAATCACCACGTGACGTGACGTCGAGTCACCTGACGTAACGGTTTCATGTGACGTAACTCTTTACGTCGACGTGTCTAGTTACGTGACGTCACGTGATAACGTGTCAGGCGACGTCACAGGCTTGTATGGCACCGTAAGTTCACGTCGTACTGTCACGCGACATCCCGCCATACGACACACTGTAACCTTACGTCACGTTGTCACGTGACCTAAATTTAGCGGAGAAAACAACTCGGCGATGTCAAGACAAGCAATAACTTTTTGAAACCTTGTTTTTTCCATTAAATTCGGATAGAAAATTTTCCGCTAAATTTAGGTAACGGTACTTGGCCGTGTTAACTATGTTTTTGTAACAATCTTTTGTGACGCTGTAGACTTCAAAACCAGCCCTGAATTGCATTCAGCATACTAAAAAGTTTGCTTGAACTTCTGGATCAAAGGATGCAATTCTTCAAGAATTGTAACGCTATACCACAAATACAAAAAAAAAATATATATATTTCGATACACAAGCAAAAAATAAATTTAGAAAATTTAACCACCACACCGGTATGAAAAATAACCTCTAAAAGGCATCACGCTGCTGCCCTACGGCAGCCACGACATTAGGCAGTTTTAATAGATCGTTCTGGCGATTCTGATAACGAGACTCAACCGACGCCTGGGCACACGCATCGTATCTGAATGATTCTTTTAAACTCTTAAATATTTCGAACGCATTAATCACTTTAACGATTTGTATAAAAAATGACTTCCTCCAATAATGTGCGAAGAAACCAAAGCGATAGCTGTAGCACGGTTGCGCCATACGGGTATAATGGTGCCGTCACTTACCCGAGGACGGAGGTTCGACGTGGTTAATTATCATAGTGATCCGTGAAGTACGTGGGTAAGCACGGTTGAAGTTTGTGTGACCATCCAACATTACGCGTAGCAGCTGCATACTGCCAAACTGGGATCTTGTATAAAGCGGGGAATGTTTGGAAACAACCGTTCAAAGCAGACGACACGAAGGTTCTTCCTTCGTCGCGTCATTCACGGAGAGACGCCAGGGCTGCCCTCTTCGCGCGGCACGGATGACGGGAAGTCCCGATTTCCCTCTCCTGGCGCCAAAAGGGGAGAGAAAAAAATGTTTTTTCACTCCTCACGCGCGCGGCGACGGCAGCCCACGAGCTCGAATTCTCTGCAAAGTGTCGCCCGTAAGGCTATTGCTTTAAAGCTTAAATTATGAGTCGCAATAGTGTGGGTCTTTAACTTTTGTGACGCTTTAAGAATACACGGACGCATGCCGCTAGAATACGTGTAAGGATTAAAACAGGCAATGTGAGGAGGGGGGGGGGGGAGATATTGTCACGGGTGGTGACCGAAAGAACAATAAATAAACAGGAAGAAAGAAACGTTTAATATGGCGAACTTGTACCAAAAATGAAAGGGTACAGAAAATAATAACAGAGTGTCGCGGGCGTCGAAGTCGGCGTAGAGCAGAGTCGAACGCTGGGGCGAGACTGACTGAGGCTCGCCACGCGGAGCCCCTTATGTACACGCGTGGGGTTCTGGAAGAATCGGCGTAGAAGGTTCTGCGTGTAGAACATTCCGACCTCGAGAGTGCAACACGGTTCTCGAATTTACTCGAACATTTACGTCAGAGTCCACAAATATGCGTCCCCGCGACCAGGAATCCAACCCTGGCTTTCTGCGCGGAAGGCACGCGTGATAACCGTTAGGCCACGAGCGCGCTGCCTGCTTGGTCAGCTGCGCTCGTGGCATTACTCCCCCCTTTAAAAAGTGCATCGCCCGATGCAACACAAAACAAAACAAAGAAAATAAAAAGGACAGTAAACTAAAGAGTCATTTGGAAGGCATAAGGTTCACAGTCCTATCGGTCGTAGTACGGTTTCAGGCGCACGACGTGGATGACTTCAGGCCGTGGTGGGCGGCGTGATGATGTTCTTGTTCCGTCGGGCATCACCTCGTAGTTCAGCTCCCCGAGGCGATGAAGTACCTTGTACGGTCCAAAGTATCGTTTCAGCAATTTCTCACTGAGGCCGCGGCGACGAATGGGCGTCCACACCCACACCCTCTCTCCGGGCTGGAAGTGGACATCCCTGCGACGAAGGTTGTAGCGGCCGGCGTCGACGCGTTGCTGGTCTTGAATCATGAGTCGGGCGAGCTGGCGGACTTCTTCGGCCCGTTGAGCAACCACCTGGGCGTCGTCGCTCTCTCTGTCAGATGGCACATGGGGCAGCATCGCGTCCAGCATGGTCGTTACTTTCCGACCATGTACCAGCTGGAAGGGTGTGAATCCTGTGGTCTCTTGAACCGCCGTATTGTAGGCGAACGTGACGTAGGGCAACACCTCGTACAACGTCTTGTGCTCTACGTCGACGTACATAGAGATCATGTCAGCGATTGTCTTGTTGAGTCGCTCCGTCAGCCCGTTGGTCTGCGGGTGGTACGCAGTTGTACGACGATGGCTGGTGTGACTGAGTCGGAGGATTTCTTGGGTCAGCTCTGCCATGAACGATGATCCGCGATCTGTAATCAGAACTTCTGGAGCGCCGTGCCGGAGGACGATGGACTCAATGAAAAACTTGGCAACTTCCACAGCAGTCCCTGAAGGAAGGGCTTTCGTTTCGGCGTACCGCGTGAGATAATCTGTGGCGACGATGATCCAGCGGTTCCCCGACGTCGACGGCGGAGAAGGGCCAAGTAGATCTATTCCGATCTCCTGGAAGGGTGCAGTTGGAGGAGAAATTGGCTGCAGGAGTCCGGCCGGCCTCGTCGGAGGTTTCTTGCGTCGCTGGCACTCGTGGCATGATCGTGTGTATAGGTGGACGGTCTTGGGGAGCTTAGGCCTGTAATACTTTTCACGAATACGGGCCAGTGCCCGGCTGTAACCAAGGTGTCCTGACGTCGGGTCGTCGTGGCAGGCTTGGAAGATCTCCTCTCGAAGGTCAGTCGGGATTAACAGCAGCCACGACAAGTTGTTGTCACTAAATTTCTCTTTGTAGAGTACACCTTGTCGCATGACGAAGGTCGACAGGGCTCGTGAGAAAACACGTGGCAAGGTATTCCCGCGCCCTTCCAGGTGCTCTATTAGTGCGCGCAGCTCAGGATCGTCTCGTTGACGTCGTGCTTCTTCTTAACCAGTACGACCGGAGAGGCCCATGGACTGCTGGAAGGCTGGATTATGTCGTCGTTCAGCATTTCTTGAACTTGCTCCTGTATAACCTCCCTTTCTTTTACGGAGACTCTGTACGGCGATCGATGCAAAGGGCGCGCGTCGTCCTCGGTAATGATGCGGTGCTTCGCAACGGCGGTTTGGCGTACCTTCGACGATGTCGCAAAGCAGTCGGTGTATTCGGCAAGGAGGTTAATCAGCTGCCGTCCTTCCGGGCCCGGAAGCTTAGGGTCAATGTCGAGCTGCGCTGGCGACGTACTGCCCTGCTGAGGTGGCGATGATTCGTCAGTAATGGCGGCGATTTCGGCGGGGTTTTGGAGTTCCTCGACGTGGCCCACGGCTGCACCTTTCGTGAGGTGTAGCGTTTCATTTCGGAAGTTCGTCACGAGGGCCACAGTCCGCCCATCCTGAAGTTCGGCCACTCCTCTTGCGACGCCTATTCCTCTTCCCAGAAGCAATTGAAGGTTTCCTTCCAGGACAACTTCGCCGCAGGTAGCTGTATCGGCCACGACGGGTACGACAACACTTGATCGCGGCGGCAGGTTCACGTGGGTGGCGGCGACTCGGACGGCGGCGGACGCTGTTTGGGGTTTCTCTGAAGGCGGAACAGGCTTCCGCAGCGTCAATCTGTTCTCACCCAGGTCGATGACGGCGCCGTATTCGCACAGAAAGTCCATGCCAAGAATGACATCTCTGGAACAGTCTTGTAGAACGACGAACTTCACAGGGCACGTTTCGCCGTGAATTTCGACGCGAGCAGTGCAACTTCCGACAGGCGTGATAAGGTGTCCTCCGGCGGTTCGAATTTGTGGTCCTCCCCAGGGCGTCGTAACTTTTCACAGGCGGCGAGAGAGCCTCCCACTCATGACTGAGTAGTCTGCTCCGGTGTCCACAAGTGCCGATGCGTCGTAGCCGTCGATAACAACATTTAGGTTGTTGGACACCGTTGCAGGAGCTTCGTTGCGATGCGTGGCGTCGGGAGAGTGGGAGCGCTCCGGCGTTCTTGGAGGCTCTTTACTTTGGTCGTCTTCGGCAACGCCACCTCCAGGCTTTGCCGCACTTAGTTTTCCCGACGAGATAGGGGGGACAGGCTGTCCCGACGAGAGCGGCGGAAGGGCGAAAGCGCACGTCGAGGCGAAGGCGAATGGGAACCTCGGGGTGGAGTCGGCACCGGGGACAGGGGTCGTCGGAGGTACTCCTCGATGTCTCTTGGTTGCTCCCCAAGGCGAGGTCGCGGGTCGCTCGGCGCGAAGCCTCGCAGGCCCATTTGTCGGTACGGGCACCTCCGGTAGACGTGATCGGCCTCGCCGCAGTGATAACACAGCGGTCGTCGATCGGCCGTGCGCCAGACAACGGTCTTCCTAGGCGCCGGTTGTTCAGTGCGGACGAGCTGGGGTTGCCCTTCCCGACGTCGGAAAGTCTGCGGCTCTGGTAGGTCGCGTCGAGGTGGCGCCGTATACGAGTGAGCAGGGGGCGGTGGTCGTCGGGTAGCTGCGGCGTAGCTCAGCTTCGGTGGTTCAGGAGCGGCGCTGGTGAGAACTTCTGGCTGCAGCGCCTGCTGAAGTTCTTCCCGGACAATCTCGGTGACTGAGGGCGCAACCGGGCTTGTGGCAGCAGGTAGCAGCTTCCTGATTTCCTCCTGCACGACGTCCCGGATAATCTCGCGGAGGTCCGGGCTGTTGCAGCTGGAAGTCGCGATTGCAGCGATGCCGGGAAGTCGCTGGTAATGGGAGGCCCGTGCTTGAAGGGCACGTTCGATGTTTGTTGCCTCCGTGATGAAGTCTTGGACGGTGATAGGCGGGTTCCGCACAAGGCCTCCAAAGATGGTCTCTTTCACCCCTCGCATCAGGAACCGGAGCTTCTTCTCGTCAGGAGAGTTTGGGTCGGCGCGGGTCATGAGGCGGAGAACGTCCTCGACGAAACTTGTGACGCTCTCGTTTGGCCCTTATCTTCTTGCTTGAAGAAGTTCTTCGGCCCGCTGACGTCGCTGCTGGCCGGCAAAAGTACGTCGAAGCTCCGCCTGGAAGTCTTGCCACGACGAAATTGACGCTTCGTGGTTCTCGAACCAGGTGCGTGCAGTGAATTCCAGAGCGAAGTAGACATTTTGCAGGCTCTGCTCAGGACCCCATCCGTTGAATCGTGCGACGCGTTCGTACTGGCTCAACCAGTCGTCCACATCGTCATGAAAATTGCCACTGAAAATCGGCGGCGTCCTTGATGTGGCCTGCACGTAGACAATGGACGTCGGTGGCGTTCCGTCTGGCTGCGACGTGGTGTTCATTGTCGGCTTCGGTAGCTTTTTTGTCCTGTCCGGCAGTGGTCCAAGTTCCGGGGTAGGCCGAGGTTGCGGCGACTTGATCGGGTCTCGGTCCTCTCTTCGTTGGGTCCTCGGGGGCTCGGATCGGACTTGCACTGCGGGCCCTCGTAGGGGTGCGCGGGAGGGGCATGCGGTACCCAGCACCTCCACCAAATGTCACGGGTGGTGACCGAAAGAACAATAAATAAACAGGAAGAAAGAAACGTTTAATGTGGCGAACTTGTGCCAAAAATGATAGGGTACAGAAAATAATAACAGAGCGTCGCGGGCGTCGAAGTCGGCGTAGAGCAGAGTCGAACGCTGGGGCGAGACTGACTGCGGCTCGCCACGCGGAGCCCCTTATGTACACGCGGAGCCCCTTATGTACACGCGGGGTTCTGGAAGAATCGGCGTAGAAGGTTCTGCGTGTAGAACATTCTGACCTCGAGAGAGCAACACGGTTCTCGAATTTACTAGAACATTTACGTCAGAGTCCACAAAAATGCGTCCCTGCGTCCAGGAATCGAACCCTGGCTTTCTGCGTGGAAAGCACGCGCGATAACCATTAGGCCACGAGCGCGCTGCCTGCTTGGTTTTGAGCTGGGGTGCGCTGAAACGATTTGCGAAAGGCTCTCTCTGTCTCCCCCCCCCCCCCCCCTCACACACACACACACTTTGTCATACGACGAAGAAAGGCTGAAGGCTGAGTTAAAATTTTAAAGAGTTTCTGTCCTCTTTGCTCAGCTCATGCCGCCGAACGGATGACGGGAATGCTAGCGGAGTCGACTCGAGCGATCCTGGCATTTTTGCCTTGTCCTTATATGCCGAACTACATGGAAAAAGTATAATATAATTTTAAAATGAGCATGCGTTAACAGTGCGTCTTGCCAACTACGTTAATATAGATAAGTATATTTATTAATTTTTATATTTCAAAACACTCATCGCTTTGATATGTTGTCAAACTTGACCACCCCACTCATAATAATTACGGGTCAATTTAGTGCAGCGTTAAATGCGCTATACTAACAGTAATACAAAAAACCCAGTGTTTATGCATTTTATGATTAACAGTTTTTCACTACATGTTTTCCTCATTTCAACACAATCGACTTTCCTCTCCAACTTTCCAACCACGCGAGACGCTCGGATGAAAAGCCACCGCGCAAGCATTAAGCCCAGCGAACGCGAAGGTTTATCTCCACCAGCCAGGGACAACGCGCAAGCGTCTGTTGATCCCCGGGGAAACGTAGACACCAAAGGCCTTTTGCAGAGTAAACAGAGAGCCAATTACGCGCTTAGTGGCTCGCGCGAACTGCGACCGAACACTCGAGGCCTTCACAGTTGACCTTCCGTTTACAAAGCGGGAAGTCGCCTGAGGTTATGGTGTCCTAATAGGATATCATACACTCTAAATGCGAACCTTTCTCTGCTCGATGCGGTTGTGGCCGCAGCAGAGGAAGCATCGATAGTACACCGGCATGTCGTCCGTCAATGTATTTTGCGTCGTTTGTCTCGTTTGGTAGAAGAGCGGAGTGGTCGCGAGGCGTTAACATGTGTGGCTCCTCTGAATTTCCATGTTCTCATTTGATGCCCAATTACTTTTCGAGAGTTAGGTCTAACAAATTGTAAATGAAAAGATGTCTTTCTATTTCCCGAAATATTTTGATATAATTGAGGTTAGCAAAACGTCAGTCGCGGAAGGTTTTTGCAGTAATATTCATCGGTCCTACATTCTTCAGAAGGTGTTGCGAAGGAAATTTACAAAGTGGGGAGCCAATCAAAAAGGTAACACTTTTTGTAGCTTACTCGGCAACACAATATTTCGACACTGCTGTTCAGAAAACAATTTAATAAATAATATTGGTTGCTTTTTTTCGGAGATAATTGCAACCGGACACAGGAACACACCACGTGACAACGTGTCCACATGCCATGATTGCAGCCGGCACGTTATTTCATGTTTTTTTTTTATGTTTTTTTTTTTTATGCCAGAAAAAAGTTGCACGGAATGAATATCATGCATGTTATAAACAACTGAGTCGGTGTTTTCTAAGGTGCTGTACAACTTTCCATTTGAGAGCTCGTCCAATACGTTGTATTTGTTGTATTCCTAATAAGTTGTATTCCTAATTGTTTAATAAATTAGGCTCATTAAAAAAGATATGTATTTTCTTTTTCGCACGACTCTGTCTAATATCATACAGTTGGTTTCATTTTCGTATCAAGTTATTTTTCCTTATAAAATTTTAATCATGCCAACTCTAAACACATGTATGCATGGTATTCCAAGGTAAACGTAAACAAGCAATGGCGGAACTTCCTGTGGCCTAGAATACTTCAGGGTGACCGGCTTTTTGTGTAGGTTTTAATGAGTAGAAATTTTGAGCTCGTCGTTTAAGTTTTTCTCGGCGGAAAATCTGGAAAGTTATGTCAAAAACAAGATGTAAGATAGGTCGATGTCTGTTTCTGAACCATATGACGCGAAGAAAAAGCATCTCATCTCTTTACTTGGCCACTCTGACGAAAGTTCAGTGGCCGTACCTGACGACCCACTGGAAACTTGTGTGCACGTGAGATATTCAACGAGGTTAGAGGCCCACAAATCAACCGAGGAGTGTAATCGTTTCGTACTTATTTGTGCACGGGAGAGCGTGTGCAAGCACAACATCGCTTCGCCATCTGCGTGTCGTCGAGTTGAGTGTTCGAGATGGCCAAGGCGAAATTACGCTACGGCTTTCTTGCGTAGTTGAAGGAGGGTGTGAAGGATTGTACCACTCGTGCTCCATCGTGCCCATGAAAAAGTGAGCGTTACGTTTTCGACGACGAGTAGAGGTATCGGGATTGTGACAAACCCGTCGCACTCTGTAAGATTGCGCGTCTCGTTCCCGCAAAAGAAAAAAGAAAAAAAAATGGTGCTTTTTTTAACGACTAATTGAGATATCGTGATTGTGACTATGTCGACTTACCGCGGTGATTTTGGAAATGATATTCACGTGAATATAGTGGTGGACGCGGATATCAAAAGACCTTTTTAGATTCTAGAACCCCGCCGATAAGGTACGAAAACTAGTTTAGCGTCCGACTTGTTACTCCTGAGACCAGGGTGTTGAACCGGAACCGAACTGAACCGAAAACCGGAACCGAATCGTCATTTTTAGCCGAACCGGAACTGAACCGAAGCGAAATATTCGCCGCCATCTTGGAACCGAACCGGAAAAAATATAACGGAAACCGGTTCAAAACGGTACAAGGTATTTTCTTTTTCGTTTTTGTTCGTATCACAAATTAAATATTTGGGAATAAAATATTGGCAGCGGTAGTTCTATGTATTGATCAAATCCTCATAGACAGAATTGCAATGTATGATAAATTGCGCGTCCTCGTGGCGCTTTTGTATTGGCACTATGATTAACCATGTGTCACGTGATCACGTGACGTCATGGTGTCAATATATGCTGTCAAGCAATATCACGTCATCACGTGACGTCACCTGACTCACTGCGTCAAGTCGATTTAATTTGAGGAAGTTACTAGATTTATTAGCCTCTTTGAAAGCGTGACGTAACATGACATCACGACTTCGCATCAAGTCACGTGAAACCGTGACGTAAGCAATTTTCATCACCCCAGTGTCTAGTGCTCGGGTTCATGACAATCAGCACCGCCAAACATTTGGGTAACGGCTCGTGTTTAATTAAAGATGATAATAGCCCAACCTTAACAATATGTGAAGCTGAGCCCAAGTTCTTTGTCTTCCAAACACCAGCCCATGCCAGCGCATGACTATGATGAACACTGACGGTACATAATTAGTGTCAGATCACGTGGCCGTTGGTTCTAATTGTGAGTTAGGAGCGGAAAGCTGTTTCTTTCCTTTATTGTTTCCGCATCTGCTATTTCGCGGAGGGAAAAGCTGACAGATGTTTTCGCAAGCTATCGACAGAAGGAATTACTTCTTAACGGTAGTCACTCAAAGGATAAAAAATGTTGCACGACCAATTTGACATCACTGAGGCATCCAAACATGTATTCGTTGTTGCTGAACTGCCTTGGAAAGATGTCCCAGAGAATAGAAGTATTAAAAGCAATAAATGGGACTTATTAATATGACGTTACATAGAACTACATGTGTGTACAAGAGGGATGCCTAAAAGAAAAAAAGATCATAGTGGCATCAGAGGGCCAGCCGAACGTTGGCAGCCGCTCTTAGTGTCACACTAGCGCCGCTCTCCAGTTATTCCCCAAGTGTTGACAACCTCGGCATTTTGTTTAAAAGAAGCATGAAATGATTTTTCTATCTTCACTAATACTACTTAGAATCACTTCCTAACGTTAATACCTGAATAAACTTGCCTTAGCTCTTCTTTCTAGGCAATGGCCGTTGCCAAAAAAATCAGAGAAATATGAGCATCGTTTATTCTCTCCACTCGGGGCCAGAAGCGGCCACGTGGCCTGGTGCCTACGAGGTCTGTTAAAAAAGATCCGACCTTTTTTCTTTTTTTTTTTTTTTTTTTGCGGACACCTGATGGATATGAAACAAGCGCGCTTGCATTAGCCGACCTTGGACCTTCGCACGCATGCCTGCATTTGTTTCCGCCTCCCGATAGCGTCTGTCGCTGGGAAGCAGCGTTTGAGTGAGGTAGTGCGTAGTGATCTCCTCGGTTTTTCATTGCAAGGAAAATGGGGGGGCGACTGGTGCAGCGCTACTGCATCAAATTTTGCCAGAAACTGGGCAACAGCCAAGTGGAAACCTTTCGAAAGATTCAGATGGCTTTCGGTGACGATGCTATGAGCAGCACACATATTAAGGAGTGGTACAACCGGTTTAAAGACGGCCGCACATCGGTGGAGAGCGAGCCACGCTCCGGTCGGCCATCAACACACCGAAATGACCAGGTCATTGCCAAAGTGAACGCTGTGGTGATGAAGGACCATCGTGTGACTATCCGAGAAATTTCGGAAGAGGTGGGCATCAGCACTTTTTCTGCACATTTCATTATGACCGAAGATTTGGCCATGAAAAGAGTTGCGGCGAAATTCGTGCCGAAGCTGCTCACGGTGTAGCAGAAGCAACTTCGCGTTGAAGCCTCACAGTGCATGCTGGATTCCTCAAACAGTGATCCCGACTTCATAAACACCATAATCACTGATGTCGAGTCTTGGGTGTACGGGTACGACCCGGAAACCAAATCCCAGTCGTCACAGTGGAAGCGTTACACGTAACCAAGACCAAAGAAGGCCCGCCAAGTGCGCAGCAACGTCAAAGTGATGCTGACTGCTTTCTTTGACTCCCGCGGTGTGGTACACCACGACTACGCACTACAGGGTGAAACGATCACCAAAAAGCCTCCGTCGCGTACGTGATGCTGTGCGGCGCAAGAGACCGGAGTTGTGGTCAACAGGAAATTGGAGCAACCATCACGACAATGCTCCAGCACAATCCTCGCGCTTGATTCACATTTTTTGGCGAAAAACCAAACTCCTGTAGTTCAACAGGCTCCTTACTCTCCTGATATGGTCCCCTGCGACTTCTGGCTGCTTCGAAAAATCAAGAGGCCATTGAAAGGAGCGCGATTTCAGACAAGAGAGGACATTATGGCTGCCCTGCAACGACAGCTGAGCTAAACTCGATTCCGAAAGAGGCCTTCTCGGAATGCTTCCAACAATGGCAGCACCGCTGGGAGAAGTGTGTGGAGTCCCAAGGAGACTACTTTGAGGGTGATTAGGTTTCCAACGCTTAAGTTACGCCAGTTTTTTTTCTTCGGCCAAAGAGCGAATACTTTTCTAACAGGCCTCGTATCTATGCCGCCAGCGTTAATGATACCTACGGGTTGGGGTTGGAAAGGTTGAAAACGCGTACTGAGCTCTAGGCATTGTTAGAGTTCGGCTATTCTCGTCACCGCAGTGGTTGAACACAAGCCACTACCCAAGTGTCCACCGAGGCATTGATTCTTACGAACCGAAGTCGAGTACTCACGCAGTTCTCGTGTCCAATCCATGAGCCGCGCTCGACTGTAGTCAGGCGGGTGATTTCGATCCCACAGTCACGTCATCAATCTTTGCGAAGGCGAGACTGAAAGAAATAGTCTCATTATATCTTCGCAATTTCCCCGCGACAAAGAAGCTTCTGAATCAGTGGCGGTTTGTGCGAGTATACTTGGATCAGACTAGGACCAGCACGCCTCTGCAAATTATGGACATTTCAACCCGACATCAGTTTATGACCCCTTTAAACTTCAAGGGGTGCGAAATAAAAGCTATGGTGTGTTACTCTTAGCAACTGACAAATATAATTGTCGAATTAACAGACCCGTACTAAGGAGGGAATTCCTCACAAATATAAAATATTTTTTGGAGGAGCAAAAAAAAAAATAAAGAGGGGGATAGATTTAAAAACATACTGTGGTGTACAGTTTCCCCTGCCCCGCATTTTTGGCGCACACCAAAAAGCGTGGATCCGGAAACTACTGGATTTGCAGAGCCACTCTTGCCTAAAAAGTGCGTTTTCGTCGTGCCATAGACTCGTGCCTTTCCTCACGACGACGCGCTAATATTAGTAATTCGTGCCTCTCAAATACTTGGTTTTCACTGAGCGTGAACCTCCTGCAGCGTGCATTTTGCATTATCTACAGGGTGGCACAAAAGGAAATTTACAGGGTTTTTACTTCCGCAAAAATAAACTAGGCATCGCCGAACCCTCATTCTCCGCCCAAAGGTAGCGCTAGAGGTCACAACCAGATGCCAAAAAAGTCAAATTTGGGGGTTTTACGTGCCAAACCAACGACGGGCATCTGGCACGCCCCAGCGGAGGACTGAGGATTAATTTTGACCCAAAAATGTGCGCTACCGTGTTTTCGCGACGCAGCGCGGCATACATTTGAGCTCAAGAAACAATTTGTATTGCTCGTGGTACAGATAATCGGTAAGGTAAAACTAAATTAACCCTTGTTTGGAAACTTTCTAAATATTTGGCTGTCTGAAGTGAAGACAAGCCTCGTTGAAATTTCCTTCCAAGTTCGAAAGAGGACGACGAAGTTCAGTCCTAGGAACGGTGAGAAAGAAGTGAGTAGTGAAAGGCGGGCGTTACACCGGCAGCATGGTTGGCCAGCATGTAAGAACTGTACATAACACCGTCATAAATTGAAAAACGTATAATTCGGCTCCAGTGAAAATGGACCTATAGGAAGTATTCACTGGCGGCCATAGCTGTGTGCACGACTGCTGAGCGCGTGCTGATGGCGAGCTTCCACAGTTCTTTTGTAAGGCGCATTTCGCACCCTCAACATTGCCGGTCTAAGCAGCCTATTGTTGTGGGCTCGTTCAGAGCATGCGCTCTAGACATCACCCACAAATATGGCGCCCAGTGAATACTCCTTATTAGTAAATTACCCTAACATCGAGGAGAACACTGGAAGTGTAATTCAACGATCGGCGCGCGCTGTCCTTCCACTTATAAAATATTCGAAGTAAATAATCATAATAAATCTTTGACGAACGCGCGTGCACGGCAAAATTTGTTGTAGGCTTTTTGCTTTAGAATACTGACTACTGCAGACGCCAGCACGCGCAGCGCGTGTAACAACACTCGTAGCATGCACCTCGGTGCTTCGGAAATTTGCTTTTGTGTGCTATCAGTACCCGGCCGATTGAGTCAAGGCAATCCACTTTTCAAAGACGTTGCCATGCCGACAACTATCGCGTTCATTTAGGCTAAGGAATTGCCAGAATCGAAAGACTATCTAAAAAATGCGGCGAGGTCATTGCTCATGCTTTGCGTTTTAAGTGAGGTAAGGCAAATCGAAAGCCTCCTGCACCATTCATTGCTGACAAACGCGCCCAATATTGCAGCTACAACGACGTATTAGTTCCAAAGCGAGCGGCGCTCACTCACCGGGTCACCGCCATGTTTCCCCGCCGTCCTTACTCTGCCGGTCACATGACCTAAAATTCCCCCTCGTAGGGAAATCCGGTTAACCGCGGTTAGTTAACCAGCTTCGAGCAAACGGGCCCTGGGGATCTTCTGACGTGCAACCGAAAGCTCGGTTACACGGCGCCTTCTCCGCAATAAACCTCCGTCAGATTGCAGGCACCTCTGCCGGGATTCGAACCCGCCACATGGGGATTCGTAGGCCAGCGCCCTCGCCTCGGAGCCACCGAGGCGGCTAACAGCCAGATGCCAAAGTTTCAGCCCGATCCGATAACTTAATCAAAAGTTATAAGTGATTTTCTGAAAATTTCATTGGGAAAATGGAGCCCATTTTCGCCCGCTTTTGGTTTCTGGTGCCATAGAGCCCCAGGTATTCGAAAACTCCGTCGGCCGCCATTTTCCCATTGATATTTTCAGAAAATCACTAGTTTATTTTTGCGGATAAAAAAACCCTGTAAATTTTCTTTTGTGACACCCTATTCTTTGATTTTCTCGGCAAGAACAAATTGCAATGACCACAAGCATATAGTGTAATGACATCACGTGCATACCATGTTAAACAGTTCAGCTTTCTGGTGAAATGCGATGTC
This sequence comes from Ixodes persulcatus, assembly GCA_013358835.2. Classification (NCBI taxonomy): domain Eukaryota; kingdom Metazoa; phylum Arthropoda; class Arachnida; order Ixodida; family Ixodidae; genus Ixodes; species Ixodes persulcatus. Next base: position 125,633 of record JABSTQ010010996.1, read on the forward strand.
CGCAAGACTAGCAATAGATGTCCAAATGGCAAATTTGTGCAGTATTTATATCAGTCTCGCGATGATATATGACAGACTATAGAAATGTTAGAGTGCATGACATATAAATCATAGTGTTGTAAATCGAGGGCCCAAAAAGTGCACGTCAAACCGAATATAACATTAGCTTCCCAAGCTAGTATTTCGCGAAGTTTCGAGCTCATGCAATCTGATATGTGATTTGTATTAGGAATGTAAGAATCTTTGTTTGTCCTTCGCGCTATTTATGTTCAGTTAGGGATATCATAGCAAAGATCTTTACACATCTCTATTTAGAAGAGTGCAATTTATTATATCTCTCTTTTTGCACTTTTCGTGTGTTTGCCTTCCAATCTATCATGTGAGCACAAAATCTTTTTGGCCTACTCTGCAATCCGATGTTTCACATTGCCAATCAGCGAATAAAAAAACACGTTTACGCAGATTCAACAGCTGGCGTAGCTTCGAGTATTGTCCTCGCATGTCGGTCTTAAGCGCTTATGTGAACTCCTTAAAGTAAAATTTATTGATGATAATAAAAATTTATTTATTTACTAACTGAAGATTTGACAACATAAATAAAGGGTCAATCACCCTAAAGCAATGCACCCTCAGATTATTCTAAAGATGCTCTACAAATCCTTTACGCCGTTTGTATCCTCAACAGGCGCGTTGTAAATCATTTGGGCAAGCCTTATACAAATTTTTGGTTTTGAAGCTAATTTAATAAGCGGTGTTTCCTGATACATATAACTTCTCGAAAATATAGAAGTCTGTTATCGCCTCCTTTATGTGGTGAACAAAAATCTTTATGTGTCTGTGGGCTGGACAAAACAAAGTACACAGGGGCGCGTGGCGGAACTATGACCATTACGCACGCGAACCGTTAGAAAGTGTCCAATTAAGTAGCTGCCATATCAAGTAGAGCATAAAATACTACTTCGTTTTACTTAACATATAATAAAAATTCTTAAAAAACGCCTTAAAGGGGTACTCCGGCGATTTTTTGAGCTACCTCAACTAACTATATTTTCTGACTCCCCGGCCTTTACCCTTTCCGGTATGCTATTTAGTATTGCGAAATTCATATTAGTTATTGCGAAATCGGCAAATGAAAATGATGCAAAAAGCAACATTCAAATATACCCGCACGTTTCAGTGCCGTGACGTCAGTGGCGGGCAGGCTTGCCAGTTGAGCAATCAGTCTCAAAAATAGAATATGCCAATCATTTGTTCATTGCTGGAGCGCGGGTACTGGCGCGAGCTTCCAATGCATTCATTTGACACTATGAAACAGCTTCGAATCAGTTAGGAACAAATTCCACAGCCCAAAGAGTGAACCCCTGCCTTCCACTGACGTCACTTTTTCGTTGTTGCCAGTAGAGACTTTCAGTTTGAAAAACACTGTGAGGACCAAAATTGTAAATTCAATAACTTCGCGAAAAAATAATATTTTGACCTAATATTTGGGATTCTATTTTAGCGATGTTGTTTGGCGAGTTTAGCAAAATTCTAAGCAAATCGGGGACCATAAGAAATCACAGGAGTACCCCTTTAAAAGCCCCCCTCCCCCCTCCCAAAAAAAAAAAAAAAATCAGAATCCAATTAAAACACGCGACAAAAAAACCTTTGCGGGCAAACAAAAACTTGAGAGCATTATTGACGGCGCGGGACGCGATGTACTCGGCAGTCACCTCCTTTCCACTTGTTTTCTCTCTCCGCGTTTCGGGCGCGTGGAGGAGAGGCGGCTTAGCCTTCGCGACCGAGATCGGCATTTCCGAATGACCCGTGACGTCATGGACTTCGCGCGCAGAATTTAAAATAAATCTCTCGCCGTCAATATCGCTCTAAAATTATTTTTTTTTTCGCGTAAAATTCGCGTGACACGCGTGTCCCAACCAGACTGTTAAAAAAAAAACTTTTTTTTTTTTTTTCGCTATGCAAGCGTGCCCTGCGTGGCCTAGACGGTAGCATGCCTTACTCGCTACCGAAGGATCGTTGGTTCCAATCCCGCCTAAAATTGTTCAGATTTTTTCTGTAAGGCAAATTAATTACTATATAAAGTGAAATAATTTGAACATGCGGCGATCTTCAATTCGCATTACATGTTGTATTTTAATCATTTTCATTGCACTCGTAACGTCTCGTGAAGTGAGCGTTGTGGGTCGTTTGAAATCGCCGCGCGAGGACATGTAGCTGTGAGTCATGATCCTATTGACCAATCAGGATTTTCTCGTCACGACACCAACATCGACCTTTTTGCGGAACAATCTCCTTAACGCTATCGCGTTAAAATCATCAATTAGCGAGTGTGATGCTTATTTGCAAATTTAATTGACCGGCATCTTGTCAAGAACAAACCTCAGCAGCCAGGCTATGCCAGTTTATCCAGTATAAGAAATGTTCACTTGGGCAAGCACTATCTTGGGCCGGATTCGATCCGACTGCGAAGGTGAGTATTGATTAGAGTGAACAATTTCGATTACTCCTTTCTGCAAGATTCGTCGCATGCATCGCGGTGCTGAGTGTAAACAATGTTTGGATCAATAAACAAGTATTGTGATTGCCGCTCGGTGTTTCGATGAAAGATAGACTGAAAGGGATTGTCCTAAAGCTTTCGTGATAGTTTGAAAATTTTGTGACTTCTAGATCAGTTGTGTCGTCCTGATATATATACTGTGAAACGTATTTCATAAACCGTATCTTATGACACATATGGCGACGAGGTGCCCATCTCGATTTATTTATGTATTTAACCTAAACACCCTTTGGGTCATTACATGGGGGGAGTCATAAACACAATAATAAACTATGAAAGTGAAGAAAAAACACGATGCATTTGGCAGATAACAAAAGAAAGAAACAAAACAATGCACAGATTAAACAAGTTATCAACAAAACACGACTGTACACGTTGTTACACGTTAGTTATTGAAGTGGTGAACATTTGGGCAGAGATGATTGACAATATCGCGAGGTAGGTTGTTCAATCCGGAGATAGCGAGAAGAAGAAGGAGAGTTTTTCAATAGGTTGGTGCGGGCAAATATTGGACGTACTTTGAAGGGATGGTTGACGCGAGATGAAACATGACGAGGCGGATGGATGTACGCGTGTCTGTAAAGAGATGAGCCGTGATAGAGATTGTGAAAGAAGGACATGCGGGCAATGCGTCTTCGACAATGAAGGGGCGAAATGTCGAGATAAAGTTCTATGTTAGTCGCGCTTGAAGTACCAGAATAATTCTTAGCGATGAACCTGGCCCCTTTATTTTCAAGTGCCTCGATCCATATTATTGTTTAAATACATCTGATGAGTGTGCCAAACAATGCATGCAAACTCACACTGCGACGCTACGAGGGAGGTGTATGCTAGAAGCTTGGTCTCTTTAATAGCCAAAGATATTGAACGTTTGAGGAATCCTAGAGTTTTAGAGGCTTCGATAAAAACCTGTTTTATATGAAGGTTATAATATAGATCTGCAGAAACATGTACGCCAAGATATTTTATATGTTACATTTTCGATGTCAGTGTCTCCAATTGAATACGTGAATGATTTTACGCGTTGTATTCAATTCCTTAGTTCAAGGACACAACCATGATTTAACTTTCAATACTGCGACGCAAAGTTGTACCAATGGCGAGTATTTTATGCAATCTACCACACTCCGCGTCAACATGTTTGATGCCGTGTAAATACATCAGTTTGAATATTAGAACCATGCTTAAACACGAAGAAAGAAGGGACAGGAAAGGACAGTAGAGTTTTAAAGTTCAAGCTGATCTCTTGACATGTATGTACCAACAAGTTTAAAACTTTACTGTTATACTTAAATATTTTGATTCCGGCAAAATATATGTGACTCTGGTAAAGAAAGGGATGTTAAGTCGTGTGAACGTGACGTTTTGTATGTTAATCTAGTTTCCCTACTACTGTTGTGTTCTAATTAAATAACGGAATTTCTGCTTTTGTTACCTGAAAACAAAAGTTAACTGTACGGACGACAGAAGAAACTATATAGTTAATCGTTTCACGGCGTAAATAGTGCCTATTTCCACAACAACCCGGAAAATATATTCTCAATTTAGCGGTTGAAACCGGTTCGAACCTGCTTGAAACGTTTTAAACCGTGATTTTTTGCTCCCGGGAACTGAACCGGAACAGAACCGAAAGCCATGAACCCCAATCTGAACCGAAAACATAAACATTTTGGTTCGCACTTCCCCTGGGATATAACCCATCTGTTCGAACAGTTCTGTTTAGGCAGAGACACAAGCGCTGTTGTGTTTGGCGATGTGGCGAACTGATAAAATTGAAAAGATGGTACCAATGGTTTCATACTGTTTCACGTGTTGCTTTAATCGTGTCACGAACAACCGCTTTATTGCATGCATGAAAGGAAAAATATGACTCTCGAACTGTAATTGATGTGGAACCGAACTCCAGGTTTGGTTCAATATGGAAATGTCCCTCCCATTGTGAAGTCGTCTGCTAACACACGAAAAAAAAAACATTTATGTTTTTTGTGTTTTTTTTGCTGGAGTTTATTTAAGACTCACATAGAGTGTCTGTTCACAAGCTCACGTGCACCAAAAATTAATGTCAACAAGTGAACCCACCCTTAAATTTAAAAAAAAATCATCTATAAAAAGTAATAATGCATTATGAAATATTTTATGCAGTACCAAGTTGGCCTGTGTTATGAAAACCTGGGTTTAGGCTAAACAATTAGGCAATATTTCTCGACATCCGGTTGTCCCAAAAGTACGAATCATACTTAATCTTTCAATCACCATTTATTTGCATAAGAACTCAAGTGTCATTCGTTCGATCGAGTTTCTTGGCTGCCCGGAAGTGTCGGATGTGTGCATCATTGATTTCAGGATTAAGCGATAAGGCGTACGTAACGCTGAGCGTGAAATCGACGCGCGCGTGAAAGAGACTGTGCGCGCCCGGCGGCCGCACCTCACGGCATCTTTTTTTTTTCGGAAAGATCTGCCACAGCAACGTTCCCTAGTCAATTGCAAAGCATTATAGCATTTCAAGAAAGCGGTGGACGCGCAAAACATAACAAACGACCGATTTAATGGCGGTACACTCGAAATATAGTGATGATGTTTCCCTTTAGAAACACGAAGACAATCTCCCGACCGGAAGTGTTTCCGGCTCCCTGCCATGGCGGGCGGAGGTGGCCCGAATACCATGTACACGAATATGAAGCGTATCTATGCGCGGAAAAACAGATGGGGAGGAGAAGACGAGAACGCGAAGGGATGTCAGAAAGCCGAGCTCTGGTTGGAGGGATTAGTGGGTACACCTAAAGCTATAGCAGCCTTTGTCTCCACTGCACTTGTCGGACGCGTTAGAACACGTTTCTCGCGTTAGAACAATGTTTCTCGTCGCATATACTAGAATCTTCCAAGCTACAATGCGAGAAAAATTAGTAAAAAAAAAGCAAAAAAAACAAAAAAAAAAACGTACTTTCAAGGGTTGCGTGTTGTTTTACAACATTCCGTCAGTCGGCGTTTCGGCCTGAAACAGGCCGAAATGGTCATATGAATAGGACGAAATCCTGTGGAAGATGTTAAGGCCCGTCCACACTCTTGCGACCTCTTAAAATCGGGTGCCTTAGAACCTCTTAATATCTCTTACAACAAGAGGACACACTGGCGCCATCTATTGGGTAGAAGTGTAAACTTGGCAGTCCGGCATGTTTTCTATTTCTCTCACGCATTATCCTTTCTTCCTTGGCTCGAAAAAAATTTTGTCTACGATATAAACGAGCCTTTCTTATGGGTATTACGCAAATTTGACCTCGGAAATACCGCAAAACCTTCGCTCTTGTGAAACGCAGTTCCAGGGTCACCGCATAGATGGCACCAAATGCCAGTGTGTTCCCTCGTCCTAAGATATTTTAAGAAGTTTTAACAGATCTCGTCTCTCTCGGTAGTACTCGGTTGCAAGAGTGTGAACGGGCCTTAACTCTAATATGAAAAAATGCACTTTGAACCATCAGGAGCGTTTCATTTTTGTTACAGTACGCCAGATTTAGTTTCGACTATTCTTATTTTTTTTTTACATTTCATTCTCCTCCAGGGAGAGACCTCCAGTGCTGTCCACAGAGCTACGACCGCTTCCAGGCGGTGAAGGTTGCGCCAGCGGTGATCCTTCTTATCAATGATACCATACGCTCTCTCCAAACCCGGTTCTGACCGTCGCTTTTTTTTTTTTTTCCTTTTCTCTCACCGGGACCAGCGAGGCAGCGGGTAATGGGTTTGAGGGGAAGAGGAGACCTCAGTTTCCTTCCCCAGGGCGAGAAACGGGCTGCGATCGTTCCCGGGTTTCCTCTGGGTATGAAAGGCTGTTCGGCCGGGCCGTTGCGGAAATTTATGTGCTCGAATCGACGATTAATGGGCCGCGATAGAATTAATTGAACAATTTTACTCCCACGTTTATGGCAACTGCACCATCGAAAAGAACGTTGAAAACTGCAAAACTAGCACAGTGTGCCATGTGAAGCAACGAGTGAAAAATAAACACTAAAGACAGCGAGGGAAGTCATTGAATGGCAAACTGTAGAATGGAAAAATATGAAAATAAATTTCTTGATTGCCCTGTATTGATTTTTAATACATGAAAGATTGCAAACATTGGGACCGAAGGGACGTCCTTGGGTATTTTATTCAACTCTATGAAACCAGAGTTCGCAGAGAAATAAGCGCAGTGATAACACGTGCAGTATTCAAACGTAGCCAATTACGTCTTTAGTTTTTAATGCTCAAGATGTACATTCATGCTGTTTTATTTGACAATAAGAATATTACTGCTTACTCTTGTCAATGAAACACCAAATATTTTCGCAGAAACGCAACATGTTCATTGAAATATAAAAAATAATATTACTCCATATTAGAAATAAAAATGATGAAAGTAAAAATTAAAATAAGGGCCAAATGTTTATTACCTTTGTACTTGAAAAAACAGATCTTATGTTGCTTATATTTCTGACTAGCGCAAAAACAGATGGCCAAATATTGCATACCATACACGAAAAGGTTGATACAGTATAAGCGCACGTCTGCCACGCTGCATCCATGCGTCCAGAAAAATCTGTCCATAAAAGTAAGGTTCCACCAAAATAATAAACGTACGTATACACACATTTTCTTTTTCTGGAACTTTCCTTCCAGAAAATGAGCATCTTGCGTGTGAAAGGGACATGTCTTCCAAACCACGAAGTACTAAATCGGTGTTGAAGGAACATCCGTCGGGAAAAAAAGGCCTCATCATTTGAATAATGGTCAAAATGCGTGCTGGGGGCTGCACGCCTTGATGCCCTGCCGAAAGAAAGTCGCGCTGTCTAAAAGAGATGTGTCTCTTTCTAATCTTAAAAAAATACCTAACCTCAGGAAAATTATCATCGTATACATTTTCGTCAGCAAACGTTCAGACAACAAATCGATATTTTTTCTTTTATGGAAGTGGTGCGTTAAGTTAAAGAAAATACTTTATTATGGTTGAAAGCAATACGTCCATGACTCCTTGTAATTGAATGGTCAATACATTTTGGAATCAAAATAATCAACTTAACTTTTAAGTAACGAAGCACGTAGAATAGGCTCTAATCAACGATATTCCATTATTATAGGTATGCAGTTTTTCGTAGATACTAAATTGAATAAATCTTCCTGTTTTTGCCTAAGTTGGTGTCCCCCGCAAAATATGAAAAAAGCAGGAACAGCAGGTTCGTAGTAAGAGTGTCGTGCTTCGCATGTCACATTTTGTTTTATGTGGTTACATTTTTATTATAACGTCAATAATTAAATTTGAAAGAGAGATAGTAAAGACTTTACAACAATAGCCATGTTCCAAGGTGCGACACCAGAGAAACGCTTAACTTTGCACAAGTTGTGCAATCCTAGGGTCCTAACTTCTGCCCAATGCGGTTTTGCTCTAAGGTGTTAACCAGTGCCATGAGTACATTCTTTGCCGTTTCTGTGACTGTTACTTGCTCGCCAGATAATTCTCAAAGTGATAGAATTGAGTCGAAAGTTCCATATATGAGCCGGAGAACTAACACCGAAGCCTAAATCTGCTACTTGTTTGGCACTTCAGCCACGAAGCTACCACATGAAAACCGCAAAACCAGAAGTGAAGCATAAATCTGACACTTGTTTGGCGATTTAGGCCCAAATATTCCAGATGACTGCCAAACTAGCCGGCAGTAAAGACTAACTTCGGCACTTGTATTGTGATTTATAAACAAGATACGTAAAAACCTAAACAAAAAATTCTCCCTTGGCTTCTTCGGTTTTTTAGGCCCCAGACTAGACTTAAATAATTCTTTTGATAGCCGTGATACTGGTCTCCTTTTAAAATAAGTGTTGAAAGTTAATGTGTGGAGCTTCCTCACCAATTGAATAACCAACTTTGCAAATAACCGCTGCCAACATGTTGTCTACTGTGGTGAACTTTCGGCCGACATGAGGATCCCTTCATACGTGCCACAGGGTTCGGCCTTAGCCCCCACTTTATTCCTACATTTTGTTAACGATATGCGAAAGGTGACAAGCTCCTCCTCGCAGACGAAACTTCAATCTTGGCCACAATTGATTTACCTGCCACGCACCATCATCTGCAGAGCTACCTTACCGAAATTCGGTCCCGGGCAACACAAGACCCCCTAAACATGCGTCATCCCAAAAGTTGTGCGATTCGTTTCAGCAGTTTACGCAGTGCGTATAATCTATACGTAGAGTGCATAGAGCAATATAGTAAACGTAAAGAGAGTACACAAAAGCCGATTCGCGGCCATGATAGTCTGTCTAATGCCGTCTGCTCAGCGGTGCTTCTGTGTAAAATATTCAGAACTTATTATGCAGGTTTTGCGAATAAATACTTCGGCTAAAATGTGTGATGTTTACAGATTATATTTGATTTATAATACGTTTAAATAAATTTCATACTTTCCGTCACATAAATCTCGTGATTTCTGGCGCCGGCCCGCCGGCCGGCAGCTATAGCTTCTAGGAAGGAGCGTCCACGGGTCTCACCGGTCCCGTCTGGTGGCAAGCACTCGCTTTCTATGAAACGGACACTTCGTGAGCAGGGGGATGGTGAACACCGGAACACTGATCCGCTCGTTGTGAGGTCCTGCTACGAGTGTTTCAACGCAATTGCTTCGATCAGGTAAGGTGTCCTCGCTTGAAAAGATGGTAAGTTTACGGGTTCGTATCGTTTCGTCGAAACACGTTTCATGGAAACACCGAAGCATGTTCCGCAGATGACTTTTCATGACACACCTTTTGTCGACAGTGGAATGTTTCGTGGAACCTCGTCAAGTAGACACGCGCTCCTGCGACGTTTCGTCGACGACCTATTTTCTTTTACCAAATGCGTAAACCGAGCGGGTAATTCAATAACAGGCATTCCTCCCCCTTCCAAACCAGGCGAGTCTTAAAAAGTTTGTTGTGAAGACAGCAGAGTTTTGTTCGACAAAACGCCAAAAGGTTGGCAAGGTGTGTGATTGAAACTGCCGCGGACTTTTCTCAATGAAACAAACTGTCGATGAAATGTCGCATGTTGACAAAACGACCCGTAGAAGGGACGAACTGCTTTTCACCGCTTCAGCGTATTTGCTACAGTGTATTATTGTATTATACTGTCCGACGTTCATTTTGGACGCTTTCGCAATGAACCGAGGGAACGCGTTGTTGATGATCCAATTGATGTCTCTTATTCTTTCCTCGCGTGCCCAGGTGATGTCCAATGGAAGCTACAGCTCTGCTCTTTGGTGCGCCAAAAATGGGAAAAAATATAAGAAGCCAGGCGTTAAGTTTTTTTTCGGATTCGACATGACCCAAGGTACCTAAATCAAAGCAAACATTCAGTAGTGCTAAAAAAAACATATTCGTGAGGACATTGTTTCTTCAAAATTAATTCGGCAGCTTCAGTGACCGCTATCAATTACGTATTACCTGCCGCTATAAAACCCGCCAGTTCTTCCCGAGTTAAAAAATGCAGCTTCAGTTAAGCAGAACGAACATAAGTGTCAAAACCTTGTTGTCTGCAAGCGAAAATTTGTGTTCAATAATTCGCAAAGTAAACCTGATAAAATGTTGACGAGAGGTCTAGTGAATATTTTCTTCGATGCCAATTCAGTTTGTGTTGTCGCATCCGAGCAAAGACGAAAATGCACAGATTTTTTTTATGCACCCAATAAATTACCTTTTAAGCTTACCTCGCCTATGACTGGGCAATTGGGTATGTTTTAATGGGCTCGGAACTCTTGGTTATTGTTTGTTTAGCCATTTTGCACCGCTCAGCAGTAAGTAGAAACTCCATGTCAAAATGAAACACTTAACATTTCGCCTAGCAATGTAAAACCAAACAATGTCAAAATCTGGGAAAACACTTTGTAGTTTAGTTTGCCTCAGCAACTTCAGTATGCTTAATGTAGGTGTTAAAGCGATACTGAACCGAAATTTGGATTTCGCAAAATAAGGCCGTAGAAGCGTTGAACGGGACGCTACGAACTCCAAAACATCAGTCATACATCGATATCTCAAACGGATGGCCGTACTTTTCGAAAAGAAGGGCGCGATGAAGCTAGGTCTCTGACGTCACTGTCCTCCGGGAGAATTTGAGAATGAGAGGAAGCGGCCTCGCTTCTCTCCTCCTCGCTTCCGTTCACCAGCTCGACGGGATGAAGCGAGGAGGAGAGGGAATGGGAATCGTGACGTGCCTTGTCTCGTCGGAATCTTCGGCCGCGTGTTCAATTGCAAACTTCTTTTCCAAAAATACGGCTATCCGTTGGAGATATCGCTGTAGGAGTGATGTTTTTGGGTTCTGCAGCGTCCCGCCTATCTATCCAGCCCCGTTTTGTGAGCTCGAAATTTCAGTTCAGTATCCCTTTAAAACAATACGGTTTACAGGTCAGAGACTTGGATACGTTATGCTAGGCTTTTGTGGAACACTTGTTGTTTATGTGCGAACTTGACCACGATTCGTTATTATGGACGACTCACATCATGGAAGATTTTTCTATTGAATGTTGGTATCCATGTTAACGAGATATGACTGTACATGACATCAGTATATTGCTGTCACCAAGCCCTTACACTTGTGCGTCCGCAACATTTGCGTTGAACCTTAATTTATTTATTCTGGCCCACGCTACTCCTTCTGTTTAGGGCACTGTGAACATCTGTATAGCATTTGTTCGTCAAATTTCATAGAGGTGTGTTGTGTGCCATTTATGGAACACGGGTTATGTACTGTTGCAGTGCACGTTTTGCTTTTTTATGAGATAAATAGTGTGTTATGTGAATCTTTCCTTGGGCATCTGCTTCTGTTGTGCCTGTCCCCATGGACACTGCATTGATCATACTTCTTTTCCAGAACAAATTTATTACGGAGGAGGCTTAGGGACGTTGAATGTTGTCCTATTCCGAATAGAGTTTTCATTGTTTTGTAATGGCTTGCTCGCAGATGGTTTCAGGCTATGCCGATTCGTGTGTTTTATATTTGCTGGAAATCGGGAGTTTGTTTCATCCGGTGTGTGCTTCGCATTCTTTTTATGCTCTTATGACTAATTATCATAGCGATGTCTTATTTATTTTTGCACTTCCTTTCCGTGCCCGAGTCGGCGTGAAAGCGAATGAATCATTTAGCATGTTCCTGTGGAAAGCTTTTTGTTAACTTGGTTCCGCCTGAAATATATTATGAATTGTACGATATGCGGAACTTCTTCACATTGTATATGTTTCTGATATTGTTTCTTATATTGTATATGTTTCTTATAAAACATACAAAGCTTCTGAAATAAATCATATATATATATGAATGTGGTCCAATAAAATGTTTTTGAACCACTTACTGTTGTTGACCCCAAAAAACACCACCAGCCAGGATTCAATGTGGCGATGGTGTAACTTCAATGTTTTACTACAGAAAAACAAGAAATACATTTTTTTCTCTTTTGTAAAGCAAGTTGAATTTTTTTGTTTGACACATTTTGCACGGTATTTATCGAAAAACCAAAATAAAACTGTGTCCACATCAAACAAAACAAAACAAAAAAGCAGTGCGACCCGAGGAGCTTTTGAAAACCAACAAGGAGCGAGGCAATGAGGAAAGAGAGCGGGAAAAAAGAGGAGAAGAAGGGTACCGGAGCAGGAATGCCCATACAGAAACCGTAACTAATTCGACAGAAAACGGAACCAAATTATGCTTCATGCCGCGCGCTTGGTGAGCTAGATGCCACTGCTCTATCTGGGCCTCTGGGGCCTATGGCGATGTCCTCACTTTAAATTATGTACATTACTCTATGTACTCCCATCATGGACCACCGGTTGTGCAGTACTCATTAAAAATACCGGTGGCCCTTTTAAGTGATGCCCAAACAGAATATTTCAGAACGCGTACAGCGACACTTCGCTGCCTTATGAAGTAAAGGTTGAAGTCCGGCAGTCCGTCCTCTCTTTCGACATCCACCAGGCAGACATACAACACCTCAAATATCACGGCTTTCCTCCACGCCTCTTCTGGTTTTTCGTGACATCGGTGCTCGTCAGACCACAGACGTCACACGCTACTTGCCGATGGTATGCGTTGCCTGACAATTTGTTCTGCCACGTCCTCGTATATTTTCCTTTCCCGTCTTCAGGATTTGAACAGCAGCGGAGGCCTTGAGTGAGTGACTGACAGCCAACAGAATGCGTGAGTGGCTGTCCTGACCAACGTGATAAGCATGCTCTAGTCCTCTCTGAAGAACACAAGCGGATGGTAAACAAAAAAAAGGCTCCAACCCCGGGAAAAGCAAAAACAAAAAAATGGACGGAAGCGGATTGTTAACATTTTAAATGATGGAAAAGTGTCGCTTCACGCTCTCTTGAATTGCCTTGTTTGGAAATCGCTTTACACGAACACCCGACTTATCCGTCCACGTAGATGATATTGTATCTAAGGGCCGTCGCACTATGGGTGACGTCTCTCGCTTATCTAAGCTGTGTGGCCCCCGGGCTTTCCGCACGCTGTACACAGTCATCGTGCTGCTCCCACTAGAATACAGTAGTGAAATGTGGTTTCCATTGCTGAGCCAGCTAGTGGTTTGCATCTAGAGTGTCCAAAGAAGAGGAACACGCAATCCATGCGCACGTGCTACAGGGTCTACCCAGAAGCACTATGAGACCTGATTGAAGATTGCTGTATGGCGATGTCTCGAGCAACGACGGAGCATCGCCCGTATGCCTCTATTGTGCAGTGTGTTGAACGGCTCACAATCTGGACCCCATCTATGCACAACGCTACGTGTGAAGAGATGCACGAGTTACTCTGAACGATTGCACTATCATATAAGAAGTTTCTCTCTGTTCACTGAGGGAACGTCAGCCCCTTCCACGGGGCAGGAAGGAGTGCCTAGGATTGTTTGAGAGGAATGCCAACCTATTGTGTATGGGGAGGACCATAATACTCCAGCCTTCTTCGCTCCGGTCAGTGTCGAGATGGCATAATGTACAGCACGTTTTCGTGCTTGCGCGTGCGTGGGGGCGTGCGTGCATGTATGTATTTGTGTGTGCATTTATTTTTGTGTGTGTGTATGCGCGGGCGTGCGTGCGCGTGTATATATGTGTATGTATATAAATATATATATATATGTGTATGTGTGTGCGTTAGGGAGTGCATATCCTTTAATATATTGTATAATAGAATTACAAATTTTAATTCTCTGGCGGCTGGATAGCAGGTGACTATGCGTAAGGATTTCAACATTTGTACCTAGCTTTGCACACTGCCGACTGGACATTAGAAATTGCGAAAATATAAATTATTATTAATATTATAATATTATTCAATTCCCAGACAAAGGTACAACCTTGGCCCAAAATACTGTTCTACTGGTGTTATTCAAAGCATTTGAAAGTACTCATTTCGTTGCAAAATATGTTCAAACCATATCATTCTTGAGTTACAAAAAACAAATAAATTGAAAGTTTATTTTCCGCACATTTGAAAGTTTATAACAAGCGTCTCAGGGAAATTTTAAAATAAACAAGTACTGAAATTGTTTTTAATTTCTTTTTAGTAGATAACTTGATTATTGAATTCCCAGTGTTCACGCTGGTGTTTAACTGATAAATATTTCTGGGCTCTCTTAAATCTCCCAGGACAGAAACATACCCCTCTTTACCCTGCCCGATTGTTTTTTCAGTCCTTGTTGTTTTTTTTGTTTTTTTAAGTATGCGTTAGGCGGCAAACTCCCTGTTTGAATCAAAAGTTAAGTGCCTTCTATGTCCCGAGATTGTGACCAGACACAGCATATAGAAAATACATGTCTTACAGCAAGCTACCAGAAACAAGAACAGGTCACACACGTAGGCTTCATCGATAACGTGAAGTAAAATGCTACACAAAATTATACCTTCTCCTCAAATACCCGTCACATATATACACTGAAGGGTTCTTTATACCGAACTTTTTTATACCTGCTTGAAGGGTGCCCTAACTTAATTTCAGGACACTTTATTTCAGGACAATTCAACCAGAACGCTTATGCCGAAGATATATTATCCCAATATGTTTTTATCGCAAGACGCTTCATCGCAGGGACATTCCATACACGAATATTTGATATTTAAGGCGGGCTGTACCACGCCCCATTCCAGGACACTTCATCCCATGGCAAACAATTTCAAAACCCTCGTAAAATAAAGTCATTTTTACCCAATTCCGTTAATCCCAAACTTCCTAACCATAGTGAGGTGGTAAGCTGGGCGAGCTGGTTCAGGTTGAACATGATGAAATAATAGGGCACAAAAAGACCGGGACAGGGACAGGAACGGAACACAGGAGCACTTGGCTGTCTTCTGTATTCCGTTCCTATCCCTGTCCTTGTATTTTTATGCGCCGTTTTTTGATCGTGTTTCTAAACCAGAGTCATTTCATAGCGTCATTTTTTCCTGGGTGTCCTAAGTCATTATTAGGAATTACCCAGGTATTTGAAACAGGAATAAGATCGTGTCACGCCTCATCTAAGAAAAGATCATCCCAAGGCTGCCCACCCAACATCCCTCATATTGAAATAATTTAATCAAGATGTAGATAGTTTATATTAATCAGGTTGAGAGTAAACCGATTCTACAGTTCGGCTGGTAGACTGCTGCTGCCTTGGAGTCGCAGATTACGCAACAATGCCTTACGTGATAGTCATTGCAAGAGCACGTGCACAAACGAAATATCAAGCACGCACCTGATAGATCGAACAAAGTAGAGACAATAAGCATTGCGTAATAACATCCGCTAAGGCTTTAGCACGATGCGAAAGATCACAATACACAAACCACGGCAAGATGTTTTTTGCAATATGTAGCTTCAAACGCCTTATAAAGAAACGTCTTGGGATAGAGTGGCAATTATAGAAATTGCCCGGTGTATAAAGTGAGCTAGAATAAAGTGCCTTAGGATGCGGAGAGTATACTTTTCAACTGCTCTAGATACTGCATTGGTTCGTCTGGCACAAATTTTGAAATGAAAAAAAAAAACAAGGATAAAACGTTATTTTATAAATCATCGTGGAATGAAATGTTTTTGATATGAAGTGCCCGGGTTTAACTTCCCTGATAGGAATATATTTAATACAGTGTGAAAGAGCTCTTGCCGGGGTCTCATTATTTCAGTGGTTACGAGCAAAAAAGATGGGCCACAAAACTATAAAAGGCAGCAGTCAGAACACCACCTTTATTATTATTCAACCAATCTCGAACCTGGTCGAATTAGTGAAGTGCCCAGAGTCGCGATCCACTTTTACAATTACGTGGTGCACACCGATACCGGTTTCCACAGGTCCCAAAAGAGGAATACATGAAAACATAAGAACAACTAATTAAGCGGGTTTGCTTGTTCCTGAAGCACGAAGCTCGACCTACGAGAAAAACAAAGAAAGTAATAGGGGTCGTTGAAATCATACGTTGTTTTTGTGAAGATTAGATGAACACCCAGGTCCTGAAATGTACACGTTTCTTGCATAAACAAATTCGTTTTTTTTTTTCATTTTGTATACTAATAATTAGTCAACAGGGTCTTTTCCTCTGTGATTTTCTCTTTAAAAACAACTCTTTACTTCCCAAGAAGTCTACAGGCACACTTCTTTGTCCATATAATGTTGAATATAAAAAGATAGTTCCGAAAATATAAGTACCCTACCGGCCAATTTGTTTCTCCTTTTTTGCGCAACTAGTTTCAACTTCAAGGGTGCAGGTCTGATTTAGTTTCTGGTACAACTTGCCAGCCTAACGCAGGCTTCTATCGTAGATTCCAAAAAGTAAAATAAACATAGCTTGGCCGTGCGCACAAACTAATCTAGACACTGCTTGTTTAAGTGAAATTGGATTTATTTTACGAGCTTGCAGCAATGAAGATCTAGGACGCCCCTGTTTCCCCCCAAAACCAGCCAAGTGAGGCATGAATGCACAGGAAGCACGCCGCTCGTTAAACAAGAACGCCCGTTAATTAGTTTCTCGGCCTCGTTACCCCTTCATAGAACTTTTTTTTTTTTTTTACAAAGCTCATATCTTATAAAAGAAAATATTCGCGGTGCCAAGACGCGCCTTCATAACGGCAGTTTGTGTCGAAACCTGACCGATTTTTACTAAGCGTGATTTTTTTTTCTTTTTTTAGCACCGACCATAGTGTAACTATAATGGTGCCAGATAAAGCATGCATAATGTACGAACTTTTTTTACAGAATAACCCAGAAAACGTCGAGGACGCTTAAACGTGGCCCATAAGAGTGGAACACGGTAGGGTTATCGGGCCCGGTTAGTGTCGCGCTCTCATTCGCGTCTCATGCCCTTCCTGCCTGTTAGCAGGAAGCGCGGCGGCCGTGGCCTAGTAAGTAGCGTGTCTGTCTCGCATCCACGTGGTAAGTCGTGGTTTCGAATCCCGCTAAAATTCTTCATGTTTTTTTGTTCTTTAATTCTTTTTTTTTTATCGGGATCATGAATTACTTTATAAAAATAAAATCGCGTGAGACGTGCGGAGACATTTAATTGGCATCACATACCACTTATAATTAATCACGTTCATTTCACGCGTAGTGTCACGTTTCGCGTGAGCGTTTTGGGTTGTTTGAAATTTCCGCGCGATGTCACGTGGCTGTGACGTCATGGTCCTATCGATCAATCAGGATTTTTGACGTCACAACGCTACCGACGCCGGCTTTTCTGCGACACTAGCTCTTTAATGCTGTCGCGCTAACCCTTTATAAGGCGCCAAAACTTTCCCCTGAAATCTCGGCACAAGCGATAGCCCTATGAAACAGGGAGAATTTAAGAATATTTGTTGTACAAACATTCACTCCGTAATGTGATAGGGCATTAAAAGATGTGTG
Organism: Ixodes persulcatus; assembly: GCA_013358835.2. Lineage (NCBI taxonomy): Eukaryota > Metazoa > Arthropoda > Arachnida > Ixodida > Ixodidae > Ixodes > Ixodes persulcatus. The sequence continues at coordinate 143,039 of JABSTQ010010996.1, forward strand.
TCAAATGCGTCCCATTGATTTTATGACTGTTTTGATAATGTGGGATAAATATGACCCATAACATTTTTCAATGAAAAGTGAAGAATTATTTATTGTGGTAAAATTGCTTTTGGTTCACGTGTAATATTTGAGGGCTCTATATACATCGCTCGCGTTACTTCTGATTGTGGAAAGGAGCGAAACACTCTACGCAGAAAGTCACGTGACGGTTTTTACACTCCTGGTTAGTGCGTGATTGTTTTCTTGCTTGCAGAACACAAGCGCATATTTTTCTCGATGAGGCTGCGGGTAATGGTCATTACCCAGGAGTCGCACTTCATCTCGGACGCCCCCTTCTTTTGACCATCCTGCTTTCCTCTCGTTGCATTTGAATTTTCCGACGTCTTGCTCTTTTCTGAAGGTCTTGCCGTTGATGAGTTCACGACCCAGCACCAAACAGAACCACGTGTACATAGTGTCCTGGAGAGCTGCAAACTGCAGAAATCTGTTTACTACAGCAGCATCCAACAAAATTAAAATAGCCAAAACCACCACTTCTTCGAACGGCGGTCAGCTTGACAGCTGGTGCGTCACTGGCCGCATCTGTCCAGGCCGCCCATTGATGCTTTGTTGTCAGAAATGGCTTTAGTGCAGCTCACGCTCACCACCGATCTATTAGCAAGCTTGCGTGACACTTTAGTGGTCTCATCGGGATCATAAAAGTATGACAGCATATGCACATTTTTGTTGTCCCGCCACTGATAGTCAGTTACTTGCCCGTTTTAGGGCCAAATGTGCTCTTTCTGGAGCTTGTTGTCGCGCTTCACTTGCTCTGGAAGATCCTTCCGGTTCGTTCGAAGTGTCCCTGCTTCTAGTAGATCACGTCCAGCAAGCTGTTTCATGAGCCTTATGGTTAAGAAAAAACGTCAAAATACAACTAACTGCCTTGTAGCTGGGTGTCGGAAAGAGTCAGAACGACGTGTTCTCGAAGCGTTACATGAGGTGGCCGTTTTGAGTCCTTGCCCTCGTAGACTTGGAACTGAACCAGGTAACCCGTTTCCGAGTCCGCCAGTCACAAGATCTTGTAGCCCCTTTTAATAGGCTTCTATGGTAAATACTGCTTGAGGGAAGAGCGGCCTTTGAAGAGCACCTTGCTCTCATCGATTGCCTGGCGCGCCGACGGTGTATTCTCAGCAGCAAATTGCTAGTTCAGAGCCTCAATCAAGGGCCTCACCTTACAGAGATTGTTGTAGCCGTCTTCACCCCCTTTCTTCTCTTTAGTGTTGTCATTCAAGTGCATACAGTTCATTATATGTCTTGGAACTTTTCAGAGTCATCAAGCCAAATATTTTGTGGTTGGCGAAAAAACTGTAGTTACTCTAATACAGATAAAAGTGGTGCATTGGATTCATGCTCATGACAAGGAACATTCCAAATAATTCCTCAAGTTCACTCTTTTTCAGGTCGCACCAGTCGCATCGATTTTTCTGCAGACCATAGCGGTTTGTTTCACTAACGGTAAGCTCAATCACATCAGAGTAAAAAAAACAAAGCCTGAAAGCATGAATCGGTTTCGTAGGAGCTTTGGCTAAGTAGAAGAGATCCCATGTGTTCGGTGCCGTCACAATTTTCGAGGGCTTAGCTCTGCTTCAAACTGAATGTCCATCTTGGACTTCATCTTCCTCCATCACATCTACGTTTTCGAGTGAGGCCACCTTACTTCTTTTTAGGCCTCTTCTTCCGGTATGCCTTCCTCTGCTTACCCTTGCTAGTGGAGCGTGCTTCTAGTTCTCTGTCTTCCTCATTAGGCGGTGACAGGCCAAAAGGCTCGTCATTTCAAGAAGAACCTCCATCATGCCAGTTTCAGTTCGGATCGTCAGGGAGTCTGAAGAGCAGGACAATGGCTTCTTCCTTACTCAGACGTCTTGACCATAGAATTTATAAATTATACTCATTCAGATAAAGCGCTTCCAAAGGCTCAAATGCAAACACAAATGCACAACACCCCTCTCCCCCCCCCCCCCCAATGTAATGTTAAAGACCACCACAGAATTTCAAATTCAAAGTAAACAAAGCTACTGAACCCCTCCCCCACCCGCCCCCTTCCCTCCCCCTCTCCCTGCCCCCTAAACCCCCATGAGTTTGTAACACGCCGCCAAAGTCAGAATCGTAGATGAACTGCCGCGCGCGACAACAGAACACCAGCCCAAGGAACACAGCCAACACTGTTTTTCGGTTAGGCATAATAAAACCGGCGCCTATAATGTAGGAACTGGCATTCCTACATATAGATTTTTTTATCTTTACAGTTTATTGAATTGCACCCATTTTTTTCTGGACATCACCTAGGGGTAGTTGCCTGTAAAACGAAAACGGGGATACTTACCGGGCATATCAGATGAAAAGTAGAGCTGCCAGCTTATGCACACACACTAAAAAAAAAAAAAAAGAAAAAGAAACGGCGTGACGTTTCTACAAAAGAACAATTTTGAAAATTTTTTGGACATGTCGCTCGAAAAAAATACGTGAAAAGATTTGCTGTCTTTCACGCGAGATGGTGGTACCACAAATACTGGGACAGAAAAGACCCATCGTTTATTTAGACGCCTCGAAACCAGAGATAAAAGGTGGGGCATTTATGTCCCCTCATCCTACAGAGACGTAAAGTGAACCAGTGAACCACGCCTTCGCACGGGAGCTCATACCTCGTTTCACTCAAGAGCCTAACCGAAGCCAACAGATCGATCCGCGGGTGCCAATCAAGCATCGTCAAAAGTGCATCGTCATGGCGGTCGTCGTCTTTGTGCGCTGAACCAATCTCGCACAGTGAGTGCCCCGTGATCCTGCGCTTTTTTTCTTCTGTGCGCGTGACCGGTTCAGCTCGTGATTGTAAACGTACGAGGGCAACAAGCGCACAAGCGCCGTGACATAGCACTTTAGTGCTGATAGATTTACCCCATGGCATCGTAACTTTCATCGCCAATGGACTTAATGTGAAACAGAGTGTGGTCTATCTCTCCAAGTCTAAACGTTCTATTAGAAATCTTCTACAGTGTTGGTTGACACCGGTGACACTCTTCTCATTTAAGCTTATAAATTTCATTTGAAAATTTATCAGAACAGAGATAAAATGGCGATTTTCTGTCACAGCGCCCGTGATTTTTGTCATGGAAAGTAATATCTTGAAAGAGGAACAGGAGTGCCTAACATTTCTAGTACCAGAACACTGGAAAAGATTGCCTTAGTTTCTATTTGTTTTCAAATAAATCTCCATTGTCGTTAGGCATTATAGCAATGGTAGGATTTTCAAAAGAACCGTTGATCAAATGTGAATCGACAAGCAAAAAATATCTATAGAATGCTACTTGTATAACGAGGCATAATTTATCAAGCACAACTGGAGTCTAAAGGAACTATATATAAAACACGGTTCGAAAGGTGATGTGTACAGCACAGATTAAAACAAATTCCCCAAGACACATTTTTAGTACTGTATTTCGCGCTTAAACACATCTTTAAAAAACAAAACAGAAAATTGGTAGTGACAGGAATGTGGATGGACTTTGCTAGGGAGGTACGCTCTTCCCAATATTTAAACGATGCGTATAAAATATGTTCTAGTGTTAATATTTATCGTTATTAATATTACTTCAACCGTTCAGCCTACAAGATTTGTGCCTACGTTTAGTAAATCTCAAATGTAGGACCTCTTCCACGCTGATGGCACTGACTCTAAAATCATAATTATTCGATGCAAGACCAGCAGACTGATTTTTTTTTTTCTTTTTGCAGTTAGTTTATAAAGTAAAATATTCACGAAAGAATTACACATAAAGCACAGAACACTGAGAGCATATCTTCTGACTTCGAACACATGTATGTACGTGTGCTGAAAGTCGGAAGACGTGCTGTCCGTGTTCTGACAGATATGTGTAATTCTTTCGTAAAAATGTTTATCCAATACGAACGCGCTCAGCCTTAACAAAAGTGTGTACTAAGTTGTTACGGTTGATATCGCAAACAACTGATATGCATTTAAATTATGACTTAATAAATATAAATACGAAGTTTACTTACTTTGGCTTAAAGCTAGTGTAAAATTTGGTCGTATTAATTAAGGCATGAGCTTGTCCTCCGGACTATCATTTTGATATTACATATCAACATTAAATCCCCGGGTATCATCCCACTAAAGTAGCCAACGATTCAGTTAGTCCTAATTATTTCATGATTTGACACTAAAAGAAGTGCTTTAATTTTTTTTGTAGATAGCCTTATCTTTTAAGTTAATCCTTCAGTTGTCAAAACCGAAAAACATTCATTCTAACACTTTAAAAAAATTCAGCGTATAACTGCTCTTTCATTTATCTTTCCTCGAATGATACCATAATTTTTTTGTTTTTTCTCGACTTTCCAAAATTCTGGGATGCCAACTTTGTGGCACCCCAGCACAAGTAAATGCTACGAAATGTTTATTCATAGCAAAGCACTTTTTAGAGCGCATCTCTTAGTCGCCCGCTTCCGGCTTGAGCGGCGTCGCCGTCGCCGTCGCCGTAGCCGCGCGTTGTATGCAAACCAAACTGCGTGCAACCCGCATTGCATGCAACCGACCGGCGTCGCCGGGTTGCATGCAACCCGGTTACCTTCATGAGGATGTTGACCCAGGAAGTGGGGGGGGTGGGTCACATGACCCTTCCTGAAGTCACGTGACCCCCCAGAGGTCACGTGATCCCCCTCAGGTCACGTGGCCCCCGTGAGGTCACGTGGCCCCCGTGAGGTCGCGTGGCCCCCGTGGTGGACTAGCAGGCAGATTGACGAGGTGAGGAGGAGGGAGGAGGGGTATAACCTCCCCTCAGTACCCTTCCATCCTCCTCCTGAAGAGCTGCGCTCTAATTCGGCGTTACAAAGAGTTGTAAACGGCTTTCATTTTTTCTTTTTTTAACTTTCTCTAGGTTGCTTTAAACCCCGGTGCATGCAGAGATTTTTCTGAGCGCCAGTTTGGCTTTTTTGGTTCCATTTCTTCGAGCGTTGTATTTCTTATACATTCACACCGTTTTACCTATTTTTATGATGCTCACTGCAGTACAGTTTTCGTACCTATTTATGGGGGACACAAGAAACGCGAGGGACAATTTAAATGGGCCAAGCGCAGTCTCTACCCAGCAGTTGTCGCCGCAGCGGTACGTATACGGTGGTGATTCTCTTAGCGAAAAGTCGTTCGAAATCAGTATACTGAATGTATACTAATAGTGAACTTAGGGTATGTACAGAAATCGTACTAGTTTCACACTTTTATGAAACAAAATAGTATACTTTTAGTAGAGCACAAGTGCATATGTAGTATACCGTAAGTGCACCTCGAGTGTACATCTAGCATAATATAAGTTTACATTTAGTACACTACATGTATGCTTTTTGTGCACTAAATATACACTACTAGTACATATATACGGGGTGTCCCAGATAACTTGCAGCAAACTTTAAAAAGGAACCGGGCGTTCTGCAGGGGTGAAACCAACTGTACGCTGTTAGCAAGTCTCTTGCGAAAGTGCACGCAATTTTTTAGTGCGCCTAGTTATTTAATTAAAACTAACAAGCTAACTTTTGAAATCTTCGTTTAAAAGCCGAGGTGTGCATTGGAAAGTTGTAGAGCGCATTAAGAAACACCCCATTAAACTATTTTCAACAAGGTGCACTTTGCATGCTCCTTTTTCCTAGCCTTCAAAACACGCCCGCGAAATATAAAAAAAATACCGCGTGACAACTCGCTTCCCCAATCTCGGCGCGCGGGCGCGCCGCGAATGTGCGTTCTTTGAAGGCCGGAAAAAAGCACGAAAGCGTATTATGTTGCAAACACTTTAATTGGGTGTTTCTCAATGCGCCCTGCAACTTTACAATTGACATCTTGGTTATTCAGATAACCAGGCGCATTAAAAAAATATGTGCACTTTCGCAAGACGCTTGCTAATGACAGTTGATTTCACTCCTGCAGAGCGCTCCGGTGTTTTTAAGTATAGTGCAAGTTATCTGGGACGCCCTGTATGTCGGGCGTTCTGAATGGAAAGAACGGTCTCAAATTGGCCAGAAAAATTGGCACCTGCATTTAAAAAGCTGACTTTTCAAAGGTGTTTCTTTGAACGGCTGGATTCCAACTTGTGAAATTTCATGACACATAGCTCTATTCTCGTTAAATGTTAAAAAGCACCGTTGACAACACTTAATTGATGATAATGCAGAGGTGCCACTATCGGGAGATGCACTCTTAAAAATGAGTCAGGAAATTTCCGAGGAAAGTCTTGGCAGCTCTGTTTCCAAACATTTCTTGTCAAAATAACGTACAATCATGTTATGAAATTAAGTGGGAAACGTTGTCAAAAAAAAGAGGCACCGCGTTTTTAAGTTGCGAATATAGACGTGAAAATGACAATTGAATCATTTTCAAATCTTCCCTCGTGAGAATAATGTACTGCCGTTTTCCAACATTGACTAGGAGAGTTGTCATTTTGATTTGCGGCTATGTACCTGAAAATTACGAGGAAATCTTTGGCAGCTTTATTTCCAAACATTCCTCATAAAAATGACGTACCAGCGTTTTCTGAAACTGTGAGAGAAAAGCCATAAAGAAAAGATGCATTGCATTTTTCAACTGAAAGTACGTATGTGTAGCATACAAACATTATGATCAGTGTTCTTCACATAATTGATAAGACAGAAATTGAAATCCTAGTTTTCACTTTATTCAAGTTTCCGAGCCTGCCTCACTGTACACTCTCCTTTGTGATGATGGTGTGCCATTACATCCTGCGTAAAAAGAGAAGAGAAAATTACCTTATGCCACACTATGATATAACACCACATAACTCGCTCAAAGGACCACTATGTGCGGAAGGCAAAATAGTAACCACTTCATTATGACAGAAGGGTGAGGAAAATCGGACAATAGCATTTTTGTAAGAATGATATGTCACACATTGGTGGTGTGCCTTCTTTGCATGCCCAGGGCTATGCTACAGGTAATAGTGTTTATTGAAGGGCACAACATTTATTACCTAAACTCCTAGGCACCCTTAAGAAAATGTGTGACAAACAATAGCCTTTTCCAGATTCAAGGTTGCAGCTGCTACATTTTAAGCACATATGGATTAATGAAGGTCACAACAAAAACATTCGAGAATGGCCATTTTCAGGGCTGTACTAATATTAACATTTTATTTTAGAAGTTTAGTATAATACGGTATTCGATATGGGTTTCAAGAATAATTGTACTACTGTAAACTACTAAATTTTTACGAAGGCTTAGTTTTTGCGAGTTCATCGAAACTGCTTAAAATTGGGCCTGCAAAAAAGTAACCCCATGGATACGAATGCATTGAACATTACTCCTGATTGTGAAATCTTGTACCTGCTAAGTATTCCCAACACTAACACTTCATAAAATGTATGAAATATTGAGCTCGCGAAAATAAAGTCGTTTATGCCATTCAACCTTTTCAAAGCGCTCTCAAAGTCACCATTGCGACGGATTTTCTTTGTTCAGTGCGCTTCTCCGCATGTGACAGTGCGCTGCAGAGATTAGTTCTGGATGAAATCCCAAGAATAAGACATTTGAACGTGGGACATATGGACTTTTTGATCAAATAGAATCTCAAAATTTTCACATCGAATGGTTTCCCAGGACACTTCACGGGTCCGCATGCACTGTTACTCCGCAACAAGCAGGCTCTTTTGGGATACACAAGAAAAAACCCAGCGCGTGAACGTTGTTTGAACCAGCACTCGGGAGAATCAAAAAGCCTGTTAAGCACTCACTATCAGGACAGGCCGCTTACTTCTGGTGGCTTCATACCTTTCTGCTCGATGCACCATTCAGCCACCCATAATAGAGATCAGTGGGCGGACGTCACTTTTACTCTTGTGATGCAGTTCCCTGCAGGTTCCCATAGGTTGCAACCTGCTAGCCAAACTGAGTCAGGCCTGCAGCCCTGCGGGAAACGTCCATTCCACTCTTATAGACGTAGACACCCACATTTTGCGTGTACCTGAAAGAAGCTCTAACACAGAGGAAACAAAATGATCAGCCCTTTTTGAATGCATCCTTTTCTTTTGCTGAGAACATACATACAAGTCACATGCTATTACACATTCAGTGGTGCGGCTTAATTTATGATTTGCACTTTTTTATATAACTTCGAGCTTTTAGAGGAAAGATTCAATATAATGGGTCGTACATAAATGGTTGCTATGAACAACCCCATACATTTACACCTTACCTGATATCATAAAAGCACTAGAGCAACGTGGGGTTGTACTGCATCAATTACAAATTTGTAACCAATTAAAAAGTTGGCATTTATTAAAAATTATTACTATTGGCTATTATTCTTTGACAAAGAATAACTGAGCGAGTTGGTACGTTGGTAGTCTTTCAACTCCATCGAATATTCAGGTCCTTTTCGCATTTTTTCACGTTTTTGCTTTCTCTAACTGCTCTGCTTTTTGTAGCGGCTTTCACCGCCACTAAAAAACGTGACATCCAAACTCACTTTATTTACATCACGCAATCGTAAACTTGGAAAGCGTGCCACTTCGGCATTCGCAAAGAGACCGCGCGTCTCTACGGCACAAGCATCAGCACAGGCAAGAAATCATGCTGCTCGCTCTTGTAACGTTTTTCGCGCTCCCGCTTTATGAAACAAGATGTTGGCGAGAGGCTGTTGGGACCACGCGTCAGAACTAGTGTGACCTGCGATTGCTTGATCTGCCGTCAGACAGCACTAGAACGCTCCGCAAAAGCGTCGTCGGGCGAGCGTCGTAGGACGGCGCCACCAACAGGCCCTCGGCTGGCCCTCGGTTCCGCCGCACGCGAATCTTTCTCACTCTGCGGAGAGAGCCGTACATTTTGAAGATACGCTATTTTCAAATGGCGAAATAACACCGGGTACAGCATAGTTAGAATCAAGCATAGCTTAGCAAGCACACGGTACACGACAAAGTTTGAAACAGCGGCGCACTACGCAGAAACAAACGAAACTTCCTCACCGGGGCTTGCACCAGTCGGCCATGACTGTCCGCCACTTACTTGCGTTGGTAAGACGCAGTGTCTCCCAGCTCTCAGTAATCGCTTGCTATTCTTGAACACGGTATTCGTAACTAAGATTTTTAAAATATCCGCTAAAACGGCTAAAACGTAAAAAGAGAGCGATGCTCGACGCCTCCGGACTCCAACGGGAAACGGCGGGCGAACGGAAGCTGATTGCAATAGCGATGGTCATGCGCAGTTTTCAAAAGTCTCTTTTTGCTCTTTGTTTTTGTTTTTTTTTTAAGTCAAAACTAAGCAAATCAATATATATTATTGATAATAATGTCACTATATCAATTTTGTAAACAATTAACAAAAATTTAGTCAATATTAGGTTTTATCTAAACTTTAGGTTTTTTTCAGTGTAAAACCGAAACTATATCAAGCAATATCTCCTTCGTCGCCAAGGCTATTCTGATTCATCTGCGCATGCTTGCACTCCTTAGATTTGGGCTTTTCTGAAGGCTCGGCTATCGCGACAAATGAATAATGAGGGCAACCTCGTATTTTGAAACAATGAGCGTGCTCGAATTTTTTGGCGAGGGAAAGACACGTAAAATTTACGTCGATTTTTTACAGCGTGGAACTCTCGATACACTGTGTTGGCGTGTTCGTTGTTGCAATTGTCAAGTTCTTTTCACGTGAATTGAGATGTCTTAGAGTTTTGCAAGATAAAACTACACAATGAAACACTTTCGGTGAAAGCATGAGGTTGTCACATGAAGGCGCCAATTTCTCCAGCCAATTTCAGAGCGAGCTTCCATTCATAGACC